>QAOA01006662.1:235355-532700 GCA_003255065.1 Cercis canadensis | reverse complement strand
TGATCTGTTGGATGACTAGACAGGGAACAAATTCCACATAGCTTGGCATGAGCTTGAACCGGTGTGTGCCCCATTGCTAGCTGTCTAACCAAGGAGGTCAATTCCTCCAAACGAGTCTCCACCCTTTGTTGATCTGCCATCTGCACCTCATTCACTCCTCTAGCTGGGGTGAGCATCCTTGTGCCAAATTGCTGTGCATTGTCTGACATTTTGGATATTAAATCTCTTGCAGCTGCAGGGGTCTTGTCCACTAAGGCACCTCCAGAAGCAGCATCCACATAGCCTCGATCCATAGGAAGAAGTCCTTCGTAGAAATATTGGATGAGCAACTGGTCACTGATTTGATGATGGGGGCAGCTTCCACAGAGTTTCTTGAATCTCTCCCAATACTCATGTAGTGTCTCTCCACTGTTTTGCCTTATGCCACATATTTCTTTTCGGATGGCAGCAGCTCTTGAGGCAGGGAAGAATCTTTCAAGAAAGCACCTCTTCAAGTCATTCCAGCATGTGATGATGGATGGCTGCAAGTATAGCCAATCCTTCGCTGCTCCATCTAATGAAAAGGGAAAAGCCCTAAGCTTGATGTGCTCCTCTTCAATTGACTGAGGCTTCATGGTAGAACACACTATGTGAAATTCCTTCAATTGCTTGTGAGGATCTTCACCTGCAAGTCCATGAAACTTTGGGAGCAAGTGTATTAATCCAGACTTTAATTCGAAATTAGCATCAGGATATTGAATACACAAAGGATGGTAATTATCATCAGGGGCAGCCAACTCCTTAAGTGTCCTAGCCCTAGCATGCATGTCATTATTTCCAGCCCCATTATTAGCAGCAAGATCAACCTCAGGATTAATGTCATTGGCAGCCATATTATGCTCTATGTGATTAGGAGTTCTACGTGCCCTAGCAAGTGTGTGCAAGGTTCTCTCTATTTCAGAATCACCTTCAAGTAGTTCAAATTGAGAGGACCGAGTCATACACTATGCAAATCAAAAGGTAACAACACTCTAAAACACACTAGAACACACAAAAACAGTAAAATAGTGAATCAATGAAAGAAAAGTGCAAAAACCACAACACACTAAATGCACTAGACAAATGCAAAAAGACAACAAAATAATACTAATTGACCTAACAAAAGAATTTTAAAAAATTTTCTACCACCACAGCATGAAATATTGATGACAAGGAAACTCAAAAATCAAATAAAAAATCTTAAAAAATTGAAAAAGGGGTCCAAACGATGGAATTTGGCCGAGATAGGGCGGTGCTCAATGCATTGAGCTATATTTCTCTCACCGTTTTCCTTCAACTGACCAATTTTCAGCTCAATCAGAGCACAAAAATCCGTACAAAATTTTGACCCGTAAAATCGTAATTTTAAGCCAAAACGCTAGGGAAACAGGGAAAAGTTTGGGAATAGGCACAAGAATTCACACAATAGGAACCTAAAACAGTAAGGCAAACAAGACAGCAAGAAAAAAAAAATTAAAAAAAAATAATCACAGATCTTACACAATATAGAAATTTTACCAAAAAGTGAACTAAGATAGCAAAGGAGACATAATAGCAGCAAAGGAGACAAAACAAGGGCAATAATAGCACAAAGTTCAGCTCACAGAGCTTCTCACAAAGTAATTTCTCTGTCCACTAATTTGTAGCTCAATCCCAGTTGGTCAGAATCAAAAACAAGACAGAAACAGAAGCACTAACCAGAGAAAGACAACCTAAACAAAACAGGAAAACAAAATAGGAAAACAAGTAGAACAAAGGGAAAACGAAGGAAGAACAATTGCTAGAAACAATAACAGTAAGCAAGCAAAATAGTAATAAAAGAGTTCTAAGAAGATTAATTTGTTAGGTGAAATCCCCGGCAACGGCGCCAAAATTTTGACGGGTGCCGAACCGTACAAAATTAAACTACTAATTGCAACTAAATTGTAGTATAGGATGCAACCAGTGTCGTCTCCCAAGGATTCACCAGAACAACTAATCTTTTAAGAACTTAAGCAAGAACAGAATAAGGGGGGGTTTTGTGTTGAATGCAATATACTAAGAATTAAGAAAGCAGTAAATTGAATTTATCAAATAAGAGAAAACGCAATCAACTCAAGCAGGCAACCAAACTCTAATCCATCCTTGTTCACTAAAGATAACCTAGATCTGATTTAATTCTTGGTTAAGTGTTACCTGGAACCCCTAACAATAACACTTAGAATTCCTACTGATTTACCAATCAGGATTCAATTAATCATGGAATTAAGACTCTAGGCAACCGCTCTATATCACTAAATCCAGATTAATTTAATAACCGAATTATCCAAGTTAACCATATATTAAAGACCTTTAAAGTATGATTATCAATCTGATTACTGTTATGAATCTAATCAACCGATTTAAATTCATACAACTCATGGAATCAAAGTACCATTCAATCACATGAAGAAGGGGAGAAGCAGTAATTCAAATTAAATTAAATCAAACCCGGTTGAAGCACAGGAACTCTGGATTGTCAAGTTTGGCTCCTCTTGAATTGATTACAAACGAACTTAGCCTTCCATGGAAGACTTGAACACAAAGCAAAGGGGAAAAACGAACTAAGCAAAGGAGGCAGCAGCAGCTCAAGGAATTTCGTATCTCTTCTGATTGTGTATTATTTGCCTCAACAACTTGAGAATATATACTAGCTGGCTGCCTCCTCTAGGTTTCCTAATGGTTTCCTAATTACAAAATAAACCTAGTTTCCTAAATTATTAATGGTAAAAACATGATCAAGCCCTAGTGTCATGTGTGCTGGCCGAAAAAGCAGATGTTGGCCCAAATAAACATGCTCTGGTCCAATAGGCAGCCCTAAGGAAAGGAATCAGTCAATGCTGGGCGGAGCAGAAAATCTGGACTGCTTGCACGCGAATTTCAGTTGTCCAGACGCAAGAATCAGCTTTTGGGCTCTTCATATGAAATGTGGAATTTTCTGTCAGCTTTCCAACGAAACTGGAATCACATCAATTGGACATCTTTAACAAAAGATATGGTAAAAACCGTAAGTAGTGCCAGAATTTAACAATTAAGCAATTAAAATCTACAAGCACCAACAAGTCCAATTCTACAAAACATGTCTAAAAGCTATAGAAATACTAGAAACACACACTAAAAGACTAAGTATAAGGGAAACAAATAGTATAAAATAATGTGTTATCATCAATTGGGATAGTAATTATCAAATTTGGTTTCTAAATGGTCGTTCTCGGACATGTCAGTCCAACACTAGTAGTGGTCGGTCTTTTGACCATAATTTCAGTTTTACAATCTTAAATGACATGGTTCTTATCTTGTTAGAACTCTAAGATGTGTATCTTGCATGTGTATAAATTTTATATTTTTTTTACGTCTCATTTGGTCCCAGTTTTAATTTGAAAATGACTTTTTTAATTGTACTGTAAAATTGTCAGTTGATTTTGGTAGTATTCTATTTTTTGGTCATAACTTGAGTTAGGGAGCTCATTTTTATATAATTTTTTATCATTTAGAGCCATAAGATGTTTTTCTATGTCATGTAAAATTTTGGGGTCAAATTGCATTGGCATGCATTCCTAGATTTCTTTACAAGTTTCCCCTGTTTTATGTTTTATTTTTTGTCTTTGCTATTCTATTTTTCTTTATTTTGCCTTGTGTTTGCTTGTTGTGCTTTCTTCATTTTTAGAACCATTTGCATGCTAATTAAGAGTGTATGTTGATTGCCCTGTTTAACTAAATGTTGTTGCATTACTTTGCATGCCATTTTCATGTTTTCATTTTGACTCTTAGTGGCTGCCACATGTGCTTTAGTATTGTATACCTTTTTATTATAAGTTGATATGTTCATTGCTTTGTTTTGTTATTCATTGTGATGTGTTGTGGCTACTTAATTGCTTATGCATATATGACCTTTAATTTCTTATTTTGAGCCAACTAATGTGTGTTCTATGTGAGAGGGAGTCACAATCCTTAGGCTATTAGCGAAACCTTAAGGTGACTCGAAGGCTCAGAGAGCTTTTGTTTATTTTGATTACATTTTTCAATTATGTACCTCTCCTCTATTGGACAAGGACAAATGTTGTAATACTTAAAATCATACATTTGCATAACATTTAAGAATGTGATTGTTCGCTTAGTATCCATAGACCTCTTACTTATCAAATGAGGGGTAAGGGTGACTTACCCCCATAGGGGTGGCTCTCCTATCCGCCCGAGGTAAGAATAAGCACCACTTTAGAAACCGAGAAGTGTGGGAACAAAGTGAAATGATTCAGGACGCGATTAGATTCATGCATAGCATATTTATAATTATTTGCAATTTATATTGGTTGATGCTTGTTTATTTAGTTTATTTGAACGATTAAAGCAAAGAAAAAATAAAAAATGAAAAAATATGAAATGAACATTTGTTTTGAATTTGATTTTCGAAAATGAAATTTTCCTTTAAGCTTTTAAACCGTCTTACGAATTACATGGACTTTGATCCCTAATTAAAGTACGTAGGCATTTGAGGGTAACAAATCAAGTCCAGATTTAAATAATAACTCATTTTTCTTTTGTTTACATTTAGGGATAAAATAAATACAATTTGACCATGACTTAATTTGCATAATTAATTTCAGGTAATCATCTTTTAGACAGGTGTTGTAAGGTGCCTAACACCTTCCGTACACACAATTAGACTCTCGAACCCTTTCTGGTTCATAGACTAAGTTTTTTTTGGAAATAAAAAGGGTTTTTCAATTGTTCCCCGATTTTTAATATAATTGGTGGCGACTTCAAGTTTTCTTTTAGAAAACTATTTTTTTTTCTCAGTTCGTTATTTGCGTCATAGCGACCTTCGGGTACACTGTGACAATTTGGCGACTCCACTGGGAAAATTCAAGAGTCAGGCCTAAGAAGTTAGTTGTGCAAAATAAATGTGGTCTTTTTGTATTTTCTTTACCCATTTGTTTATTTAGTTTATGTTCTTTAAATGCTTTCATTATTTACTTTGTGTATATATTGTAATTTATTTTTTCCTTGCATTTGTAAGTAACTGTAATATATTTTGTGTTTTTCCTTGCAGTGAGTAGATGTGAGATAAGATTCACTTGCTTCCCCTGCACACACAAAGCACTAACACTCATACCTCACACACTCTCTTTGGCTCTATACCCCGAGTCACTTTTAAACTTAGGGTTAGATAGAGAGTGAGCATCATCCTAAAGGGGCTAAGTACCCTTGCGATCTATGCAAAGCTCCCACTTAGATTGTGACTTGTCTTTTTAACATGAGTAAATAGAGATGCTCTACCTTTCATCTATTCATGTCAACAAGACAGGGTCTCTATCATCTCGATGAGAGGCAATCTATATTATCTTGGACTTTTAAGATGTAGCACGGACCTAATAACCATGCACTTAATTTTATGGTAGATGCCCACCTTTATAGGGTAGACCTTAACCACTAGGTTAGCAATCCTAAGCCTAAGGCTGGTCTATTCATAAGACATTGGGAGAGCATTTCTTTTTGTTATTTCTCTAATTATTTTCTTGCATTAAAGTAAGAGGTATGATGTCTCGCTTCTTTTTCAAATAAACCAAGTGTCCATTTTTCATTTTCTCATTTATATTTTTTACCTTTCCATTTCCCAAATAATGAAAAGTAGGTGGAAGCCTTGTTCTTTTTTTAATTTGCCATGTCAAAGCTAATCATATGCATTTGCGGATCATTTCAACCCATGTGCATCATTTTTGAAATAAAGGTCATTAGCTTTCTTCATTCATCAATAAGGAAAAAGTCACGTTTTTTGTACATTTTTTTTCTCGTCAAAGCACAAAAGATTTTGTTGTGTTAATTTGAAAAAAAAAAAAAGAATCAAAAATTAAAAATCATGCATTTTTTTTGGCCATTCTCTAAATCTCATTTTTTTCACATTCATTCTTTACAGTTCTCATTGAAAAGTTTTGAACATAGCTCACTCTAAGAAAAATAAGTTCAATCAAAAGTACTCTAGTAAGAGGTCAATCATATTTAGGTCAAGAACAGTGACAATCATGGAATCAGAGAATTCAAAGCAAGATAAGGACTTAAGGGTTGAAATGGTAGAGGTGAAAGTTCAACTAAATCAATTGCTACAAGCATTTAATGAAAGTTTGAAGCTGAAAGGAGTGTCTGAAGGTCCGAGTAATGTTGCAGATTCTCCAATTTTCCAAGTGACTCCTTTTTTGGCATTGCCTTTGAACCTCACAATTTCTTTAACTTCCCCTGCTGACCTTATTTGGGAAATGTCTCCGCATTTGATAATGCCCTCAACTACTCTACCCTTTCATATCCCTAGATTGGCTCACCAAGTTTTTCCTTCTATTATACCACTATCAAGCATCTCATACACTTTACCCCAACCATCTTTGTTTACCTCGATTGAGCTTTCAATGGGAACTTCATTTAATCCAAATGAGAATTAAGGTAGTGTTTAAATATACACACATCCCATCACCCACTACACTTCCCACTTTAACCCTCAAGAACCCCCAGTGGCAATCTCTTTGGGGAAGGAGAAAGAGGAGCAGGAAAAAGAGAATATGAGAGTTGAGCTTATGGAGAAGAGACAATACTTTCTAGAGGAACATCTGCGTACTATGCAATGTGTGGGGTCATATGAGTCCGTCAATTTAGAGCAGTTATATCTTGCTATTGATGTCATTATCCCAAAGAACTTTAAGATGTCTGATTTAGCAAAGTATGATGTGACTTTTGACCCTTATCTCCATTTGTTAGCCTACTACACCAAGATGTCTGTATGGTCAAGAGATGAGAAATTCCTTGTCCATTTCTTCTCTGAAAGCTTGCAAATGACTGCTTTAGATTGGTATCTCCAATTGGATAAGTCCAAGACCCAGAGTTGGAAGACATTGGCTGAAACTTTTATGATGCAATATAAGTTCAATAGGGATAATGCACCTACTAGAGAGCAGCTAAGGAATATGCAGAAAAGGGCTAGAGAGACCTTTAAAGAATATGCTCAGAAATGGCGAGTGTTAGCTGTTCAAGTTCAACCGCTATTAAATGAAGCTAAAATTGGCACTTGCTTTATCAATACCCTGGAGTCACCATATTATGGAATAATGATACAGAACTTTTCTAATAACTTTGCTGATTTTATTAAGACTGGAGAGAGGATCGAATTGGGGATCAAAGAAGGAAAGTTGCAAGTGGCTCATTCTAAGGGAAATCGCTCTAGCCAGAAGAAAGGAGGTTTTCAAAAGAAAAAGGAAGGTGAGGTGAATTGGGTCCAGACACCAAGCGCATTACCATATCTCCACCCATGAGAACCATATTACTCTCAAATGCCCACTTACCCTCCTTCCTACCAGGTCAATGCAATCTCACTATCATTTTCACTACACCCACAAAACCCTCTACAGGCCTATCCTTTTTATCAAACTCCGACTCAAGGATATCCTGCTCCACGAGCAGCTTTTACAAGGCCCGATCGTGGTCAACCTAAGTCTCCTAGAAATCAAGAACCTTTTCCAATCTTCCCATAACCAAAGCTGAGTAGTTCAAACAACTATGTGATGCTCATGTGTTAGCCCCTCGACCTACGACTCCCCTCCAATCTCCTTTTCCTCACTGGTACAATCCAAACCTTAGGTGTGAATATCATAGGGAAGCCATTGGGCATTCAATTGAAGATTGCCCTATTTTTAAGAGTAATGTGATGTAGCGGATCAAGTCAGGAGTGATCAAAGTTAAGGAAATTATGGCTATGCTCAATGTAGCTACAAACCCATTGTCAAATCATAGGGCTCAAGGTTGAGAAGATCTTAGTGGAAGTTGAATGGCGATTTAGGAAGGATGTTAATTGAGCTTACTTTTATATTGCTTTAAGTCATTTCTTTGGATGTTCAGTGTTTGTCTTGTCAGCTTTCTCTTTTTAGCCAAAGTTTAAGGCTAATAGAGTTTACTTAATGTTTAGACCTTATGTTGTTTTGTTTTAATTAATGAGATGATTATGCATTTTCCTTTATTATCTTCATTATTCTTGCTCTTTGTTCTTTTGAAATAATTCAAAAAAAAAAACAAAACAAAACAAATCCATGAATCTCCCTATTGAGAAATTGTGATTGACACAAAGATGATAAATTTGAGAGTGATGCAAATTCAAGACCCCATAAGAAAAATGGTTTTCGAGCAAATTTTGAGCTCCACAAACAAACTTTTCCAATGATAAGAGGCATTCTTTGTTTTCCCAAATCTGTCTTTAGTTACCCCTTTAAGCTTGAAGAAGTAAATCATTTCTTAATTCCCTAATTCATGAACTCCGTTGGAAATGGTAGAACTCCAATAAGCTTTCATAACAACATTCAAATGCCAAAAATAGTGATTTCATTTCCTCTATCCAAACACTTCATATCCATTGTAAGTCTTTTGAGTTTTTAATTTTCCTTCATATCTGATGAGAATCATACCCAGGGTACAATGAGAATCAACTTGCAAAAAGACGTCTTCAAAATCTCCATGGACTTGCAAAAAAAAAAAAAAGAGTGAAAATGCAAAGGAAATGCAAAAAAGATGAAAACTCTTCAAAAGAACCCTTCGAGAGAGAAGAAAACCCTTTTCCAAAAAAAAAAAGGAAAATATATGTAGAAAAAAAGAGGGAATAAAAATAAATATTCCCTCCAAATGGTTGAGGAATAAGAAATGCAGTCCATATGATAAAAATGAAAATTAGAAGACCACAAGTTGTAAAAATCAAAATTCTCATTGTTGTCTGAACATCAAATGTTTGGGCGCTTATATCATTTCTTTCCCTAAAATCTCATTACAACCCTTTAGCTCCTCTTGGTAAATAAATGTTGGCATAAAAGCCTTTTAGAGTTGGGCATTGAAGAAAAATGGAGAAATAAGGTAAGGAAAGAAATCAAATTTTGAGTCTTTATCCTTTCATTCCAAACAAAAGAAAAACTTTTCATCTTAAGACTTCATTACGAGCTTTTAAAAGACCTCTTTGAGGATTAGTTTGCTTGAACCATAAACTGGGGCAAAATTTTTTATGAAAAATTTGGTTTTCAGAAAAAAAATAATAATAATAAATAAATAAATAAAATTAATTGAGGTCAAGCCTGACTCAAAGAAAAATCTCGGTTGGGTCAATTGCAACCCTAAAAAAAAATATCTTAGAATTCTCATTCTGGAGCAAATTTTTGATTCTTCAAATTTGCAAGCAGTCATAAGCATTGAAATAAGGGCTCTATGTCCTAGCTTTTGCCTATATGATCCTCCCCAATGTCTAACACTAGGGCAAATTTTGGTTACCTAAAATTCATTTCTTACATAATCTTATCTTTGCCAAGTTTGTTTGCATAAATCAAGGGAGCATAAACCTTGTCTCATCTTAATAATTTCTTCACAATTATGTCATTTCTTGGATGCAAAACTCATTTCATTAATTTTTTGTTAAATAAAATAAGAGTGGTTCTTATTGAGTTGACATGACAAGCATTAAGAATTGAAGAATTGGCTTAAAGCAATACCATGATCTTTGCAAATGATTAACATTGATGAAAATCCATGCAAGAAGTAGTCCTTTGGACTTGACCCAAAGTAGAACAAAATTTGATTAAGCAAATTTTTCATTGAGCAAGCAACTTTTATTTTTTAGATTCATTGTCCTTAATTTGAACATGAGATCCGATCCACCATTATATTCCTTCGCATTTTTTTTTCGCTTTAACACATCGTTTAACTTTTTACAACATTTTTAGGCCTTGACTCGCCATCTCAATGTCATTTTAAGCATTCGCCATTCACATCGTTTTCTTGCATATCATGCATCTTGGTTTTTAAATTTCTGCCAATTCCCAAGCTCAAATCCTGCTTTTAAATTTCTTGCAAATTCTCAGGCTTGAATTCTTGCCAATTCACAGGTTTTTAAATTTTTGCCAATTCACAGGCTCGAACTCTAATTTTAAATCTCGTGCCAATTTCTAGACTCGAATCTTGGTTTTAAATTTTTTGCCAATTCTCAAACTCAAATCTTGGTTTTAAAGATTTTGCCAATTCCTAGGCTTGAATCCTGGTTTTAAATTTCTTGCCAAAGCCTAAGCTCAAACCCTAGTTTCAAATTTCATCCCAATTCCCAGGCTTGAACCCTAGTTTTAAATTTCGTGCCAATTCCCAAGCTCGATTCCTGGTTTTAAAGTTTTTGCCAATTTCCGGGCTCGAATCCTAGTTTTAAATTTCTTGCCAAGGCCCAAACTCGAAAACCAAGTTTCAAATTTCATCCCACTTCCCAGGCTCGAACCCTAGTTTTAAATTTCATGCCAATTCCTAGGCTCGAATCCTGATTTTAAAGTTTTTGCCAATTCCCTAGCTCAAATCTTGGTTTTAAATTTCTTGCCAAAGCCCAGGCTCAAAACCTGGTTTCAAATTTCATCCCAATTCCCAGGCTCGAATCATGGTTTTAAAGTTTTTGCCAGTTCTCAGGCTCAAATCCTGGTTTCAAATTTCATCCCAATTCCAAGGCTCGAACCCTAGTTTTAAATTTCGTGCCAATTCCCAAGCTCAAATCCTGATTTTTAACCTTTTGCTAATTCCCAAACTCGAATCCTAGTTTTAATTTTTCTTTTCATTGTCAGACTCAAATCCTAGTTTTAAATTTCTTGCCAAAGGCCAAGCTTGACCCTAGTTTTAAATTTCATGCCAATTCCTAGGCTCAAACCCTAGTTTTAAATTTCGTGTCAATTCCCAGACTCGAATCTTGGTTTTAAATTTTCTACCAATTCCCAGGCTCAAATCCTAGTTTTAAATTTCTTGCCAAGTCCTAGGCTCGAATCCTGGTTTTAAATTTCTAGCTAATTTCTATGCTTGAATCTTGGTTTTTAAATTTCTCACCAGTTCCCTGGCTCGAATCCTTATTTTAAATTTCTTGTCAATTCCCAGACATGAATCCTAGTTATAAATTTGTTTATCAATTGCAAGGCTCAAATCTTGGTCTTTGTAGATTTAGTTATCTTTCGTATCATGAGTTACCTCGATTGATATCACTTTTCTTTTCTTTATTCAAAACAAAAACTTGTCTACTATCTTTACCTGTTTCTTTCGTGAGGACTTAAAAGCATTCACTTCTCATGTCCCTCAATTAACAAACATGTAAAGAGGGACAAACTGTAGACAACTTATTTTGTCCGAGGGTTGTAACACATTTTTCAAAATAAAAATTAATATTTTTAATTGAGAATTTTGATTTTAAAGTCTTGAATGTCTCTTTTAGCTTTTGGATGAAAGTTTTAGTTTTTTAAGCATTGGCTCACCTCATTTTAATATAAGTTAGGGAGCCATTTGACCTGTTTGCTTTAAATTTGAGTTTGGGACCTTTTGACCCATTTGATTTGTTTTAAATACTTTGTTTGGATATAAAAATTATAATTTTTTGGGATTTTAGTGATTTTTGGTCAAAACTCATGTTTTGGGCTTAGTCCGTCATGCTAAAACTCTAATTTTAGGGTCTTTGGGCCCACCCAATTTTTTATTTTTCTAATATTTTTTGTCCAAATAAATTATATATGTTTGTTGGATTATTTAATTTGTTTAAGGTTTAATTTGGGACCAATTGGATCAACTAAGGTTTAAGGTTGAGCTCTTTGGGCTCATTTTGACTTAATTTGGCCCAATTGACCTAGTAGGGTTTTTGTGATTTTTATTTTTAATCAAAAACATCAAATAAATTTGTTAAAAATCTGAAGGAGGTCAGCTAGGGTTTATTCTTAAGCATAAGTGAAAAGATCTAGCTTTAAGAAAGTTTCATGGAAGTTGCTTGCATAAGAGAATTTTGGGAAAATTGCTAATAGGGGCGTCTTAACCTTATTTTGCATGAAAAAAAATACAAATTAGAGGGGCTGAAGTGTGCAATTTGGTGAAGGCATTTTGGGGAAGAATTATTGAATTTGTCACATGCCAAAGCTAAAGAAAAGTGAGAGGAATATGCAAAAGGGGTTTGAAAAGACCAAACTACCCTAAACTTTCTCTCCAAGTTGAGAGGGTTGATTGATAAGAAANTGAAAAAAAAAAAAAAAAAAAAAAAGAGGAGAGAGCCTCATAATATGCTCTTAAGGTGAAAACAAGAAAAAAAATAGAGAACTTGAAAAAATAGATCAAAGAGAGGAAAGTTGAGAGAAAATTTGAGAGTTCTTGAAATTCTTGGAGAGAAAAAAAAAAAAGAAACCAAGAGTGATTTGAGCTTCTTGGAGTTCGCTTCTACACCTTTGAACAAGGAAGATGAGTTTTCTTGAAGAACATTAGGTAATCTTCACTCTTCTCTTGATTTATTGTCATTCTCTTGTGGGTTTTTGTATAAATCCATGTGAAATGTATGTTTCTTTTTGTTTCTCTCTTGAATGCCTATATTTCATTTTAATTACATGAGTTTTATTTTGATTTTTTTTAATTTTTCTCCTCTCTTGAATATCTTCTTGATATTTTGGTTTAAAAAGATTATGTTTAATTTTTATTTTAATTGTGGTTGAGTACTTAGTTTATTGTTTGTTTGCTTGTTTTTATTATATGACATGATTTTGTTTATGGTTAGTCTTTTTCTAGCATGGTCTTGGTTGATAGTATTGTAGGTTTTACATGCTTGCTGCTTTATTATTATTTTGGTACCATTTGTCATGTCTTGTTGGAATGAGCATGCTTCTTGTGGATTTCTTTTTGAGTATTTTGTTTTATTTATTTTTTTGTCTTTGTTTTGTTGAATGTGTTTTAGGGTTCTTGATTAAAAATCAAAATGATGTTTGACCTTTCTTGAAAATTTTGTGTTTTAGTCTTAATCTCTTGACTTTTATCATATTTAAAATCAAATTGGTCAATTGAGATAATAATTATCAAATTTGGTTTCTAAATAGTCATTCTTGGATATGTTAGTCCAACACTGGCAGTAGTCGATCTTTTGACTACAACTTCAGTTTTACAACCCCAAATAATATGGTTCTTGTCTTGTTTGAACCCTAAGATGCTTATCTTGCATGTGTATAAATTTATATTTTTTTACGTCTCATTTACTCCCAGTTTTAATTTGAAAATGACTTTTTTAACTGTACTGTAAAATTATCAGTTGATTTTGGTAATATTCTATTTTTTGGCCATAACTTGAGTTAGGGAGCTCATTTTTATATAATTTTTTTATCATTTAGAGCCATAAGATGTTTTGCTCTGTCATGTAAAATTTTGGGGTCAAATTGCATTGGCATGCATTCCCAAATTTCTTTACAAGTTTCCCCTGTTTTATGTTTTTGATGTTCTATTTTTCTTTATTCTGCCTTGTGTTTGCTTGTTGTGCTTTGTTCCTTTTTAGAACCATTTGCATGCTAATTATGAGTGTATGTTGATTGCTCTATTTAACTAAATGATGTTGCATTATTTTGCATGTCATTTTTATGTTTTTATTTCGACTCTTAATGGTTGCCACATGTGTTTTAGTATTGTATACATTTTCACTATAAATTGACATGTTTATTGTTTTGTCTTGTCATTCATTGTGATTTGTTGTGGCTGTTCAATTACTTATGCATATATGACCTTTAATTTCTTATTTTGAGCCAACTAATGTGTGTTCCATGTGAGAGGGAGTCACAATTCTTGAGCCATTAGCAAAACCCTAAGGCGACTCGGAGGCTCGGAGAGCTTTTGTTTATTTTAATTACATTTTTCAATTATGTACCCCTCCCCTATTGGACAAGGGCAAATGTTGTAATACTTAAAATCATACATTTGCATAGCATTTAAGAATGTGATTGTTCGCTTAGTATCCATATGCCCCTTACTTATCAAAAGAGGAGTATGGGTGACTTACCCCCATAAGGGTGGCTCTCCTATCCGCCCGAGGTAAGGATAAACGCTATTTTGGGAACTGAGAAGCGTAGGAACAAAGTGCAAGGATTTAGGACGCGATTAGATTCATTCATAGCATATTTACAATTATTCACAATTTATATTGGTTGCATGCTTATTTAGTTAGTTTATTTTTATGATTAAAGCAAAGAAAAATAAAAAATAAAAAAATGAAATGAATATTTGTTTTGAATTTAGTTTTTGAAAATGAAATTTTCCTTTAAACTTTTGAACTGTCTTATGAACTACGCGAACTTTGATCCCTAATTAGGGTACGTAGGCATATGAGAGTGACGAATCAAGTCCAAATTTAAATAATAACTCAGTTTTCTTTTATTTTTATTTAGGGATAAAATAAATACAATTTGACCATGACTTAATTTGAAGAATTAATTTCTTGTAACCGTCTTTTAGACGGGTGTTGTAGGGTGCCTAACACCTTCCCAACACACAATTAGACTCTCAAATTCTCTTTGGTTCATAAACCAAGTTTTTTTTTTGGAAATAAAAGAAGTTTTTTAATTGTTCCCCGATTTTTAATACAATTGGTAGTGACTCCAAGTTTTTTTTTTGAAAAACTAATCTTTTTTTTCTAAGTCCACCATTTACGTCATAGTGATGTTTGGGTACTTTGTGACATTTAGTTTATTCTTGCAATTTCTCCTTAATCAATTGATTAGATAAAATTAGGATTAACTTAATTTCGATAATTAATAGCTTTAATCCTCGTAGAAATGATACTCACTTTTATTATATTACTTGTAAAATGATAGCGTGCACTTGCGCTTCATTTTCTCACAACAAGTTTTTGGCGCCGTTGCTAGGGC
Organism: Cercis canadensis; assembly: GCA_003255065.1. Taxonomy (NCBI): domain Eukaryota; kingdom Viridiplantae; phylum Streptophyta; class Magnoliopsida; order Fabales; family Fabaceae; genus Cercis; species Cercis canadensis. Next base: position 517,980 of record QAOA01006662.1, on the reverse strand, counting down.
TTATTTGTTTATTAATATCGATACTCAGTAATTTCTATTTTAATATGTTTGTTTATTTTTATTGTTAGTTATTTTAATATTTCTTTCAGTCTACACTTTCAAGAGATTTTCTTTTGGTGTATGAGAAAAGCTGGAAGCAACTCTTTGTTCCCATTAGATTCTGAGATAGAGAAGACTTATCGAAAGAATAAAAAAGAAAAGAGAGAATTTACTAGATTTTTGACAGACACCATAGTAGAAGAAAACGCTTCGAAAGAACTACGTGACTACGTTATTCCTCTAGTCGTAGATACCACCTCTGGTATAAGGCAACTTGCAATTCAAGCCAAAACCTTTGAGATAAAGCCTGTCGTCATCCACATGGTACAGGCTAGCCAATTCGATGGGTTTGCCAATGAAGATCCTTATGCTCACATTGCCAGCTTTTTGGAGATATGTGATACATTCAAGCATAATGGTGGTTCTGATAATGTTGTCCGACTTCGTCTTTTTCCATTCTCACTGAGAGATAAAGCCAAGTCTTGGTTGCAATCTTTGCCAGTAGGAACCATCACTACGTGGGATATCTTGGCACATAAATTCTTAGCCAAATTCTTCCCACCTGCTAAGACCGCCAAGATGAGGAATGACATTACTACTTTGCATTAACAAGATATGGAGCCACTTCAGGAGGCTTGGGAAAGGTACAAAGAACTACTTCACAGATGTCCCCACCATGGACTTCTTGATTGGTTGCAACTACATACCTTCTACAATGGTTTAACAAGTTCAACCAAGACACTAGTGGATGCAGCTGCAAGAGGGTCTTTAATGAGGAAGACATATGAAGATGCAAATGACTTTTTAGAAGATATAGCTTCTAATACCTATCAATGGCCTACTGAGAGGTCCACACCACACAAGGTACTTGGGGTTCATGAAGTTGACATCCTAACTTCCCTATTTACTAAAATGGATTCCATCTCTAAGTAGTTAGCATCTATGAAAGTCAATGTCATCACTTGTCCTTATGAAAATTATAATCGTTGTGGGGGGATCTCATGCTAGCTCAAATTGCCAAGTTGGCAACCCATTCTCTCCATCTCAATTAGAGGAAGCGCACTTTATGGGAAACCCAAGCAGATAGAACAACCTTTACTCCAACACATACAATTCGAGGTGGAGAAATCACCCAAATTTTTCTTGGAGAAACAATTAGAATTCTGCTCAGACACTAGTGCAAGATCAACCATCACCACCTAAGGTTTCTTTGGAATATGCTCTTGCCCAGTTAATAATAAACACCAGTTAGTTTATGGCAAGAAAAGATGCTTCTATTCGAAACCTAGAAGTACAAATGGGTCAATTATCTAGCAAACTTAATACCAAACAACATGGGTCTTTGCCTAGTGATACAAAGGTGAATCCTAAAGAGCATGTCATTTCTATCATTCTTCGTAATGGCAAGACCTTAGATGAACCATCTGAAGTTGCAAAGAATGTGTCAATTAAGTCAGTTGAACTTGAGACAAAGCAAAGCACCCAGTGGAACCACTTGTGAAATCTGTGGAGAAGACATCTAAGTTATTTCTAGATAATCCTTGACTTTATATTCCACCTCTTCCTTTCCTTAGAGGTTCCAAAAGAAGAAACTGGTAATCAATTCTCTAAATTTTTAGAGGTATTCAAAAAGCTACACATCAACATTCCATTTGCGGATGCTTTAGATCAAATGCCTAACTATGTCAAATTCATGAAAGACATTATGTCTAACAAAAGAAAGTTGGAAGACTTTGAAACTGTGTCACATACTGAAGAGTGCAGTACAATCTTATAAAAGAAATTGCCACCAAAATTAATAGATCCAGGGAGTTTTAATATTCCTTGCACTATTGGCAACATATCTTTTGGTAAGACACTTTGTGATCTTGGTGTCAGCATTAACCTTATGCCTCTTTTTGTTTTCAGGAAATTAGGTATAGGAGAAGTAAAGCCAACATCCATCTCCTTGACATTGGCGGATATATCAATCAAGTATCCAAGGGAAATCTTAGAGGATATATTGGTGAAAGTGGATAAGTTCATCTTCCCAGCGAACTTCGTTGTGCTTGACATGGAGGAGGACTAAAAAATTCCAATCATTCTTGGTCGTCCATTTTTAGCGACTAGGAAAGCTCTCATTGATGTGCAAAAATGCCAACTTACTCTGAGAGTGCAAAGTGATTAAGTGTCCTTCAAGGTTTTCAAAGAAATAAAGCATCTGGATGAAGTGAGTGTCTATTGTAAAATTGACACTATAAATAGAAGCACTAAATCGCATGACCTAATTGAAGCTCACACCATGGGGACGTCAAATAAGGAGAAGCCTCTTAATTTAGAGGTCTCAGATGATAAAATCCCCAATAAGCTAATGGCTAGACCTTTGCCTATAGTTGAGTCTCATAAGAAAAACATGAAGAAGAAGCCATCATTCAAAAAGCTTTTGGAGCATGTCAGAAAATCTGCTTGTTTTGGAAATGGAAACAAAGTTTGGAGCTTAAAAGAGAATGACCAACAATCTAAAGCTCAAAGAGATAGTGGAGTAAAATTCCAAAAGTCCTCCACTGTTATTTTTTATCCTAGTTAATTTATTCCAGAAATAGTCAAGCTATGGATTGTAAAATAAGCGCTTTTTAGGAGGCAACCCAAGCTTTTTAACCTTTTCTCTTAGTTTTTGTTTAGTCATTTAATTTTATTTTCATGCTTGTATGTTTAATTTTTATGTTCTAGGCTTAAAATTCATAACTCTTATCTTTGATAAATTTGTTTTCAGGGATTTGAATCAAAGTTGGGGGCTTTAATACATCAAAACTGGAAAGAAAGAGCCAAATCAAGCATCAGGACAGAGACTGGGAACCTAGGTACCAAAACGGAATGCCTAGGCATTCAAATTTGTCAAAATTCGGAGTCCTAGGCAGAGCCCAGGTGCTGGGGTGCCCGTCCCTTGAAAACAAAAAAAGAAAAAAAAAACTTCTGCTGCTACCCATTAAGCCAAAACGCACACTTTGGGGTACACAGGAGCCTCCTTTGCCTTCCTCCCCTACCAATTCGGTTCCCTATCTCTTTCCCCTCTCCAACTCTTCCTTCCACCATAAACACAACCCACACACTTATTAATCCTTAAAAAAAATCCCCACATTCTTCCACACTCCCACAAAACCTTCACTTCATAACTCATTTTCGCACATTTCCTCCCCTTACCCACACCATTTTGGTCCACATTCCTCTCACCCACACTCACTACACACACACACACACCGAGTCAACTCGGTTGGCAATGGGGTCTTTAAATTTTTGCACTTCCAAGGTATTTTTCCTACCTCTTTATCTTGTTTAAGTATTCTTGAATGACATTAGGCCAAATGGAGGTAATACATAATTGAACTAGCCTTGAGAGGTTGTGATTTGAGGTGTGCCCACCAAGTGTTTGTTAAAATGCTTGAATGAACTTTGGTATATGAATGAGTTCGAAATTGCTTGCTATGGTGCTTGAATTGTCTTTGCAAGTATGTCTACATGATATGTTGCCTTTACTTGCTAGTATAAAGGGCTTATTCCCTATATATAGACTTAGCACAATTACATTGTAATGAACCCACAATGTGGTGCTTCACTTGCCTCCATAAATATTTTCCAATATGTTATGCATGCATTGCTCTATTGTCTAGTGTACTCACTTGCTATGTGCCCATAACTTGCCATACATGATGCCTTCCTTAGTTGACTACCTATGCCTAGTGCTAACACATTTAATCATCACTTGGTAGCTTGGTGCATGTACTCAATTTTGGCAACTTTCATGCCCCTACACCATTACATATTGCATCTAAGGTTTGCTTTGGTTATTTGGTATTGGATTAACACTTGACTACTAAGTGACTTCTCACCACTTTGGGTAGCTTTCATGACCATTTAAGCTGGACATTGGGTTAGTTGAAGTGTGCCCCCTAGATCCTTTGCATGATGATGATGCAGAGTGATCCCCCTCCTTCAGGGAAGTCCTCCTATCTTTTTCTTTTTTGCTTTAAACATTGAGGACAATGTTTCCTTTAAGTTTGGGGGTAGGGAATTATTTTCTGAGATGATGTATAGGAAATTTAACTTTGACTATGGGTATATTTAAATGCTTTCTAGGTAGTTTTTATGTTTAATTCTTGTTTTTCTTTAGTTTGTAAAATTGAATAGAGTGCAAATTTTTATGTTTAACCTTAGGCCAATGATAAAATTGATTTTCACTGTTTAAAGCTTTAGAAAAATTATAGATTTTGTGTTTGTGGTTTTTTTGTTTTGAACACTTAAGTTAACTCTTGTTTTATTGGAATTTCTTGAGTCGCTAAGCACAAAGCCAAGTTTACTTGAAAAATGCATGCTTAGAGATGATTATGTGAATTAAATCATTTCAAAATCTCACAGAATGCTAAAACTTGCTTGATTGTCAATTGAGGCAAAATCCTAGGCTGCACAATGTTAGGGATATGATTTAGGTCATTTTTGTTTAGTTTGAACTTTTCTAACTAACCCTTTGTATGATATTTTATAACTAGCATACCTCATTGATCTTAAATTAGCATGTTTCTTTGTCACCTACACTGACCCTAGCCTTTTGTATGATCTTTTGACTTGAACCTTTCATCTAAAACACATTTTCAGTCTTAAGAGCATCTAGAGCTAGAAATTCTAGTGAGAATTTGTGGAGAAAAAGAAAAGAAAATATCAATGCAATTGCCACCAAAGAATGAAAATCAAAGTGTTGCATCCCTACTAAAAAGGAATATTTGCAATGAAAAGAAAAGACAATTGTGCAAATATTGAAAAGAAAAATAAAGAAAAAGAATGTCTTAAAGCATGAAATATGGGATGTAGTAACTCAAAAATAGAAAAATGTTATTGGTTGATGGCAAAGTAAAGAAGAAAACAAGTTTGAGTTAGAAGAGAAAAGATGGGTGCTCTTGAAATTTGTTCTAAACTGAATTTGTGTGATTGGTGATTTAAGCCATATTGTTATTTATCTTACCCATAACCCAGCCACACATTACAAGCCTAGAAAAAAGTCCTTCTGATCCTTTATGTTGTGATTGGCCTACATTAGTGGAGATTGACATGGAGCAAGCCTATGGGATTACGAAATTGTAAAATAGAGATTATTTTTTATGAGCTTGTTTGCATAATTTGATTTAAGTATAAAGAGTAAAGTAAGCAAGGACTATATATATTACACACATACAGGAAATTTTTGTAAGATGAAAGTGACTATTTGGGTTAAAATTATACACATTCATGATATCTTGAAATTTTTCTAGGAGTTGTGCTTAATAGAGATCTTTGAGGCCTGTATGGTTAGCAAATTAATTTTTCACTTTGTAGTTAATTGTTGAGTTTAATTTAATTTTTCTCTTTCTCTTTGCTTGAGGACAAGCAAAATATAAGTTTAGGGGTATTTTTTGAGTATATTTTATACCTATTCTTCATGAACTCTCAATCTAATTTTTGTATGTTTCTTGAGGAAATTTCGTGTTAAATAATGTATTTTTGTTACTTTGTAGGTTTGAGTTAAAATATATAGGTTTCATGGCTTTAATTGAAGAAATGATGAATTTTGAGAGCTAGGATAGCAAGCAAGGGCTGCAGCCCTTGAAACCAAGAGCCCCAGCTCTAAGGAGCAAGGGCCTCTGCGCCCATACCTTAGAAAAAGGAATGCCCCAGCTCCATTCTTGGAGAGCCTTAGCGCTAGTTGTCGGACTCCAAGCCTTGTTTCATAGCTCGAAGCGCTCTAGCTCCCGCAAATTGCTATTGACCCGAGACAAAGCGCCTTTGCGTTTCCAACCAAGAGCCTCAATGCCTAGACTGCTTCCTTGAGGTGATGATGATTTTTACCTTAATTAAATTAGGATTTGGTAACAATAGTATAAATAGGACTTTTATGTTTTAGAAGAAAAACTTTTTAGACTTTTAGGAGAGCAGAGAAGAGGCAAGACAAGGATTGGTGACAACAAATTTGGGCTTCTACTATGAGTTTTTATTGTTCTTTCTTCTCATTTATCTCTAGATTTTATTCAATTATGTTTTATTTTACTGTCATGAACTAATTTCTTTCTAGGGCTACAATGTAGCCTAATTATGAACGGCTGTAATTCCTTTTAGAATTAATTTATAAATTTTATCTTTTTCTTAATTGAGTGTTTATCTTTGTTCTTCATCCTTCTAATTGCCTAATCACCAATTACTTGATAGGTTACTCACAATGAGACTGGAAGGAGATTTGTGTGTCTAGTTCATTGGGATAAATATCATAGGTTGCATGTAAGATAGGGATATACCTCCATGGCCTGTGTAGTCAATTAAAGGGATCCATAGAATTGAATGAATTTTTTAGTTATTCGTAATTCACATAAGAATATAGTGGGTTCATAACTTGAAAATATTTTTCACTAGACCTTAGGGAAGGATAATGAATAAATTAGAGAATCTTGACTAGCAATTAGACAGATAAATCTAGATTAAGAAAATAAGGAATGAAAATTGGGATTAGCTATGGTGAAATCGGAACCCCTAGACTTTCTCTCTAGATTAATTCTTTATTTTTATCTATTTTTGCTTAATTTCAGTTTATTTAGTTTATTCTTGCAATTTCTCCTTAATCAATTTATCAAATAAAATTGAGATTAACTCAATTTCGATAATTAATAGCTTTAATCCTCGTGGGAATGATAACTCACTTTTAATATATTACTTGTAAAATGATAGCATGCACTTACGCTCCCTTTTCTCACAACATTTATATTAATTAGTCCTTGGGTTTCGGGTTCTACATTTTTTAGGGGAGGAATGGAGTTTGGGGCAAACCCCAAAAAGATATTTGGTTAAAAATTATCATTTAAAACACCTGGTGTTCCCTCATTTGACACCTGGGGTGGTAATAGAACTTGGCTATGCCGAGTCATGCTCTTGAATCGAATAATGTATTGAGTGATGCCCTACATGACCGCACCATTTGGCATCAGGGATGGAAGGGTGGAAAAATGATAAGATATGGAGGGGAGAGCAGAGAGAGTAGTGAGAAAGAGAGAGAGAGAGAGAACAAAGAACGATAGAAAAGAGAGAGAGATATATATTTTTCAAAGAAAGGAGAAAAAGAAGTGGAAGGGAAGACTAAAAGAGGGTTGTTTCTATTAAAACCAAAACGGCATCGTTTTGGGGCTAATTTGTCCACTTAGGCATCCAACGTGGCAATTAACAATTGTCACAACGTACCCAAAGGGTAGCTGCAACGCTGATGGCAGACATAAAAAAAAAATTTATTTTTCAAAGAAAACTTAGAGTTACCACTAATTGTATTAAGAAAAATGGAAAATAATTAGAAAAATTCCTTTTGAATTTTAAAAATGGTCTATGAACCAATGAGGGTTTGGGAGTCAATTTGTGTGTGGGAAAGGTGTTCGGCACCCCACAATACTCGTCTAAAAGACGGTTACCCGAAATTAATTGTGTGAATATAATATGGCCAAAAACGTAATTTATTCATCCCTTAAATAATAAACTACACAAGTAAATAAGAATACATACATCAAATTTAAATGTGAAATGCATGCAACTAATGTGTCATAAATCCTTCCACCCATTCCTAGCATACTGCGTCATCCGGGGTGGTGCTTATCTTTACCTAAGAACGATAGAGTGGGCCACTGATATGCATATAGATCGCCCTATCCTTCATGATAAGTAAGGGATATGTAGATACTACATCGAATACAATTAAAACCTTAAATGAATGCAAATGCATGAGTTTACAAATAATAGTATAGGAATTTAAATGGTTACATAAAACAAAACAAAAGTAAAGTCTTCTCATCTCCAGCTTTGCCTTGCTCCAAGATCGAGCCATTTAGCTTGTCGTCACTTACAACTCACAAATATTATTGTCAACAATTATCAAATGAGCTCATAAGGCCAAGAAAAAAATATTAATTAAGAAATTGTTCAAGCATGGACAACCAAAAAGATCTACTAACAAGCAAAGCAAAGTAACACATGAAAAGACCTCAAAACAATGCAAGACAATGATGTACAAGAAACTTTAACAGTATTCTCAATCAACCTTCAAAAATACCTCATGAATAGCAATAAAACACAAGAAAAATAGTCCCAAGATAGTACCCAAAGTAGGCAAAACAATGTCTAAAAGAATCTTATGACAGAGCAGAAAATATGGCCAAATTTACACAACAACTAGGAATGTATGCTAAATAATTTTAATATGAAATTTTTATATAACAAAGAAACATGTCTCCAAGTTCCAATGGGACAAACATCATTCGAAACAGAGCCCCGTGACTCCAACTAGAAATAAAAAATTGAGGGCTGCCAGTGTTGATTGACAACCTGGCAAAGAAGAAAAACAAAAACTCTAAAAAAAAAAACGGGGAATATGGGAAGGGAATTTGGTTTTGGAACTTTTACAGACAAGAGGAAGTAGTCTCTTGGTTCTAAAAAATCAAGAATCACTCAAATTGGAGCTCTGTAACTCCACCTAGAAAATAAAAAACCAAGGGTTGCCAGAGAAGAGTAACAGACCCAAAATAACAGAAAAACAATAAACTTCAAAGAAAACCTGAAAGCAGGAAAAAGGGAATCTGGGCATGAACTTTGTATAAATAAGATAAACATATTTTCTAGTTCTAATAAAGTAAAAATCACTCAAATTGGATATCTGTAACTCCGTCTAAAAAATAAGAACTGAGGGTTACCAGAGAAGACTGACAACCCCAAAATAATAGAAAAATAATTAAATTCAAATAAACACTGGGAGCAGGGAAAAAAGAATTTCGCCATGCATATTTTACACACAGGTTTAACACGTCTCTTGGTTCTAAAAAAATCAAGAATCACTAAAATCGAAGCTTTGTAGCTGCATCTAGAAAATAAAAACTAAAGGTTGCCAGAAAAGACTGACATGCTCAAAATAGCAGAAAAATAATCAACTTCAAATAAAAACTGGGAACAAGAGAAGGGGAATTTGGTCATGAAAAATTTTACATACAATAGGCACACGTCTCTGATGAGCTGCCGAGGCTCCTCAAATTAATTAAAGTTAAGGTCGGTTACCTAAGCTATTTGCAGCATAGGGCAGCCCTAAGTCGAACCTAAGGATTGTTCTATTTAGTGAATCATATTAAGAAGCATATCAACAGGGGGGTTTTGTTTGTTCATGTGATTAACAGAAATTAATGGTAAGTGGTAGAGTTTTAGGGAAAACAACCAATCTAAGCCTTAACTGATTCTGATTTTAGTTCATCCTTGATTTCTAATGATCCATTCAATTATTAACCATGTTCTTGGCCTTTAAAACATATCAAGAAGCCTCTCAATGTTCTATGGATGTCCACTGGTTAAGCAACCAGAATTCGGTTTTAACTAAGACCAAATGAATTAAGCAAACATTCAAGTCTAGTTTTACCTAAGTCCATGATCCAGCCAAGGTGATTAATCCATCCAAAAGCTCAGAAACATTAATCAACCATACAATCCTCTTTTATCACATGCAATTAAGCAATCACACATGAAGATCCAAATTCGAATTTTAACAATCCAAACAGAATAGTCCAAAGGAAGCAAGAAGTAGATTAATCATTGAATGAATAACAACAACACATAATCTCAAAACCAATAATCAGAACAGCCAAAACCTGGATTGATTTGATGAATTAGCCCTCCATGAAAAAGAGAAGCCAAGTTCTTACAAAATATCTAGAGATAAAACTTAAAGACTAAGGAAAGAGCAAAAGCTGTCTAAAATATCTAAAAGACTTCATCTCAATTTCGACTGCCCCCTTGTGCTGATATAGACCTCCAAAATTACATGCACACCCAAATTGCCCTTAGGGCACACTTGTTCCCATGGGCCTTAGCTTTAATTGGGCTTTCATTTGGGCCCATTTGGACTTGTCATGAGGAAGTTAGGCCCATTTAAGTGCCAATAGGTGTCTGGAACCATCAGCCAACTTCCACTGCAAATAAGACCATCTTCAATATAAAATATGGTGAACCAGTCTGATATCAATTGAAGCTCTGTCTGTTAGCTTTCCAATGGTACCAGTTTCAGGTCCATATGACATCCACAACTCAAGTTATGGCCCAAATACTGCATGTAGGTCAGGATCCTGCGACAGCATGTCTTCTCTGGCTTCCAGGCTGCATATGACCTTCTGGACGTCCGAATTAGCTTTGGAGCCCTGAAATAAAGTTGTAGAAAATTCTCTTAGATTTCTTACAAGGTATGACTCGGAATTTTTAGACATCCAGAACTCAAGATATGCATGAAACACAGAGACAGCATAAAATGCTCAGTATTGCTGGAAATTGCAATTAGGCACAAATGGATCCAAAGTCATGAAATGAGGTCTAACTCTATGCAATTCAGCCCAAAAGAGGTTTAAAAGACTAAGTATTAGGGATAACTATTGTATAAAAAGTGTGTTCATCAGTCTATTGGTTCTAATAAATAAAGAATTACTAAAATTGGAGCTCTGCAGCTCTATCTGAAAAATAAAAACTAAAGGTTGCTAGAGAAGATTGACAAACCCGGAAATTTACAATCCACAACCAAACCAAGTATTATCAATTAAGAAACAACTCAAAATCCAAAAATTAGAATTATTTCTATATCAACATTAGAAATTGAACTTAAATTTAAGAATCTAACACCATGGTTTCCTAAAACCATAAGAATCAATCTCAAATTCCATCAAACTATACTATGATTCAGAAATTCAGCATTTCATTCATACATAACAACAAATAGATAAATTATCCACATAAATCCAAATACCAACAGTAAAGATAGGAGAGTAGGGCAGAGAGTACCCTTGTAGAATGAATTTGGTAGAGATTCGGACTTTTTTCTCTCTTTGGTTCCCTTCCTTTCTCCTAAGCTCCTCCTTCTCTCTCTCTTTCTTCCTCCTTTTTTCTCATCTTCTTCTCTTCAATTCTCTCTCTATCTTTTTTTTTTTTTTTTTTTTTCTCTTTTTTTTTTTTTTTTTCCNTTTTTTTTTTTTTGCTGATGCTCTTGTTTTAATTTGCTTTCCTTATTTTTTTTATTTACTTATTTATTTAATAGAGATAAGGTACACCAACTTGGACTAATAAGGAATTAGGGAAATCCATTCCTTGTTCTCTCATTAGTTCTCCTAGATTTAGTGATGCAAGAAAAAAACTTTTTCTAAGAATTTCTTTATTTTTCTATTTTTAATATTCATTTATAAAAATTTAAAAACACTAAAAGGAATAGGCCAAGTGGGCTAAATGGGAGATTTGGTTTGGACTCCAAAAAAAATGGACTAGGCTAAAGGAACGAAACAAGGGTATATTTTATTGCAAAAGCCCAAGTAAAATATATAAAAAGAAATAAATTAAAAATTAAGAACTTATATGTTTTTAATAATCATTTCATTTTTTTTTGTGCACAATTTTTTTTGGCAAATTGAAAAGATGCATGACCTCAAAATTTCACAAATGCAATATCTCAAATTTCACTTCTTTTTTTGTTTTATGCTACAAAAAAAAAAATAACCCCAACAAAATACAGTGTCTAAAACAGTGTCACATCACTTTTAACTGGCCACATCATCCATTTCGTTAGTGGACTTAGCAATAAATGGACAGAAGGATCACATTAAAGTGAAATTATTAATTGAAGGACTAAATTAATCTAACTTTGCACTGAGAGACCATATTGATAGCATCCAAATAAGTGAAAGACCAAAATAAGACTTTTGTCTAAAGTTATATAACACAATGAAAATGAGAAATTAACAGAAAATTCATTAATAATCATCAAAGTTTTAACCGTTAATGAGAAAAAAACACTCATACAACTCTTAACAAAGAGTCTAAGAGAACAAAATGTTTTAGAATAACTCAAACAAAATTCATCCAAAAGTCAAGAGAAATTAATAAAAACTAGCCACAAGTTTAATAAGTTAAATCAATTCCTGGACCATCATCTTCTTCACTAGCACTTGCTTCATCACAAAATTCTTCTTCCTCAGAGCTTACAATGTTGGTGTTCAAGTTTTCATGTGGTTCCGCATCAAGCTTTTATGAACTTCTAAACGAAAGTTTAGAGCACTAGTTGTTTCAATCTCCTAGTTAGTCATGTCATTATCACCAAACTCACCACCACTATTACCAATTTCTTCAAACTCTTCATCACTTTCATTTTCAGCTATCCACTCATCATCAGAACGAAGATCATCAAAGTCACCAATAAGATATCCTTTTACTTCCTTATTACACAACTTCAAGTTGTAAATAACATAAACTAAATCATGCATCTTCTTTTGGTGTAAGCGATTGCTTTCTTGTTTTTGTTGGTATGAACCTACATCAAGTAAAATAATAAGTTCCTAACAAGTTACAAGTTAAAGAATAAAAGAGCTGTAAAATAAAATTGTAAAATTGTTGCTTACCATCTCAAAAGCACTCCAATTGCAATCACACCTAGATGAACTACAAGTCAAGCTAAGGACCCAAATTGAAAATTGTTGCAACTCTGGCACATCTTCTCCATAAGAGTCCTACCACTATGCATGAGTCTTTTTCCCTATTTGCTATAGCCATGGTGTAGACATTGTATTTTGTTCGAGCTGTGATTTTAAATTTTTTCTAAATTTATTTTTATAAAAATAAAAAAAAAGGGAAAANTTTCTAAATTTATTTTTAAAAAAAAAAAAAAAAAAAAAGGGAAAAATGAATATGCAAAAAAAATAAAAAAAAAATGATTGTTATTTTGGCCTATTTTAATTTTACTTAACTTTTTCATTTTTATAGTTTTTGTTTTGTTTTTAGTTTACTTTAAATGCCTAAAAAAAATGTCTATTGAAAAATATTTATTTTAATTGTACTTCTAATTTTTCAAGTTTTAGTATTTTTATATTTGCATCATAAAAGTTGACAAGAGCCAATAAGGGATCATTTTCATTGGTTATTTTTTTTTAAATGATTAATAAAACAAAAATAAAAATGAGAAACAAAAAGAAATGTGATGGATGGTTAATAAGAGAGGAGCAAATAGAGAAAGAAGAAGCAAAATGGGGCCAAAGAAGTTGGTGAGAAGAAAAGAACAAAAAAGAGAGGAGAGACCTACCAGGTAAAAAGGGGAGCAAAAGAGAAAGTGAGATATAGAGAGCAAAGAAGAATAAGACAAAAAAGTAAGTGAGAGCATACAAGTCAGTGCTTTTAAATCGGCCTTTTGATGCTGCTATAAATTTGGACAGTTGATCTTCAATGGTCAGCTTCTGTGGTGGGTTAGGAGGCTGCTGAAATCTGGGTAGAGGACCTTACCTTTGCTGCCCTTGATTACTCCAAGCGAAATTTGGATGATTTCTCCACCCATAATTATATGTGTTAGAGTAGGGATTATTGGGCATTCTATTTCCTAAGTAATCTGTTTGCTCTACTGTTGGTCCCATGGTGGATGCCTAGCATTCATGATTAGAATGTCCTCCCCCACAAATGTCACAACTCATAATTGGTGTTGGTGGAGTATGTCTGCTCATATCATCAATCTTCTTAGTCAGGGCCTCAATTTTTGGCTCTAAAGAAGTGATAGTGTCCACATTATGCACTCCTCCTAATCTGACTTTCATTCTCTGGTTCCCCCAACAATAATTGTTCATAGTGATGTTCTCAATCAGCTTCTGCAATTCTTCAGGACTTTTGAAGCTTATGGTTCCTCTAGAAGAAGCATCAATGAGCTGCTTAGTTCCAAAGCTGAGACCATTGTGAAAATTCTGCATTTGAACCCCCAAATCCAGCCCATGATGTGGGCATTTTCTCAGTAATTCCTTCCATCTCTCCTATGCTTCATAAAGTGTTTCACCATCTAGTTGCTGGAAGGAGAATATATCATTTCTAAGCTTTGTTGTTCTTGCTGGAGGGAAGTACCGCTTAGAAATCTCTTAGTGAGGTCATCCCATGTCTTGATAGAACCAGGAGGTAATGTCTTCAACCATGATTTTGCTTTATCCCTCAGTGCGAAATAGAAAAGCCTCAGTCTAATTGCATCCTCACTAGCTCCATTGATTTTAAAGGTATCACAAATTTCCAAGAAATTTGTGATGTGGGCATGAGGGTCTTCATCCGATAGTCCATCAAATTGCACAAGTTGCTGCAACATCTGGATGATGTTTGGCTTGATCTCAAAATTGTTGGCGCTCACCGAAGGTCTAGTTATGCTAGACTCAATTCCAACAAGTGATGGCCTTGCATAATCCCCCATGGTCTGTTGTCTTGCTTGTTCAGCCATGGTAGATTCTTGTTCGAAAATAGGCTCGGATGTTTAAGCTTGTAGTGGGATAGCCTTTTCCTTGATTTTCTCACCAATGTGCGTTCAATCTCTGAATTCAACTCCAAAAGATTTTGGTTACTACTTCGTGTCATACACAAGTATGACTAGCTCCTATAAAGATTAACCACAAACAAAGATAAGAAAAAGGTTCAAGGCTAAACAAAATTTATCTAAAGAAAATAAAATGATTAGAGTAATAGAAATTAAATGTTCCTAATATTATAGTCCTCGGCAATAATGCCAAAAACTTGGAGTGTGTTTGATGAGGTATTTGGAAAGATAATGTATTTGTAGAGTGTATTTAAAATACAAATTTTGAATTACACTATATGTGTAATTTTTTAAAGTATTTCTAAAATTCTAATGTATTTTTATAGTGTAATTCAAAATCTTAATATGATGTATTTTAAATTCACTTAAAATAGTGTGTATTTGAAATTCCTTTTTTTCTTTTTTCCACTGAGCCCTTGATACCCCTCCCCTCCCTCGACCCACCGAAACTCCTTGCTCTTGGCACTGTGTGCTTGTCCGCAGCCATCAGCCAGCGTCACCACCACCAATGACGCCGCTTGCTAGCACTAACGCCACCAACGCCTCCACCCGCCAGTACTGCCGCTGCCAACACTACCACCCGTAGCACTGCCTCTCACTTTCTACTCTTCACAACCTTCTACCGTCGCCACTGCAAGTGTCGAAGGCCAGGTAACATCACCACTGCTCTTCACTTGAACAAAGTTTGCTGCTAATAGTTTAATTAGTGGTTCAGGGTTCATACATTGATCGGAAATAGGAAAGAAAAAAGTGAATGGCATTCCCCTAATTAACCTAGCTAATGATTGATGAAGAGTGGGGAAAACATTTGTTTTCAATCTTTCTAATTCAATAGATTTGTATGTAGAAAAGGGTAAGAAGATGCCTAGCAAGGAGGAAGTACCAATAATATGATATGGGTTTTCCTTTCACTTTTGACAAAAAGTGGTAGAAAATTTACTGTGTTACTGATTTGTTAGTGATTTTGGGATTTATAGAGTGGAAGCTATAAGCTAATTTGGAAAGAATAAAAAATGATTCATGGGATTTTCGTGTGAAATTAAATTTAACTAGGAATGAGCTATAATGACAGAGAATGTGGAAATGGCTCTAAGATGAGGCTTAATTCTCAATGTTTTGTAATGAAATGGAAGTCACTTGTGCCATCCGTATTCTGATTAGTTCTTTGTGGGTATTTCTAGAGATTGAAATTGAGTTTCCAAATGTTTGGTTTATAATTTGCAGATCTTCTATTCTCTGTGACATTGTGAAATACTTCCTTGCCAATATGGTCCTGTTTTGCTTTTGATTGTTTCCCTTTCTCCATTTTGATTTTTGATTATGAAATCAGAGTGAGATATAGATAGTTGTTTTGGTGGCTGCTTTAGGCAAAGCTAGCTGCCTTATAGAGGCACTGATAACACATTATTTTACACTATTTGTTTCCCTTATACTTAGTCTTTTAGTGTGTGTTTCTAGTGATTTTTATGGCCCTTAGACATGTTTTGTAGATTTGGACTTGTTGGTGCTTATAGATTTTAATTGCATAACTGTTAAATTCTGGCACTGCTTACGTTTTTCACTATATTTTGGGCTATAGATGTCTGATTGATGTGATTCCAGTTTTGTTGGCCCGCTGACAGAAAATTCTACATTTCATATGAAGAGGCCAGAAGCTGATTCTCGTGTCTGGACAACTGAAATTTGCATGCAAGCAGTCCAGATTTTCTGCATCCGCCCAGCATTGACTGATTCCTCTCCTTAGGCTTGCTTATTGGACCAGAGCATGTTTATTTGGGCCAACATCTGCTTATTGGGCTAGCACACATGACACTAGGGCTTGATTACGTTTCTACCATTGATAATTTAGGAAATTAGGTTTATTTTGTAATTAGGAAACCTAGAGGAGGCAGCCAGCTATTATTTATTCTCAAGTTATTGAGGAAAATCATACATATGAAATTACCTTGAGCAGTTGTTGCCTCCTGTTTCTGAGTTCGAGTTTTAGACTTTTGCCTTGTGTTTAAGCCTTTCATGGAGGGCTAAGTTCGTTTATAATCAATTCAAGAGGAGCCAAACTGAATAATTTAGAGTTCCTGTGCTTCAACCGGGTTTGATTTAATTTAATTTGAGTTACTGCTTCTTCCCTTCTTCATGTGATTGAATGGTATTTTGATTGCATGCATGCTTTGTATGAATTTAAATCGGTTGATTAGATTCATAACAGTAATCAGATTGATAATCATACTTTAAAGGTCTTTAATATATGGTTAACTTGGACAATTCGGTTCTTAAATTAATCTGGACTTAGTGATATAGAACGGTTGCCTAGATTCTTAATTCCATGATTAATTGAATCCTGATTGGTAAATCAGTAGGAATTCTAAGTGTTGTTGTTAGAGGTTCCAAGTAACATTTAACCAAGAATTAAATCAGACATAGGTTATCTTTAGTGAACAAGGAAAGATTAGGGTTTGTTTGCCTGCTTGAGTTGATTACGTTTTCTCTTATTAGATTACATCATGTTTACTGCTTTTTGAATTCTGATTATTTTGCATTCAACAACAAAACCCTCCTTATTCTGTTCTTGCTTAAGTCCTACTAGATTAGTTGTTCTGGTGAATCCTTGGGAGACGATACTAGTTGCATCCTATACTACAAATTAGTTGCAATTAGTATTGTAATTTTGTACGATTCGACACCGGTCGAAATTTTGGCGTCGTTGCCGGGGAATTCACCTAACATATTAATCTTCTTAGGACTCTTTCGTTACTGCTTTGATTGCTTATTGTTCTTGTTTCTGGTAATTGTTCTTCATTCGTTTTCTTCCTGTTCTACTTGTTTTCCTATTTTGTTTTCCTTATTTGTTAGGTTTTCTTTCCCTGTTTAGTGTTTCAGTTTTTGTGTTGTTTTTTATTCTGACCAACTAGGATTGAGCTACAAATTAGTGGACAAAGGAATTGCACTGTGAGAACCATTTTGAGGTGAACTTGGTACTGTTATTGCCCTTGTTTAGCCTCCTTTGCCGCTATTCTGTCTCCTTTGCCGTCTTTGTTCACTTTTTGGCAAAATTTTTTATACTTTCTGAGCATCGTGGTGATAGTTTTTTCTTGTTGTTTTGTTTCCTTTAATGTTTTAAGTTTCCATTGTGTGAATTCTGGTGCCTTGGTGCCAGTTTCCCCTTGTTTTTTCTTTGTTTCGGTTGATTTAGTGGTTTTCACGTGTACTGTTCTAGCCAAAATTTTGTGCTCCAATTGACCTGAAACTTGGTCAGTTGAAGGAAAATGGCCTGACAATAGTCATAGCTTATGCCATAAGGTATGCGTTTTTAAGCCGAATTTCATCGTTTTGACCACTTTTCCAATTTTTTAATATTTTTTATTTGACTTTTGAGTTTCATTTTCATCAAGCTTTCATGTTGTGGTGGTAGAAATTTTTTTAAAAATGTTTAGATGGTTCAACTAGTGTTATTTTGGTGTCTTTTTGCCTTTGCCTAATGCATTTGGTGTGTTTTGATTTTCACCCTTTTCTTTCATTGCTTCCCTATTTTTCTGTTTTTGTGTGTTCTAGTGTGTTTTAGAGTGTTTTTATATTTTTAATTTGCCTGGTGTATGACTCGGTCCTCTCATTCTGAACTACTTGAAGGAGATTCTAAAATAGAGAGAATTTTGCACACACTTGCTATGGCACGTAGAACTCCTAATCATATAGAGCATAATATGGCTGCCAATGACATTAATCTTGAGATTGATCTTGCTGCTAATAATGGGGCTGGAAATAATGACATGCATGTTAGGGCTACAACTCTTAAGGAATTGGCTGCCCCTGATGATAATTACCAGCCTTTGTGTATTCAGTATCCTGATGCCAATTTTGAATTAAAATCTAGATTAATACACTTGCACCCAAAGTTTTATGGACTTGCAGGTGAAGATCCTCACAAGCATTTGAAGGAATTTCACATAGTGTGTTCTACCATGAAGCCTCAGTCAATTGAAGAGGAGCACATCAAGCTGAGGGCCTTTCCCTTTTCATTAGATGAAGCAGCAAATGATTGGCTATACTTGCAGTCATCCATCATCACATGCTGAAGTGACTTGAAGAGGTGCTTTCTTGAAAGATTCTTCCCTGCCTCAAAAGCTGCTACCATCAAGAAATAGATATGTGGCATAAGGAAACATAGAGGAGAGACTTTACATGAATACTGAGAGAGATTTGAGAAACTGTGTGGGAGCTGTCCTCATCACCAAATCAGTGACCAGCTACTCATCCAGTACTTCTATGAAGGTTTTCTTCCTATGGATAGGAGTTATGTGGATGCTGCTTCTAGAGGTGCCTTGGTGGACAGACCCCTGCGGCTGCCAGAGACTTAATCAAAAACATGGCAACCAATGCATAGCAATTTGGCACACATATGGTCACTCTTGCTAGGGGAGTGAATGAGGTGCAATTGGTAGATCAACAGAGGGTGGAGAACCGTTTAGAGGAACTGACATCTTTGGTTAGACAATTAGCAATTGGCCACACACTAGTTCAAGCTCCTGCCAAGCTATGTGGAATTTGTGTCCTAGCCAGTCATCCGACGGATTAGTGCCCTACCCTCCATGATAGCATTGAAGTAGTGGCTGGTGTCTTTCTTGGCAAACCTTACCAACAACCTAGATATGACCCCTACTCTTCTACATACAACCCTGGCTGGAGAGGAAATTCTGGCCAAACCTACTAGCAGCAACAAACGTACCAACCACAGCAGCCTAGATACAATGCAAGTTCAAGCAACCAGCAGTTCCAAGCACCTATGAAGCAGCCTATGCAGCAAGCTAACAAGCCAGAACCGAGCCTGGAAGATTTAGTGAAGCAGTTGGCTAGCAGCAACATCCAATTCCAACAAAGGACTGAGACTAGTATTCAGAGCTTGGAGACTCAGATAAGCCAACTTGCAACCACCATTAGTGAGTTGAAGTCTCAAGGTTCTGGCAGTTTACCTTCTCAAACAGTCACCAATCCGAGAGGCAATGTAAGTGTCATAACCCTGCGTAGTGGCAAGGAAGTGAGTGTACCAGAACCTAGCTTGCCTTCCACAGTCCCCAATTCTGTCCAAGAAAAGGATCCAGACCCTGCAGCCCCTAAAGCTATCCCAAAACAGCAGCCAGTCCACCTTCAGGACTAGGTAGAGAGCTCTACCCCCAGCATTCCTCTCCCATTCCCAAACAGAGTTACACAGTCCAAGAAAATTACTGAGCATGAGCTAGACAGAGAGATGATGGATACTTTCAAGAAGGTAGAAGTCAATATACATCTCCTGGAAGCCATCAAACAGATTCCTAAGTATGCAAGGTTTCTTAAGGATTTGTGTACCCACAAGAGGAAGCTGAAGAGTAATGAGAAAGTGAGCATGGGAAGAAACGTGTCAGCCATGATTCAACCTAACTTGCCATCCAAGTGCACTGATCCTAGGACTTTCACCATTCCCTGCACTATTGGAAACAAGCAGTTTACAAATGTCATGCTAGATCTAGGAGCTTCAATCAACATAATGCCCAAGTCTATCTATTCATCACTGCAGATTGGAGAACTGAAACCCACTGGAGTAGTTATTCAGCTTGCTAATGGAAGCACAACATATCCAGCAGGCCTTCTTGAGGATGTTTTGGTTAGGGTAAATGATTTAATATTTCCAACTGACTTTTATGTGTTAAATATGGAGGATGAGTCTACATCTAGACATGCCCCTTTGATCTTAGGTAGACCCTTCCTTAAAACTGCTAAGACCATAATTGATGTGCATACTGGTACCCTTTCCATGGAATTTGGTGACTAGAATAAGATTGATCAAAACTAGAATAATCCCCAGCAACGGCGCCAAAATTTGATGAGCTGCCGAGGCTCTTCAAATTAGTGAAATTTTAAAGTCGGTTTACCAAAGCTACTTGTAGCATAAGGCAACACTAAGTCAAACCAAAAGATTAAACTAGTTAGGGAATCCAATTAAGGAGTTAATTAAACATGGGGGTTTTGTTTTGTAGAAGTGATCAACAGAAAGTGATTTAAAAGTGGTAGACCTTAAGGAAAACAACCAATCCAAGTCTAACTGATTCTAATTTTAATCCATCCTTGATTTCAGAGAATCCATTCAATTATTAACATAGTTCTTGGCCTTAGAACACATCAAGAAGCCTCTCAGTGCTCTATGGATGTCCACTAGTTAAGCAACCATAATTTGGATCAACTAAGACTAAATGAATTAAGCACTCATTCAAATCAAGTTTTACCTAAGTCCAGAATCTAGCCAAGGTAATTAATCCGTCCAAAAGCTTAGAAACATTAATTAACCTTTAATTTCCTCTTTTATCACATGCAATTCAGCAATCAACACATGAAAATCTAAATCCGAATTTAAGCAATTCAAACAGAATATTTCAGAAGATGGAAAGAAGTAGATTAACCACTAAATGAATGACAATCAAAGCATAATTTCAGAATTAATAATCAGAACAGCCAAAACCTAGATTGATTTGAGTATTCAGCCCTCCATGAATAAGAGAAACCAAGTTTACAAAAATATCTATAGAGGAAACTTAGAGACTAAGAAAACTAAAAAAAAGTTGTCTACAAAATATCTTACAAAATATCCTCCTCAATTTTGGCTGCCTCTTTCTGAGCATATAAATCTCCAAAAATACATGCACACCTAAACTTCCCTTAAGTCACACTTATTCCCATGGGCCTTAGCTTTCATTGGGATTTGGTTTGGGCTCAATTGGACTTGTAATGAAGAAGTTAGGCCCATTTAAGTGCCAACAGGTCTCTGGAACCATCAGCCAACTACAACAGGAAATAAGACAATCTAAACAACACAGTTCAGTGAACCAGTCTTCAGAAAAATTGAAGCTTTGTGTCTTATCTTTCCAATGGGACCAGTTTCAAGTCTATACGACACCTACAGCTCAAGCTATGGTCTAAACACTGCATGCGGGTAAGGATCCTGGGACAGCATCTCTT
The DNA here is from genome assembly GCA_003255065.1 of Cercis canadensis. NCBI lineage: Eukaryota > Viridiplantae > Streptophyta > Magnoliopsida > Fabales > Fabaceae > Cercis > Cercis canadensis. Next base: position 496,586 of record QAOA01006662.1, on the reverse strand, counting down.
CTCTGGCTTCCAGGCTGCATATGACCAGCTAGATATCCGAATTAGACTTGGGGCTCTGAATCAAAGTTGTAGAGCTTTCTCTTATCTTTCCTACAAGGTAATATTAAAAATTATTAGATATCTAGAACTCAAGTTATTGTTGAAAAACAGAGAGTGCATAAAATGCCCAGTATTGCTGAAAAATACATTTAGGCCCAATTGGATCCAAACTCATGAAATGTGGCCCAAGCCCACTCAATTCAGTCCAAAAGAGGTTTAAAAGACTAAATATAAGGGTTAACTACTGTATAAAAAGTTTGTTTATCAAACATCCATAACAAAATAGTCCACCATTAGTCAGGTTTGTTAACAGGTGATATAATTGATAATGTATCACCGTTAATTGCTTGTGTGACACGTTAAAGACTTAAGTGACATTTTTAGTGGTCGTCGTGGCAGATGAGGTGGATAACAAATACAACAAAATAAAGAAAAAAGAAGAAGGCAAAAACAAGAAATGGCGTCATTGCAAAGAATGAGATTTAACTTCTTCGCATCTTCAACATCATTGCCTTTATCCAAATCCCTAATTTGTTTCTGAATCAGTTTTGCTTTACCATGAGTGGGAAGGTTGAAGCTCGATACCCAAACAAGCATGGGCACACTGTGCCACCATCACAAAGACAATATGTGCCTAAAGTTAGTTAAAGTGTGACTACTGGCAATTGCAGTTGGTTTATTGCAGAGAACATCAGTAGCAACCAAGTGTCATTTGAATGCTAGTGTGAAAAGAAGTCATTGTTGTTGACATCATGGACTAAGAAGAATTTTGGGCGTTCATTTTGGAGGTGTCCATTTTGGAGAGTTAGTATATATTGGAAATTGGTCATGCGAATTTTTTACCAATTAATAGTGGAAATTGGTAATTGGATTTTTAACTAATTTGTAGTGGAAGTTGTTAAAGAGAATTTTTATTAATTTCTAGTGGAAACTGTTAATGCAGGATGAATCTGTTGGTTATAATTTTTTTCAGTGGCTGGATGAGGGGAATGTAAGGGTGAATGAGAATAGAATTGTAAAACAAATGAGAAAAAAGTTCAACAACTATGAGAAGAGAATTAGAATATTGAAATTCATTTACTGATCCTTAGCTATACTATTAGTTGGTCTGGTGCTTAATCACCTTGTAAAGGAGTAGTTCATAACTGCATAGTTTTTTAGGTGAGTTGTAGAGGTTAGGTAATGAAAAGGGTCTTATCTTAGTGGAAGAAGACGATCTGCATGCTTATATTTTGAGCATATGTACTTTGCAATATAATGTAATAAAATTTCTCTTTTGTAGCATATGTTCACTATCATCACCATTTGGCCTATTTTAAGCAATATTCAACATTATAGCAGGCCAATTATCCAAATGCAAAAGAATTTAGTAGCCCTAAATAATATGGTTTAACAACATTCATGATAAATTCAAAGAGCAACTGTTAAACTAGTATGGTTAAAATATGCATAATATAATATGGCTTTTTAACCAATTTATTTTGCAACATCAACCAATCCTGCTAAATGGTCAGATAACATCAACCAGATGTTGCCAAACATTCACTAGAGACTAAAGGACAATCACCAAAATCTTAAAAATACTATATAAGTGGGTTGTCATTTCCCAAACTAACACATCAAGACAAGATGTTATTTTATATTAATGAATAATAGCAGCATTTGTCTCAAAAATCACCTTTACATCACTGTATAATTTGCACATATTGGCAAGCTGTCAAAGTCAATAAATTAAAGGTATAAAAAAGAAAGTACTTGCCTATCAATTTACACATATTGCCAAATCTATCAAAAAGAGCCTAATTGCATACTCCTCATAAGGTTTTAAGAGTAATACAATAAAGCATTGAAACATATACAACAATGTCCAAAAAGTGATATATGATCCTAAACTAGTCCTTAATTTTGCTTGGCCTCACTGGAGATTAGTTTTCCAATTGAAGCAAACATAGAAGAGAACGTCCTCCTATTGACTTCACTTGCTACTAGGAAGGTCTCTCTACTAATAGAAGGCTACCTTGTTATCTGCATTGATATACCTTCTCGTTGAGATTGAGTATGGACCCTCTAAGTTGGCTGATGTGGTTACACTTGGAACAATAAAAAATAGTTAATGACTTTAACAATGAAGTGCATGTTGTGCACATAGCCTCAAAAATTCTTAGTGGTAGGAATGATAAAAAAGCAGTAAAGAAAAGTAATGTTATCTCACATTCCTCCTAATTGTCAACTTTGGTCGAGACCCAGGTTGACTTGTTTCTTCTAAAAAGACAGGTGATGTCTGTAATTGAGACTCAAGTTGAGATGATTGGACTGGTTGGATTGTTTCTTTTGTTGTCTTCTTGATTCTCTTTGTCTTCACATGACCACTTTTGCATGTTCTTGTGTTATGGCCAAGATGGCCACATTTTCCGCATTTGATATCCCTATATTTTCTCTTTAGCTTGGCAGTGTTTAAAGCTTCAAGGGGATCATTGGTCTTTTTTCTCTGTGTTTTAGGCCTTTTAAGTCCTTTCTTAAGAGGTGGTGGCTAGACTGCCTCAAGTCCTGTTTGAGCCTAGTATTCTTCACCTGGTACAGCCCCTAAATATGGCTCATAAACATACTTTCATGTTGATGTTGATTACCATTCATGCACATGTTGCTCTGCTAGCTTTCCTTTCCTTGCCAATGCTGCACATGCATGCTTTGTAGGGAATGTCAGTTAAGTCTCATTCTCTACATTAACACCTTCTATTTTGCACATCAACCACAACCTTTTTAATAGGTCTATACTCAACCTCAAATTTGTTGTAATCAGAGTCCCCTACCTATGTTAGAATCCAGAACCTACTTTCCCTCATTTCTTTGTCAAGCTTGCTTTGTGCCTTTAGGTAAATAACACCTCTATACTTTTCAATATTTTCTTTCATGCTCGTCCTGTTCCTCATTATGTAGTCTTTAATGTCTTTTGCCATTGTAAGGATTAGTTTACCCCTATACTTGACAATTTTAGAATTAAATTGTTCACACATGTTGATACAATTTTGATTCTGTAAAACAATGAAAGGCATCTCTAGTCCACAATGCTGGTTCTTTTAGCCTTAACCATGCTGCTACATAATTATTGATTGCATGAATTTTGACTAGGTTTTTTTCCACAAAATCAATAGAACCAAGTTCTTGATCACCAAATCATTCAACCAAGACATTAAAAAAAATTACACAAAATAAAAGATTATATCTTTTACTAGTCTAAAATAAAATTGTATTCATAGTCTCTTGGATGACCAAGATCTTCAATCAAAAGAGTCAAGAACTAGGATCAGGTCTCCTTGGACTCCAAATCTACAATTGCATATGCAATTTGATAGAATGACTCGTCCCCATCTTGAGAGATAGCTGCCAACAATGTTACCCTATAATAACCTTTTAAGAAACAACCATCTAATTCAATCAAAGGTCTACAACTACTCATAAATCCCCTCTTACAAGCATCAAAGCACACATAGAATTACTTAAATATAGGTGGTGATTGAGGTGAAGATCTGTCCACACCCACTAATACAGTAGAGTTTGGGTTGCAAGTCCTAAGTTCTTGAGCATAATCCCAAAACTTAGCATATTGAGCTTTCTTAAAACCTTCAACATAATCTCTTGTAATTTTCAATGCCCTATAAATCTTCATCTCACACACTTCAACTTCATAGTTCTCTTTCATAACTTTCCATGCATCTATCATTGTCATCTTTGACTATGTTCTTAGGTAGGGCACTGACTTCTCAGATATTCATTCCCTGGTTGCTTGATTATTTTTTCTTTTCCTAACACATGTGTGATTTGGGGTAAATGTCTTGATTTAAAAACTTCTTATATATCTATTCCCATGGACAATTTTCTTGGCATGCTGCCCTAGCTCTAGTCTTATCATTCTTAGTCTAGTAAACTTCTCTGCCCAAATGAACTGTATAGTCCTTCACATCTTTTTTAAAAATAACAAGCGTTGAGAACTTCTTGTCCAGTTCCAAATGCACCTCTCCAAATGGAGTCTCCTCATTAAATTGAGGTTTCATTGACAGCTAATTTTCATAATTTTCAGAATCCTCATGTGCTTTGTCTAATTCTTCAATATGATACTCCTCCCCTAAAAATGGACCTTCATAAACCTCAAATGGCCTGTATGCTGTTTTTCTTGTTTTCCTCTTGTATTTTTTTTTTTTTATTCTTACTGGTTGTAACCCCCTATGTTGGCTTATTTTGTGACTGTTCATCTTCCTTTACACCAACCTCAGTATTTTTCATGAAGAACTCATCATCATCATCTATTTTACTTTCTGATAATGGCTTATATGGGCTATCCTTTACACTGTCATAGTAATCCCCATCAGAACTAACATCATTTTCATAACCTCTTGGATCACCACTATAATATTGTTCAACTTCACCTTCACCTTCATTGTGCACATCCTCTTCATCCCCCTCATTATTTGAGTCCTGCAAATTCACTTTATCTAGCACTTCTTGCACATATTCATCATTTGTATGCTCATTCTCATCTTCCTCATATTTCCTCTATAACAGTGTAATCAATCACTAATGACTCATTCACTATTATTAGATCCTCTATTATTGGATGCACAAAAAAAAAAAAACTTTATTTTTATAGTCTTTAAGGCTTCACCTATTGTAGACATCGTATTTTGTCCAAGACTTTTTCGTGGTATAAAAATAATAATAATTCTTGAAAATGATGTAAGTTTTAATTTTTTGATTATTGATTTTTATATTGTTGCTTGGGCCTTTGTAACGAAGCAAACCCTAAGCATAGTCCATTGTTAGTCTAGCCTACTTTTTTTTATCTAGCCCATTGGACCTATCCATTAGCATTTAAATTTTTGTAAATAATAAATAAATAAAAAATGAGAAAATGAATTTTGTAAATAGATTTTTGTGTCACTAGATCTAGGAGCACCAATAGGAGAGCAAGAAATAAATTTCTTTCTCTTCCCATTGGTCCAAGTCTATGCATTATCTTTATTTAACAAATAACAAAATAAAAAAAAAACAAATTAANGGGGGGGGGGGGGGGGGGAGTAGGCGGAAAGAAAGAAAGGGCAAAATGGAAAATATCTAGAGACAAAGGAAAGGGAGTGTGTGAGAGAAAAACCAAGAAAGAAGAGAAAGAATAGAAAGCAAGAAGGAATCAAGAGAGAGCTACAGAACGTAAAATAGAGGTAGAGAGCAAGAGGAGATAATCGGAGCAAGTGAGAAATCTAGGTGATAGAGAGAAGAGATTTGGGAAAGAAGGAAGTGAGCTCAGATAGCAGCAATTGAAGCAGAGATATTCCTAAGTTATTTTCCTCTTTGGTAACTTAAAGTAAGAACCCCAGAAGGTACAATCTTATTATGTCCCTCTCTGTAATTTCTGGAAATTTAGATTTTCCCTTAATACTCTAAATGCTCTGTTGGTTTGGTAGTTTAACATATGGATGAACATTGGAATTTATGGTATATGAGAGAAGATTCTTATCATGCTCTCAAATTATGTTAGCTGGTTGCCTTTGGTTTTTGGATGTTTTGGAAGTAATAAGTTTGCACTAGAAATTCTTTTATCTGAATTTACCTCATTATTCCAATTAGTATCTGAGTCAATTTTTGTTTTATACAGTTTTCATGATATTTATGGGTTTAAAATGCTTGTAAAGTGCTGATTATTTTTCCATCCAGACAGTTGTGTGTTGTATTCAATGCTATTATTTGTGAAGGTTCTGATATTCTTGTTGACTAAATGGTGCCAATTAACAATAATAAATCTTCATGTTCTTGGCTCTATTATGCATTCCCTGACCATTAATTGGCTTGTTGAGTAATTTGTTGTCATTAATCTTGCCCGTTGTTAATGAGGTAAAATAGCTAATGTGTAACTCACGTTATTGATGATTTAGTATGAAGACTTGTGAGAGCTTTGTGACTTTCCTTTGTTTTTCCCGCCTCAATTCTTATTATTGCATGATCTTGAGATAGGTTAAAACTGGTTTTTAGTTTATTATCTTAACTGATTTCTGGCTGCATAACTGTTGGAATCATGTGTTATTTTTGGGACTTCTACTGCATCATTGTGGGGGTCATTTGGGTAAGATGACTAGAAGAAATGCTTTGGGAATTTTGTTTTAAATTTTGTATAAGTTAGTGATTTAGGCAGCCCCATTCAAATGGCTTGAGTTTTGTTTTGTTTTGCATCAACATTGATTATTGATCTCATTGGGTTTGGTTTGATAAAGCCATTGCTTTAGTTTGTTTTCTCACTTGGCTATGTGGCTGATTAATAAATGAACTCTCTTGTTATTTGTACTACACTATACTGGTTGGAGCCATGTGTTCATGCTTTTATTTGAAAAAAAAGATAGTTTACTTTTTATGTGATCCCATTTGTTACTTGGTGTAGATCCAATGTTTAGCAAAACATAATCATGTCTAGTGACTATTCTATGATCATACTCCTTGGTTTTAGATAATTTCTTGTTTACCATTTAGGTTGTTGTTAAGTCTTATCCATTGAATCATGTTGCATTATACTTGGGTGTAAATTGGTACATCATTATGCACAAAAATCATTGAATTTCTCCAATTTCGCGGCTGTCAGACAGCTATGATAGTGTTTAATCTTTCAATTCTTTCTTAAGCTACAAAACTCGGAATTTAGCACCGTTTATCTTGATAGAACTGTAAGATGTATGTCTTCGATATGTGCAATTTTTAATTTTTTTTTTTCATCTTTCCCCTGCTCCCAGTTCTGATTTAAACATGGCTATTTATTCCCCACTACTGATGCTGTCATGTCTCTGTCAGTGTTCAGTCTTTAGTCTCTAATTTAAGCTATATAGCTCCATTTTGCTTGATTCTTGTCTCGTTAGAACTGTAAGACATGTTTCTTCAATGTGTACGATTTTTAGAATTTTTTGCATTTTTCCATTGCTTCCAATTCTAATTTGAACATGGCTGTTTTGGATTTTGCCTTAGTGACCTTTTCTTAATTTTCCATTGTTCTATTTTTGTGAGTTTTAGCTTAGTTCTAAGTATTGCATAGGAGCTGTTGGCAATTCAATTTGGTAATTTCTGCATTTGCCTACTTGAGAGCTGATTGGTAGTCTTATTTTTGGGTGGTTTATTTTGCTGTATAACTCTTATGGCATATGTGATAGAAATTTGCATGGTCATGTGTATGGCTTATGGAATTTTATGCTAGTCATGTTGGGTTTGCGTGCATATGAATTACTAATTGTAAAGTCCCTGTTGATTAATGGTGCATTTTGAGCAAGGCTCAATCACTTTTTGAGACTATTTAATATTGGTTTTGGTTGTTGCCCTAGGCCTATTTTTATACTATTTTTGCACTATTTTTTTGAATACTTTTAGCACACATTAGGTGTTGTTTTAGGACTGCTCCATAGATAATTTCTTATTTTTTTCTGCACCATTTTTGGATTGTTTCTGCACTTGTTTCATTAATTGTTTCCACATTGTTTATGGCTAATTTCCCTTGCTGCTTTGACATATTTTCCTTTGTTGTTTTGGCCAACTTATCAGACTATTTGTGTCTTTTATCTAGTTGTTTTGATTGACTTCTAAGATAATTTAAATATTTTTTTCTTCTTTATGGTTAGAGCTGATTTTGAAGTTGTTTTAGGTCATTTTCCTCTGTTGTATTGGCGTGGGGTTGTGGCTGTTTTGTGATCAAAATTTTCCTTGTTTTGGTGTAACTTTGGGCGTATTTGGGTGGCTGTCTTAAATTTATTTTGAGTTCAATTTGAAATAATTATTGGATTATTGAATTCTCCAAGTTGTGGTCATTGTTTATTGAGTGTCATTTAAGAGCCTTCTTGTATACTTAAGGCATGAGATATACTTGAAATGATGATATTTAGTTGTAAATCTTTTAACTTGTATTTGGTGTTTCCTTGAGCAACTTTACATACGACTAAGGGTGATTATGAGCGTGAGTAAGTTGGAAGGCTTTGCTTAAGAAGGCTTTACTGCAAGCTAGGAGCAAGAGATCTTTTTATTTATCTTACTTTATTTTTGAATGTAATTAAAGTCTCATTCCCCAATATAAATATTGTAATACTTAAAATCATGCATTTACACTACATATAAAAAATATATCTGTGGAGCGTAGTATTTGCATGCCCCTTCACTTATCATGGAAGGATAGGGTGAGCCAGTCATATATGGGATGTCTTTCTCTATCCAACTTAGGCGAAGGTAGCGCTATCCCAGATGGTCGCTTTATGCAATGAAATGGTAGAAGGATTAGGTCTTGATAAAGAAATCCTGCATTGCATGTTTAAATTCTCTGGCTTTACTTTTGTCAGATATTCCTATAATATATTTATTATTTTGAGGTAAATAAAATACACTTTTTGGCCATATTTATGTTCGCACAATAAATTTCTGGTAACTGTTTTTCATACGGGTGTTGTGGGGTGCCTAATATCTTCCCCACACACAAACTAACTCCAGAACCATTTCTGGTTCGCAGACCAATTTTAAAATTTAAAAAAAAAATTTCTAATTGTTCTCTATTTTTTTAAATACAATTGATGACAACTCCAAGTTTTCTTACGAAAACTAATCTTTTAAAAAAAAATGTCATTCACATCGTAGCAAACTTCGGGTAAGTTGTAATACCTATCAACTCAATTACATCTACATCCCACTTCAATTGCCTAAGCCCCTATCTCAAATTCAAACTCGGGATTAACCAAAAGCACTCCAAGTAATCTTAATATTCATGCTCTTTGAACATCTCATCAATTATAGGAATGATAACAAGATCAACATCCATATCTCACACATCTTCCTCACCCCCTATATACCTCAAATCAACATCCTCTCTAAATTGACCCCTGTGGTGAAACATGAGGTTAATGTAATGAGTTATGCTACTATTAAAGTCGAGAAAGCAATGTCACCATTCAAAACCATCGGTTATAGTTAATATAAAAGTGGCACAAAAAGAAAGCATTGTTGACCACAAAAAGAAATCACAGTAAGCCAAATATAAGAATGCCATATGCCTATACTTAAAATAAAAGGGTCCAGCATAAAGTATCCAAACTATTTCCATTAACAAGCTCATTATTGGACCAAAACTTCACAAAGCACATATTTCATTATATTCTCTAATTTTTTATTTAATGCTAGCCAAATACAATTACTTTCCAAGAAAATGACTATCAACATCATTCTAGACAAACCAATTTCTTTCTTACTCACTTGCACAACATGTCTAAGTTGACAAAGCTGAAACTCTGCACCCAATTACAATCAAGTAGAATCATCCTTGTTTTATCTAGACTCACTTAAATTCTATTATTATATCCTAATACACATGTAAAAATCTGTACAAAGTGTACAATTATGCAAAAAAAAAAAAGAACACCGTAAGCCATAAAAATAAAGCACAGTAAGCCAGACATAAAAATGCTATATGCCTTTACTTAAAAAAAGGGAACACTAATGCACAAAACACAACAAAAATGTCCTCTAATGGTACAATAAAGACAAACACAACACAAAAGGACCACAAAAGAACTGGTCCCTATCTTAGCCACAATTAACAAGTATATTCTATTCTAATAAACTTCACTACAGGTTCCCCTTTACAAAATACATTGTTAAAATATCAAATTTAATATACACAATTATGAGTGCTCTTTTGATTTCTTTATTCTTCTACTCATTCCCATTCAGTTCTTGTTCATATAAAAAAATCTAGGCTTAATTACAATTTTGGTCCCCCTATTTTAATGAAGTGAACGATTCGGTCCCCCTTCCTTAAAAATGAACTATTTCACCCTTCTATTTTGACAAATGTTGCATTTTTAATCCCTCTGTCAATTAGCCGTTTAAAATTTGACAGAATTGCTGACCTGGCCTTAAAATTTTTTTTTTTTTCATTTGAGTCAACCAATTTAAGTCATGTGACATGCATGTGGCTTTTAAATTACCAAAACTAACCTTAGAAAAAAAAAAAAAAAATAGAATACTTGGTCATTTTCCCTAATTTAGAACCCTAAATCACAAAAGGAACCTTAATTTCAGGGGCAAATCAACAATGTAAGGTTTAAAACTATAATTTTTTGCCAAACTTAAACTTTCGAAGTAAACCAACAAAGAAAATGAATAAAATGTCAAATTTCAAATCCTTTGCCAAATACTCTGTTGACAATTTCACATCAGATTTACAACTCCAAAATGCAGCAATTTTGGACCAGAATATTGTACCAAAACAACAAGCCTATACCAAAATACTAAGGTACCAATCTAGTAAATCCAAAATAATAATTTTGGTTCCAAAACAAAAAAAAGTGCAGCAAACCTAAAGTACCAGTTAGATGTCTTTCTTTGTCTTCCCAATCATCCCACTCCTCTGTGAACTTCCTTCTACTGTGTCAAATTTTCTTTTTCCATTGAATTTCATTGAGTCTGGTTGTGATGCACTTTCAGGTCTATGTTTTGTTGAATTCCTATGTCCATGTGATAGTAGGGGTTGTGAGCAGCTAGGTTTTTTAAGCTGCAATCTTTGCTGGTCTTTGTTTGGTAGGAGCAAGCATGGTTTTCTTTCCATTTATTTTCCAATTGGGGTCCTTAAAGTTTATTCACATCCCAACAGGTTGCTTCTCCTTGAATTTCTAGAGCACAAAGTAAAGGAAAAATTATCATTAAAGTCAATCAAATAATGTTAAAGACCAAATTTTAGATGTGCTAAGAAAATATACTTTGTTCCCTCCTTTAAGAATCTCTCTATCATCTCTTGTTTTGCCCTTATAACTTCTAACATTGTGGCCTAAATTGCCACATTTCCTACATTTGACAGTGTGGCATTGCCTTCCAAATTTGTTAGGATTTGTAGGCTCATCATTGGCTTTGTTTCTATTCACCTTTGGCCTACCAGGAGCTCTTCTCAGAAGCGGAGGAGCAATGGGTCCCTTGTCAACTCTTGGCCAAAGCTTAGGGCCATTAATTGGCTAAATGAAATTGCTATAACATTTAACAAATGTGTCCCTTCTACAATAAGCAGAAAATAGGATTAGTCAATAGATATATATGAAATAAAAATATTGGTAGTGAATTAGGAAAATCACCTGTATGCTACATGGACGTTGTCATCCACTATATGATCATTCCATAACATTGTTACAATTGCATGACAACAAGGGATACCTGTGAGATCCCACCCTCTACATGAACATGTCTTCTCCTTTAAATTCACAATATATTTGTTTGGCAATTTTGATACCTCATGTAATGCTTCTTCTGGATCACCAGCCCACTTAGAAAGTCAACCATCACTATCATCTTTTAATTTTGTTACAATTGATTTGATTTGTGGACACACGAGTCCTACTGCTCTTTGGCCCCTTTCTCTTTGCTTGATAAACCTATCCATAAGGTATAATCTTATCCCTTCAATCAACTAGATAATCGGCTTGTTTCTATGCTCCAAAATAGCCCGATTGAATGCTTCACACATATTGTTAACTTGAAGATCACACTTACTGAAGGTACTGAAATGAGACAATGCCCATACTTGTGGTCTGAATTTGCACATGTGAGAATAACACTTCTCTGATATTTTTTTCCAAATCTGACATTTCTTTTTCCCATTCAATTATTGTTGTAGCCCTAGCTGTGATGAATAATTGTGTCTTCACATCATCATCATTTAGTCCCTTTCCACCATTCACAAAATTGCCATAAATGTGCTTACAACGATTTATGTGTTCAACCAACGGACCAAGTTTGTTGATGACATTTTTCAAACCCTACCACAAAAAAAGAGTTCGTTTATGTAATAATGGAAAAAAACTAAAATAACAGGAAAAAATTAGATTGATATTCATATTAAGTAATTAACTTCTGCTGGTCTGAAATGAATGATCAATTCTTCTCAGTTCCAGTGCCCAAGTCAGCTAATAACTTCTCTAAAAACCACTCCTAAGTCTCCTTCACTTCTGCCTCTACCACTGCAAATGCTATAGGAAACATTTGATTGTTTCCATCTAAACCAATTGATGGCAACAAATGCCCACCATGCTCTCCTTTCAAGAAGCAACCATCAAGTCCTATGAGAGACCTACAATATTGCGAAAAAGAGTCCTTACAAGCTTTAAAGCAGACATAAAACCTCTCGAATATTGGATATTCATTTTCAACAACTCTATTCACCTTAATCCATACAGATGAACCTGAATTTCTTCTCTTTAATTCCTCTGATAACTCCATAAATTAGTATATTGTTGATCTGGAGCTCCTTCAACCATGTCTGCAGCCATCCTCTTAGCTCTATAAGCCCTCCACTTAGATACTTTTAAGCTCCACCTTTCTTAAGCATCAGTCACAATTGTGGTAGTTTTCACATCAGGTTCTTTCCTCACCTTCTCCATAAATTTCTTGGCCAAAATTCTTGTTGTTGCTTGCCTATTTGTTAAACTCTTTGCACAAGTGTGGTTGTCCATATATGTCTTCACTTGAAAACACTTACCACCAACCACCTCACTAATTCTCAAATAAAAAGGACATCCTTCTTTGCATTGAACTACTAATTGTTTCTTGTCATTCTTCTTAAACTTCACATCTTTCTTAAATGCTAGTGCATACTCCTTAACAGCTTCCTTAGCAAGCTTCAATGAACTGAATTGCATCCCAACTTGAAAGTTAATTTTTCTCCCATCATTTGGCATCTTAAATTTTGGAAATCGTGGCCTTCTTATGCAGCTGTCATCATCTGATAGTGGTGGTGTGTCCAAAAAATCTGAGTCATAAGCCTCATCGTCATCTAAGTCTAGTTCTATAATTTTCTCCTTTCCTTTTGGGCTATTTGAAGGTTTTTTAGAAGTTTCTGCCTTTGTTTGAACGTGTTCTACTGAAGTCCCTGTACTATTTGGCAAAACACTTATCTAATCCCAATACTCATTATACTCTGGATCATTAAAGTCAGTACCTCATACACTGTCATTGTCACCATAATTCTTAGCACCTTCACCCATTCCCTTATATTTTTCATGCTCACCACCCTCACCTATTCCCTCATCTTTTTCACTGTCAACCTCCTTAACCACACCCTCATCTTCTTCATTACTAAAATCTTGTTCTAAACCCTCAACCACATTATCTAGCAAGAGTCTCACATTAGATATAATTTCTAGTGTTTGAATGTCATGCTCAATATACACGTCAATGATATCATGACCATTAATAACCTCCAGCAACGCATGCACATCAAAATCACATTCTAAGGGCCTTAAACCATCATCAATTGACTTCCTTGGAATCCTAAACCATACCTTAACTCCTGACTTATACCCTAACCTTGCCAATTCTTTTTTGACCTCTATTGAAGACACCTCATCAAGATCAAATTTTGAAGTTTCAGTAACCTCTCCCCTTATATATTGATTGCTGGGAACAGTTACAAACATCCCATCATGGTGCATGGCAAATCTAAAATAATTTGTTGCATGGGGCCTAATACATATAAACACACAGAAAAAGGAAAATAGAAAAAAAAAAAAAAACANTAGTAACCAACATCAAATTAAGTAATCAACCTTACAGGAAAAAAAAAAAAAACTCCAATTATAATATATAAAGTCACCAACAACATTTTTTAATATCCATAGTCTATGTGTAATGAATTAAAGTACATAGACACCAAATGCATTCTAGGATGAACTTATATTCAGTGCATGCACCACTGAACTTTCAATGACCAACTATTCATTTTGACATAATAAAACATTTAGTAAGTCAGCAGGAGTTTATCATGGACAAAGCCAAAAGTGACTAAGCATTTATCAGGGTTATCATCATAAACTTGTCTAAAGAATGAAACAATGAAAATTGCTAGAATGCATTATTCTACTCAATGGTTATCCTTTTTGGATTGACTGTTTACTTTTTCAATCCAACTAATAAATGATATTCATGTTAAAATTAGAAAATTCACAAAAGAACTCTTTATTGTATGACCCCAAAACAATAATACATCAAGTAAAATTCACCATTCATTTTTACGAATAGAAAGTCAATGGCAAACATGGTTCACCAGAAATCTGACTAAGCATTTATCAGGCTTAGATGGAAAGCTGATCTAACAGTTACTCCACCTAACTTGAATGGAAGCTTTTGTGTAAACTTCTTGGATAACCATGGAGCTAATTTCTAATTAAATACCTAATACCTCAAGCAGCCACTCATCCACTTGGAGAAGAAATATCAGCTAAAAATTGCTACACAAGAACCATTATATTTCAAGTATAGTTCGCGTTCCATATGGCCTACAGATCAAGTATGCAGTATGCACATAACAAATGCAATTAAGAATGGAGGCAAATATGACATGGAGTAAGTGAAATGAAATTACATTAAACACATAGAAATATGATAAAAACTACGATGGTCAAGAGTCAAGCCATCATGCAAACATGAGTATTAATTGAGCCTTTTAGGACTTCCTCTACTTCTCTAGAATATTACACAAATACGTAAACATAAAAATTTATAACATCTAACACATTAACATCTCAGGTTGTTCTTTGAAGTCTAGATGGTACTAATGTGTATAAGATATGTCAAAAGCCTAATGTTCCTAATAATAGATGTGTGCAAAACATGTGCACCTTCCTAAGTATTATTATCACTTCTCCAATAAAGAAATCTCAGGTGGACATCCAACACTAAGCATATAAAAAAAACTCAAAAGCATGACAAACAAATATCAGAAAACTTTTTAATATTCTCACAGACAATTACCAGAATCATATATGTAATAATCCTTGTCAAGTAATAAAGTGATAATAAATGAGGGATCTATTAGTTTATGCTTGAATGACAATAAAAGGCAAAATTCTGAGGCAGAACCCAAAAATGATATCTACTGGCTTCATTGTTGAAAAGTAGTCACCTTGCGGTGCCATTCTATTGAAGTGTCCATCTCTAACAACATGAGAAAATGATATAACCAAGATGCATCACATTAATTAATTAGAAAATTAACCAACTTAATTACATTTTTATGTTCAAATGAAGGAAGAGATAATTATGGGTCTAAGATAGACAGGGTAGTCACATGTTCCTCTTAATATTTAATCCCAATAAGAGTTTATGTGCAGAATTCACAGAACACCAGCTAATATGTGATTCTTTTAGGGATTAGAGAAAAGCTGGTCATAAGAATATATGAGGTAATGCACAGTATCCAAGACTCCAAAGAGGAAAGAAAGAAATTAGAATTGGGCTTATCCAAGGAGTGCATACAAAACTATAATTCATGTAATTGCTTTCTTTTTTGAGAGTATAACCCCATTAGATGGTAGACCAGCCTAGCAACAGGAATCCTTCATCTTTTCTAAACTTCCTTACACTTCAATAGTCAAATTTCAAACTTTATAATTACCAACAGTGATATGCAAAATTATAACCTCACAAATCAAAACAGCAAAATTATGGGTCTTTTATTCTATTAACCAATTAAAACAGCAAGATGTACAAGATGAAACTTACTTGGTCCATACAAAAACACATGCAGACTAAGGACATTATAAGATGGGGACCACTTCAACAAAACTCCAACTTTTGTCAATGTTCAAAACACAGTCAAAATGGCATATTGAAGAACATGCTAACAAAAGCAACAACCAAGACACCAAAGACCACCAAAGTACATGCAAACTAAGGAAAATTCACTGAAGAACAAGAATAAGCTATATTTTAGTCCATCGCACATGCCCACAACTAAGACACCAGAGGACCACTTCAGTTACAATATATAAAGCAAACAACTAAAATAAAACCCAAAAGAACAAAGGAAATTCGTTGCCTTACTTGCATATATAATGAGGTGGAACATCTTGCTGGAGCCAATTCCTCCAGTCCATCGCCCTTGCAAGGATTCGCTGAAATCTCCCTTCCCTCACTTGTTCGCACAAGCTCCTTCAAATGAGTTTCTTTGTTTCTTCCCTCCTTGTGATTTCACGAGAAACTTTCAGACAAATCTCCCTTCCGTAGCTTCTTCACTCAACTCCTTCAAAATATCTCAACCTTCATGCGATTGTAATTAGGGTTCTTGAATTGGGGAAATGAAAAGAGGTAAACATGCTTGTTATCTGACTGCCATTGAGGGATAGTTTGGGCAATTCAAAAGCTATGTGCATGCCATGTGACTTAAATTGGCTGACTCAAATGAAAAAAAATAATTTTTTAAGGCTAAGTCAGCAATTCTGTCAAATTTTAAATGGCCAATTGACGAAGGGACTAAAAATGCAACATTTGTCAAAATATAAGGGTGAAATAGTTCATTTTTAAAGAAAGGGGATCAAATCGTTCATTTCATTAAAATAGGGGGACCAAAATTGCAATTAAGCCAAAAATCTAGTATATGAGGCCATAAAGGTTGAAAAAGCTATAGCAAAGGAGATATCCATTGAGAATGTAGGATGTCAAAATTCTAATCTCTACCTACATGTCCATTAAGAATAAAGCACATAAACTTCTCTTGAGATAAAATAAAATTTTAAACGTGATGATAGTCATTGCCTAGCTAGTTGCATTCTATTCATCTGAAAAAGACAACACAAAGGGACCACAACACTAGTCCTCATCTTAGCCACAATCATTAAATTAAAAGGAACAACTATTGAATTAAAATAAGTGAAGAATGAAAACAAGAAAGATGCAAAAGTCACAGAACCTAACCTTCGAGCTTCTCGTCCTCCATCGCCTCTTCAACCTTCTTGCCGCCCTTGTTCATGCTCTTTAGATTGGGACTTAAGGTTCTTGGCAATTTGCAATTGTGAGAGAGAAAGGGAAGAACGTGTTCGCAATTTGCAATTAGATTTCCCATTCCTTGCAACGACGTTGTTTCTTGTTTCTGCCTTCTTCTTTTTTTTCTTTGATTTTGTTATATTTATTATCCACCTCTTCTGCCATGGTGACTAGGGGTGTTCGTGGGTCGGTTCGAGCGGTTTGAACCGAGTTCCAAAAACCGAATCGCAAGGTTTTATGCGGGTTGGTTCGGTTCGGTTTGGGCTGCATGAGGAGATGAAACCAAACTAAACCGCAGTGAACCGGTTCGGTTCAGTTTGGGCGGTTTCACGGGTTGAAACAAAAGAAATGCAAGAAAGCTACAAATGGTATCTATTGCATTCATTTCCATAGTCTTAAGCTGAAACCTAAAGCTCAAAGCCTTAGAAGAAACTGATCAACCACATCAAAAACTCTAGGAATGAACGATTGGGTCTCTTTTTCCTTTAGTCACTTGTTATTATTCTTCTTGTTCTTCTTTTTCTTGGAGGAATAAAAAGCTCCAACAGAACCATCAATCATGTCAAGAAACTCAGAAGCAAGCAAAAAGCAAAGATGAACATGGATGGTACTCATGGTAGTATACTGAACCTTTTTGAGATGGTCATGGTGAGCTTGTCCACATTGTAGCGGGCCAGATCCAAGTCGCCTCTCTTGAGCCCCTAGATGGCCAAGCTGTGAAGATCCATTGAATTCTTGATCTTGACTCATGGTGGCGCTCAAGGTTCTGCGCCATCGATTTGATGTTGATTCTGACTGCAACGACCGAGGGTCATAATAGAAGGTGCGAAGAGAGGGTCCGAGAGCTAACACAGAGGTTGAGAAGGAGAGAGGGTCTGAGAGAAAGATGGTGAGAGAGAGATTGAGGGAGATGGAGAGAGTAGAGACCAGAGAGAGAGGGTCCGAGAGAGAGATGGTGAGAGAGAGTCACACGAGGACTGAGCAGAGGAGAAACCAAACGTCTTGAAGGCTCAAGCCCCTTTAGAAATTCAAGTTAGGGCACATCCTCAAACGACATCGTAGTATATGGAAAGGAAACTCCAATTTTAATACAGATATGCGGGTCATGCGGGTCGGTTTGGTTCAACCGTGGTTTGGGAAATGAAAACCGTGGGCTGAATCGTAATAGTGCGGGTTTGCATTTTAGAAACCGAACTGTACCATATTGTGCGGGTTGAACCGCCCGTTGGCTGCGGTTTGGGTCGGGTTGGGCAGGTTATGCGGTTTGAACCGCCCACTGAACACCCCTAATGGTGACTACTAAAAATATCACTTAAGTCTTTAACGTACCACGCAAGTAGTTAACAGTGACATATCATCAATTTTGTCACCTATTAACAGATTTGACTAATGGTGAAATATTTTGTTATAGATGTCAAATTTTTTAAAGACTATTTTGTAGGTATTAATCTTTTAACAACTATTTTATTAAAACTCAAATCTTTCGAAAACGAAAATATAAGTTTACTCTAAATTATTTCGTTTATTTTGTGAAACTTGAGACTAAAAAGACTCGTTTGAAAATAAGAGAATCAAAATATTCATATGACTAATATAGAAAGACCAAAAGCAACTAAGCCTAAATAAAACTTAAAAAAAAAAAAAAAACTCAAAAGGAAAATTCTATGCTAATCGAGTGATCTCTATTTTGCCAGGTCAATAACAAACACTGATTGATGCCACGTCAGCAGAAAGGATAATAAACTGATAACAGAACATATGACAGAAGCCGTGAATTTTTTTGGAAACAAAATTGGTGCAGTGAGAGAGGAAGGGAAGTCACTCATTTGAAGCTCAAGGGTCATCAATGGCGCCTGCTTCAGTTCCTCTGAAATGGCTGCCATTGAAGGCATGTGCGAGTGTCAAGGTCCGAAGCCAACATCAAAACAACAACATAGACAGGGTTGAACTTCCGGAGAAGACCCGCAATTCCAGAGTTTTGGTTCTGGGTGGAACAGGTCGGGTCGGAGGGTCCACCGCCATTGCCTTATCTAACCTTTGCCCGGGCCTCCGGATTACTGTCGCCGGCCGAAACAGGTCAGTATATTACTATATTTAATGGGTTTGTGTATATTCTTTATGTTTGCCCCTTTTTCTAGGAAAAATGGTGTTTTGCCTGTGGTAAATGGTTGGTGCTTTGGCAGAGAAAAAGGCACAGCTATGGTGGAAAAACTTGGGGGAAATTCAGATTTTGCTCAAGTTGACATTGACAATGTAAAATCACTGGAGACTGCTTTAGAAGGTAATTGACAGCCCTTCTCGTTAAATTAATTCGGCAAAGCCCTTCTACATTTCAGGTGTTATATTAGCTTACATAGATAAAACATGCTTTATTTTCCCCTTTTATACACTTGCAAATGCACTTTAAGAAAAACAATGTAAAGCCTGCAGCCTTTGTTGAAGAATTCCAGACTATATCTGTACACATAACAGTTTAACAACACAAGTCAATAGCTGCACATACTACAAACTGTGACAGTAGTACAAATTATTAAACTTTTAGAAACACAACTTCTCAATTTTTTTAATTCTGAACTTTGTAGAAAATGTATTTTTTGTAATATATGGATTCTCCATGTAACCTTTCTTAATGTTTCTCAATATCCTCTAGCAAAGTCTCTGCAGTTTTGAATTTACCCCGGAAATTACTCTGATTTCATTGTTCACACACAGTATATAGAAGCATGCCAATCATGTCTAATACGTACAACAGTTAAATTAATAATACTGTGACAAAGAAACAGATCTATTGCAAATCATCATTTGATCCTCCTAGTTTACTATGAACAAGGCATCACTGAGCTTTAAATTATAATTGAGAAGCTGCGCCCAATGAAAAGATGCTCACCGTTTTTAGCACAAGAAGAGTGTAGTACCAGAAAGAGCAAATATAACTTGGATTTAATCCTCATTTCTTCATTCTGCATATCTTTCCTTTGCCTGACCAAGTAATGATGGAATGTCTTGGCAATTGCTTCCGTAGCCCAAATTTGCTTTCTCAAATCAAGAAAATAGAGTATTATGTCTTAGATATTCCCAAATCTGGCAAGCACTTATAAGCTTCGTTTTAAGACAAATAAAAAGAACTTTGTTCAATATGATTGAGTTTAGACATTTTCTCCAAGCTACTCATTTAGTTGACCAAATACAGGATTGTGTTACAATTAATTTTATAAATTGTTTTGTTGAAGTACTCATGAAACTGAAAATCTTAATTAACCTATATAAGTTGATTATTGAAGTTCATGGCATTCAAGTTGGGGGTGACTGGAGAAATCCTGCTTGAGTGTAATTTTTGTACTCATACTATGACATTGCCTCTGCAGATGCGGATCTTGTAGTACATGCTGCTGGACCTTTCCAACAGACAGAAAACTGTAGCGTACTTGAAGCTGCCATAAAGACCAAGGTGAGAAAAAGGTAACCTACATGTTCAACATCGGTTCCTGTCTAAATCTTTATTTTCTATTATCCGTGAAAATATCTGAATATGTACATGAATACGTCTCTCCTTTACATGTACTTATCTATCTTTTTTTTTTTAATTTTTTTTTTTGGTATGTCTCTTGGTACAGACAGCATATATTGATGTTTGTGATGATACAAGCTATTCATGGCGTGCAAAATCCTTATTGAGTAGGGCATTAGCTGCAAATGTTCCAGCCATAACGACTGGAGGAATATACCCTGGAGTGAGCAATGGTGCTTACCTGTGTGCATTTTTCTTATGCTGACAAATCTTTGGCAGAATAACGTTTGTGCCAATTTATAATAAATTCTAAGAAACATAATAAATATACTGACTCAGATAATAGGATGAATGCCCAACAGTAGTGACCTTGCATGCCAGTCTTTAAGATGAGTTTAGAAAATGGGTGTGAGTAGTTGGTTTGATGTACTTTCTGGGCTTGCTTATCCCCTCTATACATACTGTGATAATTTGAGATAATGAATAGCTTTGTAGAATTAAGTGATTCAATTATGTTGCATATGTTGCTTGGCTGGGTCCATAACTATTGGGTTCCCAGTGGTCATGAACAGAAAGAAAATAATATATGCTTGTACAACCAGCAGCCGACCTTTTTAAATTTAGGATGCATGATGTCTTAAAACAGAGCTGAACTGTGCTTTTTTTTTTTAATTATTATTATTATTTTTTTTATAGTTTGTAGTAGGGCTAACTGTTTTTATTTAAGTAATGCCATTGCTACATCTAGTTGGGTTAGCCCATGGATTTTGAATGTTCAAGGGTTATTTGCTGGGATACTGACCACCCTGCATCCAAATCAGCTAGATAATATAAACATAAGAGTACATGCAGATTTAAAGTAATATAATAGTAGATTAGTTTGATATCATGTTTTATGTGTAGAGTTGAAATATTCCTACATCTTTTTATGAGCGTCTGCTGTATTCAAATTGCTAACACTTCCTATAACTTTATTATTATAGTCATGGCAGCAGAGCTGGTCCGTGCTGCAAAAAGTGAAAGTGAAGAAAAGCCAGAGAGGCTAAGGTGACAGTGTCTCTCATGTAATGCTGAATTCTATGATCTTTTTTTTTTTTTCTTTTTGGGCAAACTTCATATGTCATCAGTTATCTGACCAGTCAATCTCTCTCTCTGTGGTGAGTAGTGGTACAAAGTAATTGATGTATAAGAAAGCTTTACTAGAAGAATCTTATGGTTATGTATTTTAATGCCTATGAGTTGCATCTCTTGAAATAACATTGTTTGTTACTGGAAAGCTGAAATAGTGATTCTTTGTTAGACAAGAACGTGCTCCATAATTTTCTGAGACTTACTAGTAAAATATAGCTATTGTAGCTGGAGCTATCTGTACCACTTTGTTTGGAATAGAAGAAAATGCAGGGAATGATTTTGGTGGAATGAATATATGGTGTGAAATTTATATTACCTTGTTCAGGAAAGTAAGGACAATATAAGAGGAATGAAAATGATAAAAATATTTAATCTCAACTCCATGAAAATTAATCTCTCCCAAAATTGGGTGAAAGAGAAGAAGAAATTAGACCACAAGTTTATAACATTTTAAATTACGTAAGTATCTTTCTAAAATATTGTCTATATAAGTTCGTTATTGGTGGACATGTAATTTTAGAACTTTCTCTTGATTTTCATTCACTGCATTTATATGATAGAACAAGAAAGGAGAAAATAATTTTCTACTTTCTCATTTATGTTTTTTTCCCTCCTCAATTCATTCCCGAACACCCTCAGCAAAAGGGAGAGCCTTGAAAAATAAAAGAAACTATAGTACGTATTATAATTGGAGATTATCTGTTCATCTTTGTTTGTATTTGCAGTTCTAAACTGTTTTAGGAGGACTCTTGTCTCACTTTAGGAAGGACCTTAATACAATTAGTTTCTTCTCTTTTTTCTGATCTTGATTGGCAATGATAGAGTTAACAAGTAAGCTGTAGTACTAACCTCTTCTGAATCTATATTGATCACTCTTTTTTTGTCTTTTGGTCAGAAATTTAGTGCTTTGTTGTTGATGCTTTTGTATTTTTTTCCAATTTCTGGCTGGCCCTTCCTTTAGGATGCTGTGCTTATCCATGTGAACTCCTCAACTATCACCTTGCTTACTACCTGTTGCTTTTGGACTTCTCCTCTTAGTTACTAATTCTTCATATTGGGGTTATGCATCTGACTACAATCAATTCCTCAATTGGATTTTGAGATTGACAGCTGGTCAGCGCTGTAATACTTATGCATCTGTCTAGGTTTTCTACCAGTCCAATAAAATAAGCACAGGCATATTGCTTTAGAGGTTGCATTTAGGTAATAATCATCATTACACAAATATGCAATATTTCCAAATATCTTGGGTATTTGTGTATGGTGGCTGTGATTGTTCTTTGGATAACGAATATTTACTGCCTGTCTTGCATAGGATGTTTACTCCTTGAGTATTTCATAACTGTAAAAGATTATGGGAATTCAAAGTATCTAGGAATCCAGGATATCTATACACATCTAGAATTGTACAGTATATCTAAGATAGAATTGTGTGCAAGCAATCTGGATATTACTCATTACAGAACTCTTTGTTAATTTCTGATTTTTCGTATCAAACATGAAATCATGAATTCCAAAATAATTTATTTGCATACCACTGAACATGTAAGATACTTGAGGATCAAAGATAGTAATTATCTAAAACCTCGTTAATGTCTATCGTTCTTGCCAAATTAAACAAGCTTGATCAATAGGCCGGTTATGTTTAGCTAATCTCCATTAAAGTTAATACATTTTTTTCCTTGTTACAGTCCACTCAAATAAAATAAACTTAGCAGAAAAAGAAGAAAAGTTGAAAGTCTAAAAATGATGAGGGGAACAAGTTGTTCTTTCAAGATGCGCCCAAAATTACCTTTAGTAATTTCTCTATATTATTTTTTTTTTCTGGATTTTCATGATAATTTAGAAACTTATATGTAGTCAAGATCATCTCAGGTTCTACTACTACACAGCTGGAACTGGCGGCGCTGGTCCAACCATATTAGCTACTAGCTTTTTGCTATTGGGAGAGGAAGTAATTGCATATAATAAAGGTTGTTGTCTACAGAGTTTGTACAATTTATCTATTTTATCTAGATTAAATCACCATTTTGTATGTAGGATTAAATGATGATGCTGGACTGTTGAACTAGGAGAAAAAATCAAAATGAAGCCATATAGTGGAATGCTCAACATTGACTTTGGAAAAGGAATTGGGAAAAGAGATGTTTATCTATTGTAAGTACTTCAAATTTAATGCAACCATGGAAGTTTGGAAAAACCCCTGAACCCCTGGCTCAGAACAAAATGAAAATATCCAGAGTAATATCCATTTTGTGAAGGTCTTCTGCTTGCTTTTTACAAAGCTTCCACCCAGGACATTGGGATTGTGTGTAGCCATATATAATATGTGGCTTACAACAAAATCAGTTTAATTATCCCTCAATATCTGCTTACTTTAGAAAGTATTCTTCACTTTTACCAGCAATCCCACCTGAAGACATGATTTTCAGGAATTTACCAGAGGTTACAACTGCTCATGAGATTCTAGGAGTGCCAACTGTAAGTGCCCGATTTGGGACTGCACCATTTTTCTGGAATTGGGGAATGGAGGCCATGACAAGACTTCTTCCTGCAGTATGTTCTTTAATCACTTGGACTGACTTGTCTACAGATTAGTGCAATTGCTACTATATTTCTTCCTCATGCTTTTAAGCTTATGTTATTATCATGCAGACCTGAATGACTTCCTGAGAAAAACATGCAGGAATTTTTGAGAGATCGAAGTAAGGTTCAAAGCTTGGTTCAGTTGTTCGACCCCTTTGTTCGAGCAATTGATGAGATTTCTGGAGAACGTGTATCAATGAGGGTGAGCAAAAAGAAGGGAAAAAGAAAATCCAAATGAACAAGAAAAGTTTACCAAATTTTATGCTCAGGCTTACTCTTTTCTTTTTGAAAAAGTAGGATTTTAGTTATGTTGTTGGATAAAGTACACATAAGCTAATGAAAATATTTCCATCTTTCTCTTTTGTACAGATTGATTTGGAGTGTTCAGGTGGCCGCAACACAGTTGGCATATTTAGTCATAGAAGACTTTCTGTGTAAGTGTTAACTATGATATATTAAACTAGCTTCTGCAAAAGTATAGTTTGTTTAATTTTTGTAATAATTGAGTTGTATTTGAAAAACACAAGTACTTTGATTATTATTTTTGTTATAAAGTCTAAGCAACATGGAACTTATTTTAATTTATTTATGAAAATTATTGGTTCTTCCAAAAAATCTTACTGTTAACTACATTGCTCTAGTTAGATGCTTAATTTGTTAAACCTCACTGTATTGTTGTGGTATGTCTACATGAAATGCTTTGACATTGTATTTTGGAGGTCTTGAGAAAAAAACTAGGACAAAATATCTTTGTCATTATATATGGTTTTGATTTCCTTAATTTAAATTGGTTGTTTAGCTCTATCTTTTCTTGTACATAGGTATTTATGTAATTTTGTAACCATAGGATGATCTCCAATTCTCTTACAAAAAAAAATTCACCATTTATTCGATCCCCATTTATGTTCTTATTTAATGCATATTTTAAGTATTCATCATAAAAAAAATTAATAGAAGAATTACATCAACATCATGTAAGGTTTGATGAAATTACATTGGCCTGCTTTCTCATTACAGAAATTAGGCAGACTCTCTTTACTTTAAACTTCGACATAACATAAATTTCCTCTTCAGGTTGTGTTAAAAGGAAGGTCTATGTAATTTCTAAAACAAGTAGTGAGATTTATGTAATTTTGTTAAACCTCAGTTTAGGTATATGTGATTTACTCCAAAGAGTATCAAGAGTAAACACAAAGATTAAACTATATGAATCATGTGTCAAAAAATGAGGCCACACAACTATTTAGGTTCTGCTCTATATATTTTATATAGATTATGTATATTCATATTAAAACTAATGAAAATTGTGCCTAATTAATTTGGTTGTATTAACTTTCAGATATCTTTTGTAACTCCATGTTTTGAAGTGTTAGATTCATTTATCACGGATATAAGGGGTGCCTTTTTCATTTTCAAAGTAGTTGTGATAAATACATTTATGCGTATTTTTCAGATCCGTCGGAACTGCAACAGCAGCATTTGTGCTTGCAGTTCTTGAAGGAAGCACACAGCCTGGGGTTTGGTTTCCTGAAGAGGTATGTGTATCTAATGTTCAGTTTTGATTTCTAGATACAGCGAAAACATGTAATATCTAGAGGTAAATACCTTTTTTGTCCTTGAATAATTTTTTAAAAATCAATTTAGTCACTGATTTATTTTGTGTTATTTTAGTCCTCGAATAATTATTTTGTTTACCAAATTAGTCCTTTAGTGATCATTTTGGTGTCACTAATTTTCGAGGACTAAATTGACATAAAAAATAAATCAATGACTAAAGTGATATTTGATAAATAATTCAAGAATGAAAAATGTATTTCTAACGTTTTATACACATAAAACTCATGTTTATGCTGTAAATATATCATTGAGTTCTTCACAGCCTGAAGGAATTGCAATTGACGCAAGAGAAGTTCTTCTCAAACGCGCTGCCCAGGGAACTATTAACTTTGTAATGAATAAGTAAACTTTCTAACCTAGAACTTGACTCCTTCATTACTCATTACTTCTATTGGGAATTTATTTATTTATGTATGTTGTTTTCTTTGTCCTCCCCTACCCCCCCACCCCCTCTCGTCCTCCTCTCCCTATTCTTTCTGAAATTAAACAGGCCGCCATGGATGGTTGAAACAGATCCAAAGGAGCTTGGATTGGGAATATATGTATAGGTTTCTTCTGCCTAAATAGAAGCAATTTTTTTTTCCTGATTTCTTCATATTATTAATACAAAGGCAGAAATGTATATTTCTTTAGAGATCATTCCGTTCTACAGATGCACGGGTCTATTTGGATTTGATGAGACTCCTTTCCTCTCTTTTTTTTTTTTTTAAATAGGAAATTTCAGAAAATTTTCCTAAAGAAATACTTTTTTGTGTAATTAATATTTTCCTAGTTAAAAAAGTAAATGGTCATTTTAGTTCTTAAAAAGATGTAACGAAAATTACTTAGCTTCCTAAAAGTTCAATTAACCATTAAAATGTCTTTTATATGGATGAACAAAAACTTAAAACACAAAGGTGAATCAGAAATTATAATCTCATACGAAATTACTGAAGAGGAAATTTATTGTGAAAATTGAGCATGCCATGGCGATTTAATGTCTCCAGGTCACTGTTGGTTGGATGTTCTAACTCCTTGGTGCATTGGAAAATCATAGCAAATCAGAAATCTTAGAGAAAGAGGATTGAAGAAATTGGGGAGGAGTGACAAGGAAATTGTGTGAGAGGGAGGAGGAGAGTTAGATTTTTTTTTTTTTTTTTTTTGTGTGTGTATGTGTGTGAGTCAATGACAGGAAGCATGAGAATTACAGAATGATGGGGGAGAGGTGAGGGTCTGAGAAGGGAGAAGATTCAAGAGAAAAACAAAATGAGAGACCTCTCAAATGGGAAGAGGGCAACCTTAGAATCTAGAGAGTGAGAGCCAATTGGATAGAAGGATCCAAAAAACAAGTAAGGGAGCCTGAGGTGTCCACTGATCCACACTTGAAGGCAAACGGTCTTGTGATCGTTGAAGAGAGAAAAAGAAAATTTGGTTAAGTTTTTTTGTCATACTTAAATATAATTTTTACTCTTCTTATTTTAATGAAATGAAAGATTCAGATTAATTTCTCCATTTTAAATATAAATTATTTGGTGTCTCTTATTTATAAAGTTGAACAAGCTAATTTGCAGGTTAGTGTACTATCAAAAAGTTGACATAATTTGTTCACATTGCACCAAAAAAATATTTTTAATATATATGATAAGTGTTATAATGTTAAAGTATATGACCCATTAAAAAAAATTCATCTCTTTTTTTTTCATATTTATTTAGATCTTTTTCATATTTAATTTGCAATTAATTAAAAAGAAATAAATATAATTACATTTAAAATGTGCTCTCATCAGGTTTTAATTTTTTTTTTTTTTTACATCAAATACTATCATTTTGTTTGCACATTGTGTAATAAAAGAGACTAGTTAAATCTTAATAAGAAGATTACGGATATTTCTTTAAAAAATCATAAGAGTCACATGCATACATCTTAATCATTTACAATTTACTATTGTTAAGCCCAAATCTAAAAAAATAAAATAAAATAAAAGGTCTTCTCCGATGTTGAAGGAACAAAGATGCCATTAACGCCATCTTAATCATTTTTTGAAGATCTATATATGTTTTTTTTTTTCACAAAACTTAAATAAAGTTTCTTAAGGGTTAACGGTGATGTTCTTCTATTAAAACATTACATGTTTGTTATTTTTATAACTCAGCACCACCTCGTCTCTTATTAATATTTCTCAAAATTCAACCGACCTACACCCAATTTCTTTCTCACTCCCACCCACCTTCGGCATTCCTCTCCCTTTGAAATAGTGGCTGCAATTCAATTGAATTGGGTCAAAGTTGATTGGACCCGCAATTTCAACAACCCTATGCAACCCAAGAACCCTGTTGATTCCGTCTTTGACTTCACCAATAAAAATTCCTTCCTTGTCTCCACCGATGAAGACTCCTACTTTGCCTCGTCGACGAGGAACCCACTCCACAACCTAAATTCGACTCCAAATGGCAGTTCCAGTAGCAATACTAGTTCTAATTCTGTCAACGTCGTGACAAAGAGGTTGAAGCCTGAAAACGTGATGCTCAAAAGGGGAGGGCCGCCATGATTGTCTCTACAACCTCATGAGGAGCAGCACAAGCTTGGGTTTATCCCTTTCTTTTTTCAATTTTTTTTGGGCCAATAAACAATACAAATGTTAGAATAGAAAGAAATTTGCATAACTCCTTCAAAGTTCAAAGCAATGTTTTATAAAGTGGACCAGACTGGCTAGTTCAACCGGTCGAACTGGTACTTGATTTGAATATCGGTTTGGTTAAGGAAATAAAACCGATGAGATGGTTAAATCAATAAAAACAAGTGCGAATCAGTGTGAACCGGTACCGGTTTTAAATAACCAGTCAGTTCACTAAAACTTTTTTTTTTTTTTTAAGTTTTTGCTCAAATTTCAAAACCCAGAAAGCCAAAAACTTTTAAGGAAGAGAAATTAGAACTGAATATTATTAGGAAAAGATGAAGATGGTGATTAAGTACAAATCATGCCCAAGAACAAAGAGTGCCCTGAACATGGTTCCCTGAGCAATCTAGTAGAGAGGTGATGAATATACTTTTTATCCTGTAGTCAACCCTCATATTTAGTCTTTTAAACCTCTTTTGGGCTGAATTGAGTGGGCATGGGCCACATTTCATGAGTTTGGATCCGATTGGGCCTAAATGTATTTTTCAGCAATATTTGGTATTTTATGCACTCTCTGTTCTTCAGCAATAACTTGAGTTCTAGACATCTAATAATTTTTAATCTTACCTTGTAGGAAAGATAAGAGAAAGCTCTACAACTTTGATTCAGAGCCCCAAGTCTAATTCGGAAGTCTAGCTGGTCATATGTAGCCTGAAAGCCAGAGAAGAGATGTTGTCGCAAGATCCTAACCCACATGCAGTGTTTGGACAATAACTTGAGCTGTAGGTGTCTTATAGACTTGAAATTGGTCCCATTGGAAAGCTAAGACACAGAGATTCAATTGTTGTGCAGACCGGTTCATTGAATTATGTCGTTTAGATGGTCTTATTTCCTGTCGAAATTGGATGATGGTTCCAGAGACCTGTTGACACTTAAATGGGCCTAACTTCCTCATTGTAAGTCCAATTGAGCCCAAACCACAGCCCAATGAAAGCTAAGGCCCATGAGAATAAGTGTGACCTAATGGCAGTTTGGGTGTGCATGTATTTTCAGAGGTTTATATGTTCAAAAAGAGGCATCCGAATTTCATTAGGATATTTTGTAGACAGCTTTTCTTGTTTTCTTAGTCTCTAAGTTTTCTCTCTAAATTCTTTGTAAACTTTGTTCCTCTTGTTGATGGAGGGCTAGTTACTCAAATCAATCCAGGTTTTGGCTGTTCTGATTATTAAATATGAGATTATGTTTTGATTGTCATTCATTTAGTGGTTAATCTACTTCTTTCTATCCTTTGAAATATTCTGTTTGAATTGCTTAAATTCGGATTTGAATTTTCATGTGTTGATTGCTGAATTGCATATCATAAAAGAGGAAATTAAAAGTTAATTAATGTTTCTAAGTTGTTGGATGGATTAATTACCTTGGCTGGATTCTGGACTTAGGTAAAACTTGATTTGAATGAGTGCTTAATTCATTTAGTCTTAGTTGATCCAAATTCTGGTTGCTTAAGCAGTAGACATCCATAGAGCATTGAAAGGCTTCTTGATGTGTTCTAAGGCCAAGAACTAGGTTAATAATTGAATGGACTCTTTGAAATCAAGGATGAATTAAAATCAGAATTAGTTAGACTTGCATTGGTTGCTTTCCTTAAGGTTTACCACTTTTAATCATTGTCTGTTGATCACTTATACAAACAATACCCCCTTGTTTAATCAACTCCCTAATTGGATTCCCTAACTAGATTAATCATTTGGTTCGACTTGGTGTTGCCTTATGCTACAAGTAACTTTGGTAAACCGACTTTAAAATTTCACTAATTTGAAGAGCCTCGGCAACTCATCAAATTTTGAAATTTTAAAGTCGGTTTACCAAAGCTACTCAAATTTTGCATAAAGGGAGGGCCGTTGCCGGGAATACTCAGATTTTGGCGCCGTTGCTAGGGATTATTCTAGTTTTGATCAATCTTATTAGGATTGTACTTTAATGCTAACCCTTTATAAATTACCTTTTGTTGTTATGTCTTGGTAGTTTTTGGTGAAAACGGGTGATTTTAGGCAAATTTTTCAGAAAATTTAATACGGATTTTTGAGCTCAGACTGAGCTGAAAATTGGTCAGTTGAAGGAAAACGACCTAACAAGCATAACTCACTGCTTTTGCAGTAAGTCCCACCCCATTTTGGCCAAATTCATCGTTTAGACAACTTTTTCAATTTTTTAAGATTTTTTACTTCCATTTTCCTCTAGTTTTCAAGTTGTGGTGGTCTCATAATTTTTAAAAATGTGTAGATACCTTAATTATGATTATTTTGTTGTGTTTTTGCCTTTGTTTTGTACATTTTGTGTGTTTATCTTTTAGTTCAATTCTGTCACTTTTTGTTACTTTTTGTCACTTTTTGTGTGATTTTGTGTTTTGTTGTGTGTTTTGGTGTGTTTTGTTGTTCTATCACTTTTTGTTCATGGTACATACTAGGTTCCCCTACTACTAAAAGAGTTAAAGAGGTTGTTGCATCACTTTTTGACAAACAGAGGATGGACTATAGACTTGATGAATTGACATCTTTGGTGAGACAATTGGCAGTGGGACAACAAGCACCTGAACCAGCCATGCAACCAATCCAATTTTGTGACATATGTGCTTGCACCTCTCATCCCACTAATGCATGCCCTACACTTCAGGATGATGTTTATGGATTTCAAAATCCCTTTGTAGCTGTAGACGGTGTCTTTTCTGAAAAGAACAGAACCATCCTTAACATGGTGAGGTACATGCTGCGAGAAAGAAACGTTCCTAAAGAATTTTGGGGAGAAGAAGTTGCATGTTCAGCCTACTTGCTCAACAGATTTCCCACAAAAATTGGAAATGTTACACCAAAAGCAGCATGGAGTCAAAAAAAGGCCCAGAGTTGATCATTTAAAGTATATGGAAGTATTGATTATGCTAGAGTTCCAAAAGAAAAAAGAATAAATTTTGAGGATAAAGGCCAGAAATGTATTCTGGTTGGCTATGGCGAAAATGGCAGCAGATACAAATTATACAATCCCAACACAAAAGGAATTGTGATGTCGAGGGATGTGCAGTTTGATGAAGGTCAAATCTAGAATTGGAGCAATGGAAATCAGCAAAGGTAAGTCATTGTAGAAGAAGAAAACCAGCACACACAAAGCGGAAGACATCTTGCAGAAATCTGTTCAAACACCAAAAACAGGAATTGTTCAAAATGTTGATGGCTCATCCAATCCTTTTGTGAGAAAGACAAGAGTTCAAGAAATAATGGAAGCCACACCAAGACTTGAATTCGATGAATTTAACATGCTATGCTTCTTTGTAGGTTATGACTCTTTGACATTTGAAGAAGCTTATCAAGAAGAAAAGTGGAGAGCACTGGAAGAAGAAATTGTTGTTGTAAACAAAAACAATACCTGGTAACTCACATTACTTCCAGAAGGCCAAAAAGCAATTGAAGTGAAGTGGGTTCTTAAAAACGAAGATAAATGCAAGGGAGAAGCTTAAAAGCACAAAGCAAGGCTCGTGGTGAAAGGCCACAAGCAGCGGCGGGGAGTTGACTATGATGATGTCTTCGCACCAGTAACAAGAATGGTGACAATCAGATTGCTTATAGCCATGGCATTTCAAAAGAATTGGAGAATTTTCCATATGGATGTAAAGTCAGCATTTTTGAATTGATACCTTGAAGAGGAGGTCTAAGTGGAGCAACCCCTCAGATTTATCGTTGAAGGAGAAGATAAAGCATACAAACTGAAGAGAGCTCCCTTTGGGCTGAAGCAAGTGTGAAGAGCATGAAATTCAAGAATTGATGCATACTTCATCAAGAATGGGTTCAGAAATTGTCCATATGAGCATGCATTATACAGCAAGCAGAATTTACTAGGAACACCAAACAACTTATAGCTAAATAGTACTAAGATCATCTTCAAGACATGTGGATTATGTATTCAAATCCAAAGTCGTAGCTAAAAGTACTATAGGAAAAATTATGTTTATGTGTCTTGATGTTGGTGATCTCATTTTCATAGGAAATAGCAAGTCCATGATTGACCAATTGAAGCAAGCAATGGTCAAAGATTAGTTTGAGAGGATTGATTTAGGCCTTACGGCTTACTTTCTTGGCATTGAAGTGAAACAAAACAGTGAATCGAGTTTTATTTCACAAACAAAATACGCAAAGGCGAATCTGAAGAAATTTAGTATGGAAAATTGACATCCTGTTAATACACCAGTGGAGTGTATCAGCAAACAACTTATTACAAAAGTCTTGTTGGTAGCTTGCATTATCTTACTTGTACCACCCAGATATTTTATATGGTGTTGGTTTGATCTGTTGTTATATGGAGAATCCCAAGTCTTCTCATGTGCAAACTACAAAGCAGATCCTACTATACATTAAAGGTACACTTGAAGATTACTGTATTTTCAAAAGCTGCGCTTAATGCTAAAGAGGAACAAGTTCAAAGGGGGGAAATGTTCTTGTTCCAACTCCCACCTAATTTTGTTGGGTTTGGATTAGCCAGTATATGGTTTCAGAAACACAATTTTGTATGATGGCCACCTTGCTGCAGCATGATCCTGAATCTTATTCAGTATTGGATATCCTAATCAACACCTAATAAATTAATAAGTAAATTTTAAGAAGCTATAAGTGGATGTGCATGGTGATCATGAATCTTCGGAATGCAGTTAGAAGTATTAAACACCAACACTTTTCTTACTACCCAAGCATGTGCAACACACATGCCAAATCAAACTAGTATGTAAAAAAATTAAGGACACATGAGTAGTGTTAGAGATAGTGTAGATATTCTCTCCTAACTTATAGGGATTCTATTTATGGAATATTTTGTCATTTATTTCCTTAGGCAAATCTCCCTGATTATAGGCTGTATATTCCCCCTTAATTGTAGCTATCTGTCCACCTAATTAGAGGAGGACAGCTGCTGTATATCCTGTATATATATTTAGGCAATTGCCTCTGAGTAATACAATTGGAATTACTTCTTCCATAGAACCTTAATCGTTCATGGTATCAGAGCTATAATCTGCTCTTCCGCAATTCCTCACTTAGGCCTTCATAGCCATCAAAAATCGCCTTTTCAAATTAGGTTGCTTCTTTAGCCCTAGTTGCTATTTATCCCTCAAGGCCTTCATTGCCATTCACTGCCACAAAAATGTCTGAAGCCTCCAAAAGTATCCCTACTTCTGAATCATAACTTACCCTCTTGGAGCCACCAAAAACCAACTCTGCAACTACTGAATTGCAGAATTTAGGAGTTGCTGCCTGACTAGATGGAAAAAACTATCTACAGTGGGCAAGATTGGTGACACTGGCTCTCAAAGGCAAACAAAAACTTCATCATCTTACTGAAGATCCACCAAATGCTCTCGATGAGAAGTTCAAGTCCTAGGATGTTGAGGACACAATCATCATGACTTGGTTGTTAAATTCAATGAAGCTTGAAATTTCTCAGAATTTCATGTTTCTTGAAACATCAAAACAGATTTGGGAGATGGTCAAGAAAACCTATTCGAAGGCACAAGATGCGGCTGTTGTCTACGAGTTAAAGACTCGGATTGCTCATACCAAACAAGGTAATTTGTCTGTTACAGAGTATTATAATGTATTGACCAGTTTATGGCAAGAGATGGATCTGTACCGAAAACTGAAACTGAATTCAAGTGAAGACACTCAAGCCCTTCTTCAGGAGAGGGAGCGGGATCGAGTATTTGAGGTCTTGGCTGGTTTGAATGAGGAGCTTGATCAAGTTCGGGTTCAGATTCTTGGGAAAGAGTCTCTACCAAATCTGAATGAGACATTCTATATTATCCGAGGAGAGGAAAGGCGTCGTGCTATCATGATGGATAGTACCTCTAATGCTGAATCAGCCCTCATTGCTACAAAGAGGGAGAACCGAAGAATAGGATCCAGGCCAGAATTTAATAAAGCTCCAAACCGTGACAATTTGTGGTGTACCCATTGCAAGAAACCCAGACATACAAGGGATAATTGCTTCAAATTGCATGGCAAGGAGCAGGTCTTGAACCGCATTAAGCAGCATCGTACTCAAGCCAACTTCACAGCAAAAGAAACAGCACTGCAATCTGATCCCTCTGAGAATGATACTGTTCAGTCCCTTAATGAGGAAGAAGTTGGAAAGCTGCGAGCTTTCCTTGAAACTTTGACATCCAGCTCATGCTCTCTTGCTCAGTCAGGTAAGTGTCTAACTTCTGATAATTTTAAGGCTTCTAAATCAGTCCCGGGATCTTGGATCATAGACTCAGGTGCAACTGACCACATGACCCATTCCTCACACTCCTTTAAGACCTTTAAACCCTGTTCCAACATTAAATCCATCTTTGTGGCCAATGGTAAGCCCATTAAGGTGACAGGAGAAGGTAATATTGATCTGTCTCCCAATTTCCCCTTAAAGAAAGTCCTCCATGTGCCAAAAATCTCTGCCAACCTTCTCTCTATCCATCAACTTACAAAGAGCCTTGACTGCCTTGCTATTTTTAATTCTTCTTACTGTGTTTTTCAGGACAGGAGAACGGGGAAGATGATTGGATATGCTAAGGAGCGGAATGGACTATATTATCTTGAGAGTACCAACAGCAGTTTTCCTTCCAAAATCCCGCAACATGTTTTCACCCTATCTCAAGTTCAGTCCCCTCTTGCTTCTTCAGCTCATAGTGTCTCCAACAGTAGTGTTGAAAAAGTGTGGCTAGAGCATTGTAGACTTGGTCATCCACCTTTCTCTTTAATGAAGTCGATGTTTCCTGCTTTGTTTAAGAGTGTCAATTTTAGTACTTTGCATTGTGAGTCTTGTGAGTTTGCAAAGCACCATAGAGTGCCATTCCCAATGATCAATAAAATTTCAAGTACTCCTTTTTCCTTGATCCATACCGATGTTTGGGGACCTTCTAAAATTCCAAATATTAATGGGGCCAGATGGTTTATATCCTTCATTGATGATTGTACTAGACTGACTTGGCTATATCTTCTAAAAGAAAAGTCAGAAATTAGCCAAGTCCTCCCTAAATTCTGTAGGCTGGTCTCTAATCAGTTTGGTGTCTCCATTAAAAAATTCAGATCAGATAATGCAAGAGACTATTTCAATCACACTCTTAACTCCTTTTTTGATCAAGAGGGAATTGTCCATGAATCATCATGTGTCAACACCCCACAACAAAATGGGGTAGCTGAACGAAAGAACCGTCACTTACTTGAGGTTACTCGTTCTCTACTCTTCCAAATGCATGTTCCCAAACATTTCTGGGGTGAAGCTGTCCTCACAGTAGCATTTCTTATTAATCGTCTACCCTCCAAGGCTCTCTTAAACAAAAGCCCTCTAGATGTTCTTCTAAATCATCATCCCAACTCCATGTCCTTGAACACACCAAACCCTAGAGTTTTTGGTTGCCTAGCATTTGTCCACATTCATAGACAAAATCGTGGCAAACTTGACCCAAGAGCCCTTAAGTGTATACTTTTAGGGTATTCTAGTGTTCAAAAAGGGTACAAGTGTTTTCATCCTCCCACTAGGAAATTTTATGTTTCTATGGATGTCACTTTTTGTGAATCTATCCTATACTACTCTACTCACCGACAAGGGGAGAAATGTTATGCCGGTGAGCATACATCTCCAACATCACCAATTCCACCTCTTAGTCTTCCACCACCTATTGAGTCATCCCTTCAAGATGATCCCATTTCTGCACCTCTAGAAGATAAAACAGTTATCATTCCAAAGCCCACAGAACCACTTAAAGTGTACTCAAGGAGATATAGGTCTCAGTCTACTCAGCAGCATGTCCAATCATTGGATCCAACTCCTGCTGAAACTCATAGAGAAAGATCAAGTATGGAATCAGAACCCAACAATACTTCCACTGATAATACTTTGGTTGGAAATGATTTTGTTCTTAACAATGATTCTGCTTTACCTGCTGAAACTAACTTAGACCTTGATCTACCCATTGCTGTGAGAAAAGGAAAAAGAAGTTGCACTCAGCACCCTATATCCAATTATCTGTCCTACCATAAGCTTTCAACCCAATATAAAGCCTTCTTGTCAGCACTATCTACCATAAATATCCCACGGACTGTGCAAGAAGCCTTAAAAAACAAGAATTGGCCACAAGCCATGAAAGAGGAAATGAGAGCACTTGAGAAAAATAAAACATGGGACATTGTTGTGTAACCTCCAGGAGTAGTACCAGTGGGCTGTAGATGGGTCTTTACTGTGAAGTATAAGGCAGATGGGACTTTAGAGCGATATAAGGCAAGATTGGTTGCAAAAGGGTATACTCAGAAATTGGGGATAGATTATGTAGAAACCTTTGCGCCTGTGGCAAAGATGAACACAATTCGAGTTTTACTAGCCCTTGCAGTTCACTTCCAATGGTCCTTACAGCAGTTTGATGTAAAAAATGCCTTCTTGCATGGAGATTTAGAAGAAGTGGTGTTCATGGAGCCACCACCTGGGTTTAATAAAAACTTTGGTGACAATAGAGTGTGTAAACTTAGAAAGGCACTTTATGGGCTAGAGCATGGTTTGAGCGATTTGCAAAGGCAATGAAGAAGATGAAATATGTGCAGAGTAGAGGGGAACACACACTGTTCATAAAAACACTCACCTAAAGGGGAGCTTACAGCTTTGTTGGTGTATGTTGATAATATTATAGTAACAGGAAATGATATGGTTGAAAGAGAAATATTGAAGTCTGAATTGGCCCGAGAATTTGAAATGAAAGACTTGGGAAAATTGAAGTACTTTCTGGGTATAGAAGTTGCTTACTCTAAGGAAGGAATTTTTCTGTCTCAAAGAAAATATGTCCTTGATTTGTTAAAGGACACAGGGACATTGGGAAGCAAGCCAGCAAGCACCCCCATTGAGAGAGATCATCGTCTGAATGAAAGAGAGGGAGATACTGCCATAGAAAAAGGAAGATACCAGCGTTTAGTTGGGAGGTTAATTTATCTTTCACACACTAGACCAAATATTGCATATGCAGTAAGTGTTGTGAGTCAATTCGTGCATGATCCAGGGAAAGAACATATGCAAGCAGTCCAGAGGATCCTACAATATTTGAAATCTACACCTGGAGTAGGTCTCCTCATTCAACCACATCAAGAATTATTGGTAGAAGGATATGCAGATGCTGATTATGGAGGTTCTCAAGTTAATAGACGATCCACTACAGGGTACTGTGCTTTTGTTGGTGGTAACTTGGTAACTTGGAGGAGTAAGAAACAAGACGTGGTGGCAAGATCAAGTGCAGAAGCAGAATTCAGAGCTATGGCTCAAGGAATTTGTGAGTTATTATGGTTAAAGATAATACTAGATGATTTGAGGATTAAGAGAGTCACACCAATGAATTTGTATTGTGACAACAAATCAGCAATTAGCATTGCCCATAATCCAGTTCAGCATGACCGAACGAGGCATGTGGAGATTGATAGGCATTTTATAAAAGAAAAACTGGAAAATGGCATAATTAATCTCCCATACATCCGGTCTGAACATCAAATAGTAGATGTCCTCACTAAGGGTCTCCCAACTCAGAAGTTTCAGGAGTTAATCAGCAAGCTGGGACTGAAGGATATTCACTCACCAGCTTGAGGGGGAGTGTTAGAGATAGTGTAGATATTCTCTCCTAACTTATAGGTATTCTATTTATGGAATATTTTGTCATTTATGTCATTTATTTCCTTAGGAAAATCTCCCTAATTATAGGCTGTATATTCCCCCTTAATTGTAGCTATCTGTCCACCTAATTAGAGGAGGACAGCTGCTGTATATCCTGAATATATATTTAGGCAATTGCCTCTGAGTAATACAATTGGAATTACTTCTTCCATAGAACCTTAATCGTTCAAGTAGAAATCAAGAGTATATATGTAGAAAATTGATAGTGCATTGGTTCAAGGTTGAGATGCACAGGAATACAAATTACTATATGATTATATTCAAGTTTGAGTTGAAAGCCCTTACAAATCTAGCTCTAATAAACATTTAAATTTGATGTAATAATGAAACTCCAAATCGGTAAACTTGGTCAAATAGCTTAGTTTGAATGCCACTATGCATTCTTTGGGCATATTGGGGATTGGGTACTGTAAATATATCCATGCTCAATTTGTAATGCGTAAGCTGGTGCTTAGCTCACATGTCAACCACATGAGGTTTAAAATGGCTTTCAAACATTGCCTTAAGTATACGAGAAGTATAATTCTCTAGAGCTCTCCTTACTTTTAGTTACACAGCTAATTTCTATGGAGAATGCTACAATACACAACTTTTGAGTTGTGTATTGATACAAACTCAACAAAGACTCTTGGATATGATGACTTGTAAGCACTGGTCTCCTGTGCTTGCCTAATCCAAGGGTCACATGACCGATACACAACTTCTGATGTGTATCATAACCACTGCCAATTTCCATTCCCAATAATTCCACATTGACTTAATCCTTGGAGGGTTATCAATGAAATCTCACTTCAACCATCCTTCACTCTAGTTTTTCATTGTTAGATAACAAGATTCTAATCTTTAAGTCCCATGTAAACAACCAAAATTTCACAGGAAAAAATTAAGAAAATAAACAAGGAACAAAGTACAAAGGTAGCGCATATTTCGGATGTTAATAATATTGATTATATGTAATATCTCAATGACTCACAATTTAACTACAATCTACAAGGCTAGATGAAATCATAAAGAGGATAAACAGAGGACAGAAATATTTACATTATAGGATACATATATTTTTCATACATGTTTAAATACCTGAAAACAAACTCTGAAGTAAATAAGATATAATATAACCAAAGAAATGTTAAATGTAACTACAACAACTAGTTTGGGAGAGGCACAGGGAAGGAGTAGCCTCGGAACGCAATAATACTTTTCTCACATTACTCAGCACTGTTTCTATAACTCAGCATACTGAAATACAGTTGCGGAAGAGGGGGGGGGGGGGGGNAATGAACTATCATTTTAAATAGTAACCCTCTAGATTGGTTTACAATTCAATAAATTTGATGACTTACACAACCAACAAAAAATTGCTAATGGAATACTTCTAATGTGACTTCATTTTATAATCTGGGGAGAAATTGAACCCATTTTGCATATGCTGTTGTTCCAGGTACAACTGGCAACATGTTTGGGTCATTAATATCTTGTGTTATTATAATCTCGTCTGTACATCTTACAACATTGACTCTCTGAGAAGTATCTATATAACATTTACATATCTCAAACAATCAGACCTCTAAGTCTCTCATATGGCAAAATTTCAAGCTTTTTTGCTGCTTGGTTTTTGGCAACGAAGCTCATTATACTTCAAATCACAAAATCCTCACTCACGTTAATGGTCAGTGGTTAAAAGAATAAAAAGAACATAGAATGCAAGCATCTACTCTTTCTCTTGCCCACCCAAACCCTGCCCCCCTCCTGTACAACCAAAAAAATATCTGTACTAGAAGCAACCACAAGTGTTGACCAACTTAGGGCTCCAAATTCTGTCACCAGTTCTCAAAATTTGTGTACCAGCTGGAACTTTCTAAACTGAGAAACCTGAAACCCAAGAGGAACTGAGCAAATGCACTAGCCAACTTAACCAGAGTGAACATAAGTGCATAAATTCATCTGGAGAAACGTAGCTAATACATTACCCAACTTGCCACACTCAACGAGTTGAACTGAAATCCAGACTCAAGCCACACTCAGAGTCACATAGATTTTCTTAATACCTACTTGATCGACCAGGTTCGGAACCTCCAGAAGATGAGTTACCATATGATCTCCAAACCTCTCTCCACTGTCTTCTACTACCACTTCGTTCAAATGGGTAATACTGGGTATCAACATTGGTTCTAGCCATGCTACTTCCATGCTGTTTCTTTTGGGCATTCCTCATCTCTTCTTCAGCATCATACCGTGCACGCTGCAAAGGAGTAATGACCAAATGAATACACAGATTTGCTTAACGCATAAAGGCACAAAAACAATTCAAGTAAATGGTTGTTTTTCTCAATATATGTCGGTGCAATGACTTACAATCACTTTGGGGTACTTCTTTAAATATTGATCTTATTCTTATATAAATGGAGAAGCAGCTTATTTGTAGGTGTGTCATTAAATTTTTTCATCTATTGCCAGTATCTATATATGTGGTTATCATTTAGCAGTTTTCTGATAACACAAGAAATTTTTATCAGGAGAGAAAGTACAAACTTAGGGGACAAGGTATCTTCCTAAAACACAGTATGAAATAGAATAAGAGAAAGAAACAGAAAGAAAAAAAGAAAATAAATAAATAAATAAATAAAATAAAATAAAATAATCAGCCTAAGAGAGCTTCCCAAACTTTTTGCAAAATTTTCATGGAAATTCCCTAAAAACGTCATTTGCTTTTAACCCACAATGAATTCCAAGAACCAAATTATGTCCCAAAGGAGATGATAAGGCTGTACATTCTGTTTAAAAATCATTTAGTAGTTTAAGAGCTCTCCAAATAAAAACTCAGACATGATAAGAATATATATGAAAGCTTCCCTTCCCATTTTCATCCATGGTTATGTTACAGTAGCAACATTGACCAAAAAGTGCAAAATGTACTTGCTTTCCAAGTAGGTGCCTGCCACATCATGCAAAATGACCAAAATACCTCTAAGTGCTATGTTATTCTGTTTAAATTTGAACATGATAACCACATATATGAAAAGTATAACTACATAGCATCGAGGGATGTTTTAGTCATTCCTATGTTGTGGCAGGCACCTACTTGGAAATTTTATCCTTTTAACACTTTTTATGGTCTTTTGTTCTAAGTTTTATAACCTTGGAAGAATTCACTCAAAAAAAAAAAAAGGGGGAAGAAAAAACTCATCAGTAGAATAAAGGGTCCAAATTCTTATGTCTCCATAAAAAGATAAATGAAAAAATTTATAGAACAAAGTAAGACCAAAAGTGATTCAAATTCAAAAAAATGCAAGTTCCAAGAAGTATTAGAGTCCTCCAAGTATTGCACAAGTATAGATTGGGGCAACGATGCAGATAAAAGTAGAGGCAAGGAAAAGCCTCCAAAATGGCAATATCCTCAATCAAAGATCCTCCAAAAAATCTAAATATGGGAAACACTACCCATCACCCAAATATATGAAGTTGGTAATAATTCTCAGACTCTTCTGATAGGACTTGTGGGAAGAAAAGCTCCAGGCTACAATGCATTTAGTCCTTACTGTTCCTCTGTTGTACTTAATGCTCCACTCTCTTGCACCAGCTTGTACACTAGATGAATCTAATATTTTCTAGAATTATCATTTCTCTTCATGAAGTTTAGCAAGAAGAAAACTACTAATCTTTCAATCATAAGAATATGCTTAACCCTTCATCTCTAAGGATTCTGACAGAAAAGTTTCACTTCTAAAAATCACAGATCCTTTTCTTGCATTTCCCAGAGTTTCTTACCTGTTATCTAACAAATAATTGTACCTTAATAGTTGAACTTCCTTAGGAGGGTAGGTTCCCGCTCAGGTCAAGGCTTTTTTTAGTTTATCATACCTAATAGAATTAACAATTAGGACCTATTGCCCAGTGGCCTAATAAATGATTACCTATTATATATTTATGTTATGCATTATGCCTTCAATATTTTCAAGCTAGTAAGAGCAACATAATGATTTATAAACACACACACAAACGCACAAAAAGACCTTGGCAGGGTCCGACAGCACTGCATACGCCTCTCCAATTATTTTAAAAAGCCTATCAGCATCCCTGTGTACTTCTTCAGCAATCTCCTTCCATATCCGCTCATCTCCATTGTCACTTCTAGCCAAAGACTGAGCAGCCTACAGTACCATTTATAATTTGTTAATAAGACGATTAATGTAAGAGCATCTGACAAACTGGAAAATTAAACAACCTTGTCAGGATGATGTCTAAGTGCAGCTTTCCGATAGGCCTTCTTGATTTCAGATGTGGAAACAGATGGTTCAACTCCCCTGCCACAATTATCTGAATCAGCAGTTGGCTTTAAATGATCAATATATCATTTGCCCAAACTTAGGAACAGGCAGGTTGCTCTAACAGCAAAATGCAGTTTCTCTCACACTTAAAACACAACAAGGACAGAATAATGATGATACATACAAAATCAAAGTCTCAAATGCAGATAATGTAGTTTGTTGCTTCCACATGCATTAGAGCACACAAATGCAAAATTATCACATCAGCCTATGAGAAATGAACTGAATAGCATAAGGACCACCAAACTGCAACATGCAGTTAAAGTGAGATATAAGCAGTTTCTCTCACCAAGCACGATAAAATTATCAGTCAAGTACCCTGAGGCAGTATCCAAACTAAGATTTTTGACCCAAAAATTTCAAATAAATCCATATTCCATATGAATGTTAAACATATCAATATAGGTTATGAGATTCTGTAATAAAAACATATTTTTTTTCGGATATCCCTTATTTTCTTTCACCACCTTCCTCATTGATTTCACCGCTTGTCTCCACTATCTTCTTTATAATGGTATCCATTATTCCACTTTTCATACATTTTTCAAAAAGATTCCATGAAAGAAGAAAGAAGAAAGAACAAGCAATTTCTGTCCCTTTGTTATGCAATGTTGCCAGTATAAAACAGGCTAACAATTTCCAAGGCATAAAGCCTAACTTCCAAGTTCATTTATATTTTTCAAATACAAAAGTGGGGCATGCATAATATGTTAAAGGGAGAGAAGGAGACTCAACTTTCAAACCATACCAAAAATCTACTTAAAATGGAAAAACAGTAAATCATTGCCTTCAAACATGTAACAAATGTGTTTTACAATTCATGACAAGCTGGCAAGGGCAACAGCAAGTTTTATTTTTCACAATTGAGTCATCACACATTGAATAATATAAATTAAAGAAAATATAAGAATCACTTTTACAGTTTAGCCCAATGAATTTATGGAAAACATGTAACATGTTTGTTTACGTGATACATGTCATCACATGAGTTTTAAAAGTTGAGGTAGTTGCTGAAGTTAAGGAAACACGTAGATGTGTTCTTGCAGGACACCTCATTTGTTATACACTTCCGTTATACATTTTTGTTGAAAATATCATTTTCCTTAAATTATTAGTATATCAAAGTAATTCTCAGTGTTACCATATACTATAAACTCTATTTGTAATTGGGCATTTGCCAAACTTCTGTGTAATTTCATTTCATATAGTTGATAAAGAACTTACAAAAAAATCATATTTTGCTACAGTCCACTTGTCAGTGCACTTAAGGATGATCTGTATGCATAGTCGCTATGTTTTCCACCAGCTTATGCTTTTGGTATGATTGATTTTTAATATACAGATAGAACCATATCAAATCTCCAAAATTTTAGGCCCATTTCTTCCACAGCTGAAATTTGTTGGATTTTTGCATTGAAGGAATTGAAACCTAGATGTAGGCTTGAAGAAATTCTACAATCAATTCCTTGAATGAGAGCCATTATTTTGTCATCAAACTTCAACCGTCTCAACCCTAATTCAGAATACAAATTCCAACATTATTGCTACTAAATATCCTAGCCTAGATATTTAATTTTGAAACTCAAAAGTTCTTCCAGTAGAGAAGGCATATTGCCTAGATATTTAATCTTGAAACTCAAAAGTTCTTCCAGTAGAGAAGGCATATTCCCACATCTACCCTACATGGACACAATTCCCCATTTTATACTGACAAAAGGATTGGTATACCTTAAAAGTAGAAGTCATGGTTACTTAGGGACAAAAGATGCCGCAAACTACTTAAATGTGTGGTTATCATGGTTTAGATGATAAATTGTAATGAAGAAGTGCTAAATGTTAGCAGAAGAGCTTACAAAATGATGTACATATCAAGAGGGGTCTCCCTTCTAGCTTCTTCCTCTATTTCAGAAAGCCGAACACGACATTGTTTCAAATCATTAGCATAATTTATTGATCTATCGGATGTACCAAGCAGACTGGTCTTATCCTCCACCCCCTTTATGAGAAGAGAGATAAGCCTCTGTAGATCGTTGGCAGCTTGAGCATAATCTCT
Organism: Cercis canadensis; assembly: GCA_003255065.1. Classification (NCBI taxonomy): domain Eukaryota; kingdom Viridiplantae; phylum Streptophyta; class Magnoliopsida; order Fabales; family Fabaceae; genus Cercis; species Cercis canadensis. The sequence goes on along the minus strand of QAOA01006662.1, from coordinate 452,201 downwards.
GATCATCTCGTATAAAGTTACACGCCTAGAAAGTGCCTGCAAGAGTATGAAAACGTTAAACTCATGCTCACAATTTAACAAAACCTGAAATTAAAAATATAAATTAAAAAATTCAAATAGTAACACATAAAAGAAATATTTGAAGTTGAAATAATACAAATATAAACTAAATATGTACAAAGTTTTTTTTGAAAAAAAAAAAAAACCACTAAATAACTGATCAGAAAGCAAAACTGGCAAAAATGGTAATTCATGAGAAACCTAAAGACACCATCTATCAGAGCACCTGGTATCAACTGAATATCATTAATACCCTCCAAACTAGGTCACAGCTTGCTTCTAGCATTTACATTCTGTGAGATTGGCTGAAGCGTTGAGAGTAGGATCTCACACCTCTTATTTATATATGCTGTATGTTATTTCTGGTAAAAAGTACGTATTTCATTCATAGGACCATCATATATATACATAGGCTAGCCCCTATAATCAAGCTATCTAATTCTTATAATTACGCTTCCTATAATTAAGCTATATTACCATATTTACATCCTGTAACAGCTATCTAGAATCTTTCCATATTTACATTCTATAACACTCCCCCTCAAGGTGGAGCATAGATGTTAATCATGCCCATCTTGTTACAAATGTAATCAATGCGGGCTCCATTCAAGGCTTTTGTAAAGATGTCTCCCAACTGGTCTTCTGTTGGTACATATCCTGTACTAATGAGCTTCTCTTCAATCTTTTCACGAACAAAGTGACAGTCGATCTCAATATGTTTAGTGCGTTCGTGAAACACAGGATTTGATGCAATGTGAAGAGCAGCTTGGTTGTCACACCATAGCTTTGCTGGTAGTGAGAGCTCAAAGCCAACTTCTTTCAATAGTTGGTATATCCATACAATCTCACATACTGAGTTTGCCATAGATCTGTACTCTGATTCTGCAGTAGATCGGGAGACTACATTTTGCTTCTTACTCTTCCATGAAACCAGGTTCCCTCCCACAAAGACACAATAGCCAGTAGTGGATCTCCTATCATCCTTGCACCCTGCATAGTCTGCATCAAAATAGGCCTCAATCATGCCAGAGAAACATTCTACCTTAGTGTGTCCATGATGCCCATAAAATAATCCACGTCCTGGAGCTCCTTTTAAGTAACAAAGAATTTGTTCTAGGAGCGCCCAATGGTTAACTGTCGGAGAGGACATAAAGCGGCTGACAACACTGACCGAATACGCAATGTCGGGACGAGTCACTGTAAGATAATTCAACTTCCCCACAAGTCTCCTATACCTCTCAGGATCATGAAATGGTTCACCATCATCCTTTGCAGGCTGTATGTTAGGAGTCATTGGGGTACTACATGGCTTAGCCCCTACTTTTCCTGTTTCTTTCAGCAAGTCAAGAACATACTTCCTTTGGGACAAGAAGAACCCCTTCTTGTTTCTCATGACTTCAACCCCTAGAAAGTATTTCAAAGGTCCCAAATCCTTTGTCTGAAAGTGGGAGTGCAAGAAGGTCTTGAGACCAGATATGCCTGAACTATCACTCCCAGTGATCACAATATCATCAACATATACCGCAAGTAGAATGATGCCACCCTTAGATCGCCTGTAAAACACTGTGTGATCAGACTTGCTTTTCTTCATTCCATATTTCAAAACAACTTGACTAAACCTGCCAAACCACGCTCGAGGGCTCTGTTTAAGACCATACAACGACTTCCGAAGCTGACATACTTTCCCATACTCCCCCTGAGCAACAAACCCAGGTGGTTGCTCCATATAGACCTCTTCTTGAAGAGTACCATGAAGAAAAGCATTTTTGATATCCAATTGGTGTAGGGACCAATCATGAGTGGCTGCCAAGGAGATCAGCAAACGAACTGAGGTAAGCTTGGCAACAGGAGAAAACGTATCGGAGTAATCAGTACCATAAGTCTGAGCATAGCCTTTTGCAACGAGACGGGCTTTCAGGCGGGCCACAGAACCATCAAGATTGACTTTAACTGTAAATACCCATTTGCACCCAATAGCTTTCTTGCCGATAGGTAAATCCACTAATGTCCAAGTGCCATTATGATCAAGAGCATTCATCTCTTCGATCATGGCATCACGCCACCCAGGATGGGCCAAAGCTTCACGAACTGTTTTAGGAATGGATACAGAATCTAGCTTGGCCAAAAAAGAATAAGAAGGAGAAGACAGGTGATCATAGGAAACAACTGAAGCAATAGGATAAGTACACTGACGTTTACCTTTTCGAAGAGCAATGGGAAGGTCAGAAGTAGGAGCACTGGAGGCCGGATCTGGCGACGAAGCAGATGGTGAAGGACATGAATCTGAACCTGCATTTGGAGGTTGCCGTCGAGTGTAAACATGGACAATAGGGGGCCGAGTAGACTCTGGAGGAGATGCATGAGGATCTGTAGGAGGTGTAGGAGTATCTGTAGGAGGTGCAGAACAAGGAACAGTATAAACCAACAAATCATCATCCTCCCCCTGACTATGGGAAGGGGAGGAATGAGAGAAGAAAGGAATGTCCTCTTGGAAGGTGACATCGGGAGAGACAAGGTAACGATGAAGAGTGGGAGAGAAACACCGATAACCTTTTTGGAGACGAGAATAACCAAGGAAGACACATTTAAGGGACTTAGGGTCTAACTTAGTGACTTGGGGCCGGGTATCGCGAACAAAGCAGGTTCTGCCAAACATGCGGGGGGCAATAAGGAACACAGGTTTAGATGGAAAAGGAACAGAATAGAGAATTGCCCCATTGAGAACCGAAGATGGCATTCGATTAATTAAAAAACAAGCTGTAGAGACAGCATCCGCCCAAAAAGGTTTAGGAACATTCATTTGGAACAAAAGAGCTCGGGCAACCTTAAGAAGATGCCGATTCTTTCGTTCAGCAACTCCATTCTGAGCGGGTGTGTCAACACAGGAGGACTGATGAAGAATGCCATGCTGAAGCATATAAGACTGAAAGGAAGCAGATAGGTACTCCTTAGCATTATCACTTCTAAGGGTTTGAACAGAAACATTAAATTGTGTTTTTATTTCGGCACAGAAGGCACAAAAATATGAAAAGACCTCAGAACGATTTTTCATTAAATATAACCATGTAACACGAGAGTAGTCATCAACAAAGGTAACAAAATACTTAAAACCAGTTTTGGATAAAATTGGACAAGGACCCCAAACATCAGAATGTACTAACTCAAATGGAGACGCAGCTCGTTTATTGACTCTAGACCCTAAGGGAACACGATGATGTTTGGCAAACTGACACGACTCACAATGCAAAGACGATAAATGACAAAACTGAGGATAAAGCTGCTTGAGCGCTTGAAGAGACGGATGACCCAAACGACAATGCACCTCAAATGGAGACAAGGAACTAGAACACGCTAAGGATCTCGGCACCTGAATATCCAGTACATAGAGGCCTCCGGATTCATGTCCTTTACCAATAATCTGTTTCGTCGTAAGATCCTGAAAAAGACAATAATCAGGAAAGAATGAGACACTACAGTTCAAGCTACGAGTGAGTTTACTAACGGAAATCAGATTAAATGAAAAATTAGGTACACTCAACACTGAGGGCAAAGAAATAGATGGTGTGAGGTTAATAGTGCCAAAACCAAGGACATTAGGGGTAGACCCATCAGCTATAGTCACATGAGATGAAGAAGCATGGTTACGGAAGGTTGAGAAAAGGTTAGGATTACCTGTCATGTGGTCTGATGCACCTGAATCAATGACCCACTTGGATGACGAAGAGAGAAGACATGTAGGGGATTTACCTGTATCAGCAAAGACAGCAGTCGAAGCAGGAGATTTCAGTGATTCCTGGTACTGAGTAAACTGGGCAAAGTCATCGGCAGAGACCGTAACAGTCTTATCAGACGATAAGGCAACATGCGCAAACCGCCCTCTTGGATGCTTGGTGAGAAGTTTCTTACAAGTGCGTTTCGTATGCCCCAGCTCATGGCAGTAAAAGCACTCGACTTCCCCGGACTGCTGACTCCGACTGTCCATATTCCGGTCACGATGATTCATCCCCCCTCGAGAGCCACCTCGAGTACTACCCCGAAAATCCCCACGACTAACAAGAGCACTGTTAGTAGCAATGGGCTGAGAAGTCTGCAGGTTCTCTGTGTGAAGGACTCTAGAAAAAATTTCTTGCAAAGACGAGATTTCAGGGTTCGAGAGAACTTGAGATTTAACAGCCTCAAACTCTGGACGGAGGCCTGCTAGGAAACTCATGACTGCCATTTTCTCCCTCTGATCTTGTTGAACTGTGACATCAGGGCGGAATGGGAGAAGCATATTTAGTTCTTCATAGGTTTTCTTGAACTCCATAAAGTAAGCAGTAAGAGGCTTATCCTGCTGTTCTCCCCGATAAAAGTTCTTACATACCTCATACATACAAGATATGTTTCCTCGTCCAGAGTACAAGAAATCTAGATATGCCATCAACTCCTTCACAAATTCACAATGATTGATCAGACCAAGTACCTCCGTATCAATAGAATTCCGAATCTGCAAGAATAGTCTTGCATCATCCCGCAGCCATGCTTTTTTGGTATCATCAGTAGGAGGATCAGAGGTAAGATGATCGTCCTTCTCAATGCTCCGTAAGTACACCCGAACAGTTTTACTCCAGTCTAAGTAGTTGGAGCCTTTGAGTTTATGCTCAGTGATTTTTGTCATAACCGGAACTACCTCAGCCATGACTGTAGATTTATTTTCTGTCATAGATGAAGCAAGACACAAAGAAACCAAGCAAAAACCACCCAAACAGCCGAAGCAATACAGAAACAGCAGAATTGCAAACCAAACCAGAATGTCAAATCACCACAATGGAATATCAAAACCAAACCAGAATATCCCCACAGCCAGCACCAGAATGCTCAAAACAGAATGAGAACAGAAGCCAAATAAACCCAAACAGAATTCCCAAACGACAGAATTCCCAAACAGCAAAACAGTGAACAAAATGGGAGAGGAATAGTGACCAAACCAAAGGATGACGCCGGAAACGAGACGAAAAACACCGGAGATACACCGGAAATGGGACGAGAACGCCGGCGAGACAGATCGGAGGAGAAGAAGATGCCGCACGCTCCTTCACGCTCTGGCGCGTGGGTCGCTGGGCAGAAGCGTTGGCCTGCGCGTGGATGTCACACGCGCCGCCGATGGCTGCCGGACTCTCTGGGTCGGCCGGCCGGTGGCTTCTGAACAATCCGAATGGGGCGGTGAGGCAAAACAAGCACCGTATATGGGTGCCCTAGACTCACCCTCACAAATTCTCACAAACCCTAATAGAAGCTTGGACAAATTGTACCAAGCTCTGATACCATGTTATTTCTGGTAAAAAGTACGTATTTCATTCATAGGACCATCATATATATACATAGGCTAGTCCCTATAATCAAGCTATCTAATTCCTATAATTACGCTTCCTATAATTAAGCTATATTACCATATTTACATCCTGTAACAGCTATCAAGAATCTTTCCATATTTACATTCTATAACACTGTACAATAAATAACAGCATGGGAAACAATTACATAGGGAACATAATTTACATAGGAACTAATCACATAGAAACTATAGCTACGTGGGAAACAACATAATGGGAATTAGCTATATGGGAAATAGCTACATGGGAAATAGCTACTAATTAATTCTAACACTCCCCCTCAAGCTGGCTCATACATATTATATGTGCCCAGCTTGTCACAAATATAGCTAATCCGAGGACCTCTGAGAGACTTCGTAAGTATATCAGCTAACTGATCATTTGACTTAACAAAACCAGTAGTGATATCACCTGATAATAGCTTCTCTCTTACGAAATGACAGTCAATTTCTATGTGTTTGGTCCTTTCATGGAATACCGGATTAGAAGCAATGTGAAGAGCTGCTTGGTTGTCACATATCAGCTGCATTTGGTCAACCTTCATTAATCTTAATTCCTGTAGTAATTGTTTCATCCAAATGAGCTCACATGTTGTTTTAGCCATGGCTCGATACTCTGCCTCAGCACTAGATCGAGCAACAACTGGTTGCTTCTTACTTTTCCATGACACTAGGTTCCCTCCAATAAGAACACAATACCCAGTAGTTGATCGTCTATCTATTGGACATCCCGCCCAGTCTGCATCAGAATAGCCAACTACTTGGGTGTGTCTTTTGTTTTCATACAAAAGCCCTTTTCCAAGTGTCTGTTTGATGTATCTTAAAATCCGAATCACAGCATCCCAATGACTATCACATGGAAAGCTCAAGAACTGACTAACGACACTCATTGCAAAGGTAATATCAAGTCTTGTCACTGTAAGATAGTTGAGTTTTCCAACAAGTCTTCGGTATCTGCTTGGATTGGCTAAAGGCTCCCCTGATTAGGTAGAAGCTTGACATTCGGGTCCATCGGAGTATCAACAGGTTTACAATTAACCATGCCTGTGTCTAAGGCATACCTTCGTTGAGAGATGGCAACCCCTTTATGCGATTGAGCAACTTCTATTCCAAGGAAATATTTAAGTTTACCCAAATCTTTGTCTGAAAATGCTGAAATAGATGTTGCTTAAGCCTCTGTATACCATCTTGGTCATTTCCTGTAATGACGATATCATCCACATAGACAATAAGATATATGCATTGGTGAGGAGATGAATGATGATGGAAGACGGTATGATCAGCTTGACTCCGAATCATCCCAAAAGCCTGAACAACTGCACTAAATCTCCCAAACCACGCACGTGGAGATTGTTTGAGGCCATAGAGAGATCGACGTAGGCGACAAACCAACCCAGACTCCCCTTGAGCAACAAACCCAGGTAGTTGCTCCATATAGACTTCTTCCTGTAATTCGCCATGGAGAAAGGCATTTTTTATGTCTAACTGATATAAAGGCCAGTGATGAATGGCAGCCATGGCAAGGAATAGGCGAACAGAAGTCATCTTGGCTAGAGGAGAGAAGGTGTCACTATAGTCAAGACCATAAATCTGGGTGTAACCCTTGGCAACAAGTCGAGCCTTGAGAGGATCAATTTGGCCATCAGGGCCAACCTTGACAGTGTAAACCCATCGGCAGACAACCGTTGTCTTGCCAGGAGGAAGAGGAACCAAGTCCCAAGTACCATTAGAATCCAAAGCAGCCATTTCATCCAACATAGCCTGACGCCATCCTGGTTGAGAGAGAGCTTCTCCTGTATTTTTAGGAGTAGGGGCAGAGGACAAAGACGAAACAAAAGCAAAATATTGTGGAGATAAATGATGATAACTGACAAAATTATAAATAGGGTAAGGATTGCGAGTGGAACGGATACCTTTACGCTCAGCAATAGGATGATCCAAGTCAGAAACCAGAGCAGGAGAGACAACTGGAGTAGAAGATGAGTCTGGTGGGTTGGCAACAGGGTGAGTAATTGAGGTAGGAGCAGCTGATTCAAGAATGGTTGGGGCAGTTTCAGGGATAGGAGCATCCTCAAGAACAGAATTGACAGTTGGGATTGGACGTGCTCGACGATGATAAGTGAGGGTAGGAGGTGCTAGAGTCGTCCCGAGCTCAGGCATTGAAGGAGCCAAGTCAAGGGAAGGTTTAGTAGGGGGTAATGGGCTAGCAAAAGAAAGAGGTAGGACATTACCAATGTCAGGCTGTTCCTTAGAGGAGAAAAAAGGAGTCATCTCAAAGAAGGTGACATGAGGAGAAGTGATGTATCAGTGAAGGTCAGGAGAAAAACATCGATAACCTTTTCACAAGCAGGAATAACCCAGAAAGACACACTTGAGAGCTTTAGCTTGTAGTTTATCTTTTCCTGGATTAAGATTATGGACAAAGCATGTGCAACCAAAGACACGAAGAGGAAGAGAGTTGAGAGGTTGATTGGGAAACAATATGGAATGTGGTACCTGATTGTGCAAGACTGAGGATGGCATCCGATTGATCAAATAACAAGAAGTGAGGACAGCATCGCCCCAAAAACGGAATGGGACATTGTGATGAAGAAGAAGAGTGCAAGCGGTCTCAATCAAATGTCTATTTTTCCGCTCAGCCACTCCATTTTGTTGAGGGGTATGAGCACAAGATGACTGATGAAGAATACCCTGGGAAATCATAAAAGATTGGAAGGAAGTAGAAAAATATTCTCTTGCATTGTCACTCCGTAAAGTGCGGATGGTTACACCAAATTGGGTTTTAACCTCAGAACAAAAAGTTTGAAAAATAGAAAATAATTCTGAACGATTTTTCATTAGGAATAGCCAAGTACATCGAGAGAAATCATCAATAAAAGTGAAAAAGTAACGGTAACCCAAGGTTGAACTTATTCAACACGGACCCCAGACATCAGAATGTACCAATTCAAAAGCAAAGTTTGCTTGTTTATTAATACGATTAGAAAACGAACTACATACATGTTTCCCTAACTGACAGGACTCACATTCTAAATTAGAAACACGGGAAAGAGTAGGTACCATCTTTTGTAGTTTCTGTAGGTTAGGGTGTCCTAAACGATAATGAAGAAGCTCAGGTGAGTCAACTACAGAACAAGCAACAGGAGATTGTGGTGGAAGGAGATAGTATAGCCCATGAGATTCATGTCCTACTCCAATCGTCTGTCCAGTGCTCCGATCCTGCACAAGAACCGAGTTAGCAACAAAGGTGATAGAATAAGGCAGGGTTTGGGTTAATTTGCTAACAGAAATCAAATTGAAAGGGCAGCCAGGTACAAATAGAACAGAATTCAAGGACAAAGTAGGAAGAGGCTTTGCTTGTCCAATGCCTTTGACTTTAGTATTTGAGCCATTAGCTAGGGTAACAGAAGATAAAGAATCAGAATAAGTAAGGGTAGAAAATAAATCTTTGTTACCAGACATATGATCGGAAGTACCAGAATCAATAACCCAAGGGCCAAGGGAGGACGACTGAGAGAGGCAAGCAATAGGATTACCAGGCTGAGCAATGGGGGAAGTGGGGATGCTTGATTGCTGAGTCTATCGAAATTTGAGGAACTCATTGTATTCAACAGCAGATACAAACATGTTGCCAGAAGATCCAAGTTGACCAGATTGAGCGATGTTAGCAGACTTGGTTTTATCTTTGAGAGTAAAGCAGTGATCCACAGTATGACCCAGCTTATTGCAGTAAGTGCAATAGGGACGTTCCCGATGGCGGGAACGTTGGTCATGACAACCCCCACCACGACTTCTTCGATGGTCAGATCTATAGTTTGCTTGGGAAGCTAAGATGGCAGATTCAATGGTAGGAGTAACCTCAGACACACTTGTCGGAGCTGAAACACGAATCAACTGTTCAAACATACAGTCCATGCTAGGAATGATAGGCCTTGCTAGTATTTGATTACGAATTGAGTCCAATTCGGGAGGAAGTCCAGCAAGAGCAAGCACCATAAAGAATTTTCCACATTGCTCCTCTTGTTTGGCAACATCAACAGAGAAGGGCATCAACTCCTTGAATTCTTGCATAAGTGTCCCAATCTGTCCCAAATATGTTTACATGTCCAGATTTTGTTTCTTGATGGTCTTCATTCCGGAAACAATGGTATAAAGGCGGTTGATATCATTGGAGTACAGCTTATTAGCTTTGTTCCAAACTTCATAACATGTACGATATGGCCGGTATTGACCAATGATGGAACGATCAATGCTTTGCCATAGGACATTACAGAGGTAGGCATCAATCTGCTTCCACCTTGGCTGATCTTTTTCAGGAATAGCCTGAGCTTGTGTCATCAAGTGGTCGTCATAGCCCTGTCCTTGAAACCACAATTCCACAGAAGCTGACCAGGACAGATAGTTGGCTGAACCAGTCAATTTCTCAGAGGAAATGACAGGAGTGGAGGAGAAACTAAGAATTGATTGCCCAACACTTGAAGAAGCCATGCTGGTATATAAAAATTAGGAAGAAACTTACTTAAGGAAAGAAATAGATCTGAAATAATAACTGATAGGTATGATAATGTTAGAATGGAGCTGGAAATAGGTTGCAAACACGTTGAGGAGACAAACTGGAAAAAATCACCACAACCGGAGATCTGACGCTCTGTCATGCGCCGGGACAATGGACGGCGCGTGGGAACCACGCGCAGAGATGAGGGAGGAGCGTGGGGTGGCAGATGGTGGCGAGCTTCAGGGATTAGGCCGTTCGGAACTTTCTGAGATTTTATGGTGATGCTGGATTTCCGAAATATGAACCTTAGGGCGGCTGGATTGGAACACAGCCACTAAAACTTTAATAAAAAAGGACTGCTGGAAGTAGAGCACAGCAGAAAAGGAGAGACACCGCTGGAGTAAACACAGCGAGAAATAGAAAGAGAAATTTCTCACAGAGATTGCTCTGATACCATGTGAGATTGGCTGAAGTGTTGTGAGAGTAGGATCTCACATCTCTTATTTATATATGCTGTACAATAAATAACAGCATGGGAAACAATTACATAGGGAACATAATTTACATAGGAACTAATCACATAGAAACTATAGCTACGTGGGAAACAACATAATGGGAATTAGCTATATGGGAAATAGCTACGTGGGAAATAGCTACTAATTAATTCTAACACATTCAACTTAAACAAGTATTTCTACTAAGAATGTTTTGCACCAAAACAAGTATTTCTACTGAGAATGTTTTGCACCAAACCACACAATAAACAGAAATGCTTCCAGGGACTATATGAAGATCAAAGCATTGCAGCAGGCAATTGTTAAAGGAAAGAAGAAGCAAAGAACAAGAGGGAAAGAAAANAAAAAAAAAAAAAAAAAAAAAAAAAAGCTGCTATTTCTGCCCCAATTTTTTGGTATTTATTAAAAGTTCCCTTAATAATAATTCTTTGGTATTTGTTCATAATACTATAATTGCTTTTTCCATTTATCAATTCACGCACTATGCCCAGGCCAATAGTCCCCATGAAAAACAAATTCAGTTAGCACGATCGAAAACCCATTCAGGTCCATTGCAGCATTTACATGGGTCCATTAAACATTTACACCAAGAAATTTTGGTGATCCAGTTCATATAGTTGGTACTTGTGTCACAATGTCTGGATGTAAAAAAGAGGCTATACCAAACAAGCAAAAAAATTTAGTTTTCATAAATGTCTAAGACAACCCTGCCACAAAACAGGTCCTTCTCATGTGATATTACATCTAACATCTTAAAAGTAGTTTCAGTTAAAGAGGAAAACCTTCAAATAATTTCTGTCAAGAGCTATAGCCAGACTGCAGTCTGCAATAGCATCAGTAATTTGACCTAATGCTTTATATGCTGCAGCACGATTACAGAAACAGACAGCTGCAAATGGACGAGACTCCACATTATATGATATAGCAGCAGTATAATGTTCAACAGCTTCTGCATGCCTTCCTGCCTGAAATGCTTCATTCCCTGCAGTCTACAGTTGAATCCAAATTAATCAATCCTAACACAAGCAATATTCATGTTTCCTGTGGCAGGCTTACAGTAAAAACACAAAATAAATCAACCACTAAAAAGTGGTCACAAGGCATGATCAATAAGGCATACAAATGCATTTTTATGTTATTTTTTCCTTTGATATTAAAGAATAAGAATGGAGAAGCAAAAAGGAAAAGGATTAGTCACATCTTAAAGGAAACTAGAAAGAATAAAATTCAAAAGGAAGGAGAAAGATACATTAACAGAGGAAAGCTTGATAATCCCTCTCCAGATCAGACAATCCGTTGAAGAAAATCATTAGTCCATGCCAAAAAGAAGCCATAAACACAACTTTGTTCTATATGAGTTGCAATGGACAGTATTATCGGGGACAAAAATATAAAAGAGGTGGCACTTGACAGGATTTATCTTTGAAAATCCTCATGGCCAAAAAAGAAATCTTAGAAAATCCTAGCCTTTATCTCCAACAATAAGAAAGAACCAAACTACCAAAACATTGCACATATCCGTAAGGATTTCTTTTAGAATTTTGCATGACAAATCCAACAATCACCAAATACCAAAAAGTCTAGTGTACCCAAAAGATAACTAGCACTAGAAGCTGGCATGTAAATGCACTAGTCTCCCAATTCACTGACACATTTTGGGAGGCTTTTCCTGATTTAAATATGTTATTTTACTTTTGTAAACCAACGCTTCTATTTGAAAATTGGATAAGATTCACATGTATTGAGAGAGGTTTTTCTCTAACCAAATCTCTCCACGTTCTCCTTATTTATCTCTTTATGTTCATGTAGAGCCCTATAAAGATGGGTTCAGAGACAAAGAGGGGAGTTCGCTATATAGTAGTATATATTACTCATTTTATTCTAGATCCATATTAACAGAATAAAAGCAGACTACAATCCTTTATCACTCTAACAAAGATATTGATGATTCACTCAGTTTTTATTCAGCTTAGCTGTGAATTATCTTCTATTCTATCATCAAGAACAGATGGAGTCATATCAATCTAACTCTTGAAGCCAAGGCTTAAAACTTCTCAAACCTTCTACACATGCCTATCAAAAATAGATCAGATACAATGAAGTGAAATTCTATTCTCTTTTTAAATAAAGGAGATTATCTGATATTGGAAGCACTAATATCAAGAATGCATGATCACATCAGCAAAAAGCTTTGATCGGACCTGTTTCCTTTGAAGCACAGAATTGGAATTTCATTTTCCTCAACCCTCATTGGCTCTTGCTTGAATCTAACCTAGAACAAATCAAACCCAAAATCCTAATTTTGCAGGTATCATTCACAGCAGTCAAACAGTCAGCAATTCAACCTGTAAAGCTATGGCTTCCAAACCACATCATCACATGCCCCCGGTGAGCCTTCAATTCACCAATTTTCTACCATTAATCCATCCAAGAAGACCCTGACCCTGACCTATTAAGTCCTAAGCCTTCGGCTGTCCTTACGTCATTATCAGATCATAAAGTACTTCAAGTTTAATTATTACAGCATCATCCTTTTTATTTAACAACTGAGAAACGTTCTAATCAAGCCAAAACCAACAGCTAAGGCTGTAATTTAATCCTCTTGGAAATATTAAAATACACTTTGAGTAGGACTTATTTTAGATATAAAACCATTATTGGGCCTTCTAATTATAGCTTTAAGTCTTTGCGATGAAATAGTTATTGACATGGTATCAAAGAATCTATGATCAAGTGATCAGGAGTTCAATCCCTACCACCCCCATTTCTCAAAAATAAATTAAATTTCAGCTCAAGGTATGAGCAGGCTTGTGCAAGGGCATGTTCGATATAAAAGCATTCCTAGGCCTTTTTCTAATAGCTTAAGCTTGTGGGATGAAATGGTTTTTGAAATCTTAAATCCATTTTCTCTTCAAAACCAAACATAAGAGCAAAATAGCAAAACACAACCAGTAGAAAAATGAACACAACACCAGGTGAGAAGGCTTATGATGTGTGAACATCTCTTCATACAAAATTCAGTTTAAATTCAATAGTAACAACATATTTTTTATGGGAAAATTATGGATTTATGATAAAGCATAAGCTAACCTTGTGACGCAACAGCTCACGTACTGTACCAGCTAGCGGTATCAGTGATTCCAAAACATTGCTTCCACTCCTGCAGATCAGTATCAAAGCTCATGTCCATAAAACACTACCATTATCACCATCAAACATATTCTTTTTTTCTTTTTCATTTTTTCCTTTTGTTCCCATTTGGGGGAGAGGGGCAGAGGGGGGCTATGGACTCAAAGGTCAGTAACTCTTACTTGTTTATGGCAGACACCTTTTGGTCTTGTTTCTCCATTGAAGAAAGACCTTCTTCAAGCTTTCCTAGGTGAAAGTAGGATTTAAGCACCATTGAGCACCTCCACAGCCTGAAGTAGAAGCTTTTTGAGAGTTGCAAATTATCCAACTTTGTGATCTGAGTGTCAGCATCCAATGAATGAGAATTCTTTTCAGCAGAACCAAGGGTCTGGTCACAAAGCTGAATCACTTCCTCATATCTACACAGCTGATATTTGAAGCAAAAGTTATCCAACACAGACTCAACTGGTCTTATTGTTAAACCTTGCACAGAAAGCTTACATCTGACTTTTGACATAATTTAGTCTTAGTAAAGTGTCAGCATATAATAAGATAGAGGCACAAACCATCAAAAGAGCCTCTGCTTTCATTTCAAGTAATTTTTCAGAGTATGAGCATATCATCAATGCCTCATTAATTTGTTCTAGTGCTCTCTCCGCAGCAGAAGTTGTTCTTATTTGCAAAAGCTCAGCACAACAATTGATCAATTCTGATACTTTCTGCCATCCATTAAAAGCAGTTCATGAAGATAGGAGGAAAATATTTCCAAATCACATCCATGTCAACAATATAAGAAATAGTTTAGCAGAACTTTAAGATCTCATGATGGAGGATAAAAACAAAATGCAAAATTAGCTGTTATCAAGCTTTTAGAAAATAAAGGGCGATAAGTTAATTTCAGCTTAGACAGTGGTCGTTTTCCAAACTGACTAAGCAACTTAGATGGTTATCTAGGAACTAAATTATTAAAGAAAATAAGCAGGCACAAGGAACTGGCAGCTTTCAAATATCACAATGTCACAAGCTTCCACACTGTCTAAGAAGAGAATTTTTTTAACTGGTTATAAAATAAGCAGCTAAATCTTTGGCATTATGCCAATGGTCTTTCTAAAGGGGTTTTCCATTTCAGATATGCAAAGGGATTGGACAGCATTAATGCATCCTTGATATTTTGTAGCCTTTTTTCCTTTTTTGGTCTGCCTAGGATTTCAAGAGGATATCATGTTCTCTTATATTTTTGAACTTCTTGTTTCCTATCCTTAATATTTCTTCTTCTGCCAAAATCAAAATAAGCACCTAAAATTATTTTTGTGACATAAAAACCAACCCTTGTCATTGATAACTGCACCTGTTAGTCCTTTTCCTTTTTCCTTGCTGTTTACAATCCCCCCAATTTTGAATAATCATAACAAAGTAATATTTACAAATATTTCTCAAACTAGTTAGTAGGAACAGTCATTTATACTCTTCTAGACATAATTGTACCTCAGAGGAAAGGACATAAAGAAAGAAAACTTAGAAGCATAAGAAATTCAATGTTGTCTATTAATAGAACAACCAACTGTAGGAACCTATCATAAGAAATGTAAATAGCTTAGCTCCACAGAGTGATTAATGAAATGTAACAAGAAGCCTGGCATACATCAACAAAAAGACAAGCCAAATATCAACCACTAACAAAATGCTAAATGACCCCATCTGCCTCCCTCTCTCCCCCCCCCCCCCCCCCCCCCCCCCCCCCCCTCAATTCTCTCTCTCTCTTTCTCACACAGACACACAAACACAAAGATAAGTGGGGAAAAAAGGAAAAGGACCCACTATCAATCAGCCCAAGGGTTCAGTTGCACAGGGGTGCCACAAACTATCAAACATTTGATTTGATCATATTGTTAACGATCAATCTACAGAAGTTCCATAGTATTTCACAGGAAAACCTACTTGTTCAGGCCAATCAACCTTCAACATGCATGATCAAAGAACTACTTTACTGCATAGGACTGATCAAAAGATCTCTTTAAATACAGTCATGGGGAGAATGACCCAAGGCAGCTGACATAGGTAGGTGGCAAAATTAAATTGATTTAGAAGACACAGCCAAAAGAAAGAATTCCACTTCGTTCAAAATAAAGGGCAGTTATTAAGTGACGGAGGATAGATTAGCATCAAGGAAGGCTAAGTTTAAACATAAAATCATCTTAGTATTTTGGTACAATTTTAATTATGGGCTGATTGTAATTTTCTTTTAGGGGTATTTTAGTAATTTTGCACTACTTTTAGTTATTTTTGGTCACACAAGGCCTTAGTTTCCTTTGGGATTGGGCTTATGTTATTTAGTTGTTATTGGGTCTTATTTTAATGTCTAGGTTTTCCTTATGGATCTAGGAAGTCTTAATCCTTACAAGATAAGGAAACTATTTCTAATTTTTGTAGCACAAGTCATAGAAGGTCTAGTAAGAGTTGTAATGCTTTCTTTTATTCAGAGTTTTATATAAAAATAAAATAAAATAAAAAAGAGAAAATACAAGTATGCTGCCTTCTTGATTGCATGATGCCATCAAACCCTAAGTGTGACTCCTAGGTTTTTTCTTCTTCTTTCTACTTTTTCTAATTTCTTTACACAATTTCTACTAATCTTTAGATCTGCCCTGCACCTAGAAACTTGATTCCCGCTGCCCCTATTCACAGCCATAAACAGCCACCTATTTGTCCTTAACAACCCATCCTATAGCCTCCAAAATACCCCTTCCTTCATACACAAACCCTAAGCTATCAATTTTCCACCTTTCTACCCTTTTAACCAGCCCTGAAAACCCTAATTTCAGCCTAACCCCATTGCAGTCCTACATCATTATGTTACTGGTCCAATGGTGTAGTATTATAACTAAGTCTCAGTATCATCACGGGCTACATCTAATACTTCCTGTTTTGCTGAATTCTCCTCAGATCAGAATCTATATAATTGTTTATTAGGTCTATTAAGCATCTCTATGTAGCCTTAGCCTTTAGTTTGTTTAATCCTAAATCTAATAAGTCTTGAAATTCTCTACAAGTTAGGATTAGTTTCACTTTTTCCTATGTATATCCCGCATTGTATTTTCAAATTCAGTAGACATAAAAACTGAGATATGAGTTGTGTCAAGGAGAGTTTTAGATTTCTCAAAAGGCTTACCACACAAATTTTCCTCCTTCTTCTTCATCTCCTGTCATTCCTGGATACTAATCCATTCAGCAGCTATCACATCACTACTCATGCTGCTTACTGTTCACTCCTTTATAACAAACTGTTGAAAACAGCAAAGTTGATTTTTTTGGTGCAAATGAATTACAGTGGTTGGTTGGTCAAGTTCATTATTTTGCCTCTTAGTATGATACTGAGTAGTTAATACTAATCTCAGCATTAGTCACTATGGCATGTTAACAAGATTACTATCTTGTATTATCAAGGTAGCTGGTAGCAGTAAGAAGTCAGATTAGTTTAATTCATCTCTAGAATCATCTAAAAAGCTACATAAATATGTATCTCTGATGTAATTTGAATGTAAGCAATTCAAAAGTCAATATAGTGAAGTATTTCTTCAGAACTTTGATTGTCCACATCTTTTGAGTTGCTTGTTCTGTTTTTGATTTTATCTTCACTTGTGTGGTTGTTGGTCTTGTGCTAGTACTCTTAGTTTGCACTACCGTTTTTCTACACAAACCTACAAACGATTTCCCCAATCTACTTATAATTCCACTCAATACTTATCTTCTTACTCTGTAAGACCTACTTTTTTGGCCTTTAGCTTCAATACTCAAACCCTTACCATCTAAAAGTCCATAATTTTTCTTCTGCTAGAAAGGCCAGCAAACATATAGCCAAAATTCAGCATTCTTTTATCTTCTAAAACTCAACCTTACCAATATCTTATGCCAAAGCCATTACATAGTAGGAAGGTTTCATAAATCAGTCCCACAACAATATGCTATCAAATTCTTCTTTCTGCAATTTTGCACCTCAAATCCACAACTTTGGAACCTCAACAGTCCACCACAAGGCATAGTAGGAAGGTTTCATAAATCAGTCCCACAACAGTACACTATCAAAGCAGTGGACTCTGACTTTGTTTCTGTAAAATTCTTCAATTATTGCAGCAAACATGTAATTGAAGCTGAATGTTTGCATTAATATTGTTAGAATATTAAAATATTGATTGACTGTGAATATTGCAATTATTATAGCTTATATCTAGGCTTGTAACTAGGATGTGATTAGAACCATGATTAGGCCTGCATTTATTGTACAGTTAATATAAATAATACCTGTGAGAAGCTACTCTCACACACTTCCATCATTTCTCACATGGTATCAAAGCAATTTTAGTGAGAAAAATTTCTCCCTTCCCAATGTGCACTTTTCCAGCGGTGAATATTCTCTCCCCTGCTGTGTTTTTACTCCAGCAGTGTTCTTATTACTAGGGTTTAGTGGCTGTGCCTCTTTCTAGCCACCCTAGGATTCAAGTTTTCAAAATCCAGCTCCATAGTCAAAGCTAGAAGCCTCCGCCTGGTGAAACCCAGGAACCACATCGCCATCCGCATTTGCACGTGCCCACACACGCCACCGCCAGCTCTGCAAGTGACTCCCACGTGCCGACAGCTTCTTCCGTGCGTGGAGGCGCGTGGCTTCTCTGATCACAGTGAAACCTTCCAAATCCCTCCTCCATCGTATTTCCGACCCATTCCTGCCCTTAT
This sequence comes from Cercis canadensis, assembly GCA_003255065.1. Classification (NCBI taxonomy): domain Eukaryota; kingdom Viridiplantae; phylum Streptophyta; class Magnoliopsida; order Fabales; family Fabaceae; genus Cercis; species Cercis canadensis. The sequence goes on along the minus strand of QAOA01006662.1, from coordinate 433,903 downwards.
TTTGGTGTTATCAGATCTGAACAGCATCGCATCAGTTCTGTTCTCTTCCATTTTTTAAAGATTAGGACTTTGTTTTGGAACCAACAGATCCAAATGGCTTCTTCAAACACTGATACCACTACACGTCAACGATTCCACACTCTCTCTTCTACTCCAACTATCTGTTCTGAAAAATTAAATGGTTCTGGTAACTACATGACATGGTTTGTTTCTATGGAATTGTGGTTCTTAGGCCAGGGCCATGAGGAACACTTGGTGAAACAAGTTAAAGATATCCCTAATAAGGATAAGCCTAGGTGGAAACAGGTTGATGCATATCTTTACAATGTTCTCTGGTAGTCTATTGATCATGTTCTTGTTGGCCAATATCGGCCATATCATACTTGTTATGAAGTTTGGCACAAAGGCAAGAAGCTCTACTCAAATGATATAAATCGTCTTCACAATGTTTTCTCCAATATGAAGACGATTAAGAAACAAGATCTGGATATGCAAACCTATCTAGGGAGATTGAGACTCTTCAACATGAATTCAATGGGATGATGCCCTTTTCAACTAATGTTGCACAACAAGAGGAACATCGCGGCAAATTCTTCATGGTTCTTGCACTAACCTACTTGCCATCTGAATTGGATTCAGTCTGCAATCAAATTCTGGCCAATCCTGGGGTTCCTACTATGGATACCATGTTTGAGCAGCTGATTCGTATTTCAGCACCTACAAGTGTTTCTGTTTCTGATACCCTGACTGATTCTACTATTCTAGCCTCTCAGGTGAACCATTGAGAGGATAGTAAAGGAGGATGTGGTTATCAGCGTTTTTGAAACAGGGATCGACCTCGATGTACTCACTGCCATAAAATTGGGCACACAGTGGACCATTGTTTTCTCCTTCATGTCGACCTACTAAGACTGTGAATGTTGCACAGTATGATTCTTCATCTAGTGTTGTATCTATATCTGCTGCTGACTATAATGGGTTCCTGCAATTCCAAGAGACAAAGCAGTCCACCTCCATAGCCTCTGTTGCTCATATTGGTAATCCTATTGCTTGCATCTCTCAATCATCCTCACTTGGACCCAAGGTTCTTGATTCTGGTACTTCAAATCACATGACTGGTAACAAGAACCTATTCTCTAATCTCACTTACTCTAATTCACTGTCCACTGTTACCTTAGCTAATGGCTTGGTCAAGCCAAGCCCTTGCATTCTTTATCTTTAAATTCCGTTCTTTTTGTACCAGGGTGTCCATTTAATTTGATCTTTGTTAGCAAATTAACCCAGACCCTATCTTATTCTGTTACCTTTGTAGCTAATTTGGTTCTTGTGCAGGATCGAGACACTGGGAGGACGATTAGAGTAGGGTGTGAGTCCCATGGATTATACTACCTCACCACATTATCACCTCCTGTGACTTGTACTGCTGTTGATTCACCTGAACTTCTCCACCATTGTTTGGGACATCCCAGTTTATAGAAACTCCAAAAGATGGTGCCTAGCCTTTCTCATATCTCTACTTTAGAATGTGAGTCTTGTCAATTAGGAAAACATGCTTGTAGTTCGTTTCCTAGTCATGTAAATAAACAAATTGAGTCTTCCTTTGCCTTAGTTCATTCTGATGTATGGGGTCCTAGTTGAGTCAACTCAACTTTGGGTTTTCAGTACTTTGTAACCTTTGTCGATGATTTTTCTCGATGTACTTGGTTATTTCTAATGAAAAACCGTTCTAAACTATTTTCTATTTTTCAAACCTTTTGCTCAGAGATTAAAACTTAGTTTGGTATCACAACTCGCACCTTGAGGAGTGATAATGCACATGAATATTTCTTTGCTCCCTTTCAATCTTTTATGACTTCTTAGGGTGTTCTCGATCAATCCTCTTATGCTCATACGGTCATACCCCTCAACAAAATGGGGTGGCTGAGCGGAAAAACAAACACCTAATTGAGGCTGCGCGTACTCTCCTCCTTCATAACAATCTTCTGCTGCATTTTTTAGGAGACGCGGTTATCACCTCGTTATCTGATTAATTGGATGCCATCCTCAGTATTACAAAATCAAGTGCCTCATTCTCTTTTATTTCTCAATCAGCCACTCTACTCTCTTCCTCTTTGTGTCTTTGGTTGCACGTGTTTTGTTCATGATCTCACTCTAGGTAAAGATAAGTTACAAGCTAAATCTCTCAAATGTGTCTTTTTGGGTTATTCCCGCTTGCAAAAGGGTTATTGTTGTTTCTCTCCTACACTCAAACGTTATATAGTCTCCCATGATGTTACTTTCTTTGAGACAACCCCATTCTTCCCCTCTTCAGGACATTCTAATGTTCCAAAACGTTCTACCGTTGCTACTCTTCTTCCTATTTTTTGCACTAGTCCTGTTCTACAGACTATTTCCTCTGCTGACTCGGCCCCTCCTTTCCTCACCTACCATTGTCGACCTCAACCCGAACCTGTTAAGAGCTCCGTCACTGAGAGTCTTGCCACTAAGAGCCCTGCAATTGCAAACAACCCTACCACTAGTGACAGTCTTGCACTAACCCAGTGGACTTCTCTTTTGCTCCGGTTGCTTCTCCAATTCCGATTTCTGACATGGATCGTTCCATTGCTGACTACAAAGGTATTCGTTCTACTCGCAACCCTCACCCTATTTACAATTTTGTGAGCTATCACTATTTGTCTCCACCATATTCTGCTCTTTGTCTTCTATTTCGATTCCTAAAAATATAGGTGAAGCTCTTTCCAACCTAGGGTGGCGTAAGGCAATGATTGATGAAATGGCTGCCTTAGACTCCAATACCACTTGGGATTTGGTTCCCCTCCGATGTGAAAAATTTACAGTTGGTTGTCGTTGGGTTTATACAGTCAAAGTTGGCCCTGATGGCCAAATAGATTGTCTGAAGGCTCGACTGGTTGTAAAGGGATGTAGAAATTCTGTATTGGCTTCCTTACCTAAATGGTGAAGGAGCTGTGAATTTATAGGGATTTGATACAACCAATCAATCCCTCAAAATCAGAAATAGTCTAATCTAGGAAATTACAAATAAATACTGCTTAATCTAAGGGATTTACAGCTATCCTATTAAATGAGCTATATACGGAAAGTCAATCATTCTCCTTGATTGTCAATCCTGATTCAATCCCATAACTTCCGGGATTCCAACACTCCCCCTCAAGCTGAGGCATAGATATTAATCATGCCCAGCTTGCTTGTTAGTGCATTAAACCGAGGCTTAGGAAGACTCTTGGTAAGCACATCTACAACTTGTTGTGCTGTGGGCAGGTACCGTAGATTAATAGTACCATTGTCTATCTTTTCTTTGATGAAGCATCTGTCTATCTCCGCATGCTTAGTTCTATCATGATGGACAGGATTGTGAGCAATACTCACAACAGCTTTGTTGTCACAGTAGAGCTTTATAGGCATATAACTAGGAACCCGAAGCTTTCTTAACATGCGTTTTAGCCAAATACCTTCACATACACCATGAGCCAAGGCCCTATATTCAGCCTCAGCAGTACTTCGAGCAACCACAGATTGTTTCTTGCTTCTCCAAGTTACAAGGTTGCCCCACATGTAAGTGCAATACCCTGAGGTTGAGCGCCTATCAATGACAGAACCTGCCCAATCTGCATCAGTGAAGATTTCAACACATCTTGGACCTCCCCTTCTAAAAAACAGACCCTTTCCAGGAGTCCCTTTCAAATATCTCAAAATTCTGTAAACTGCCTCCAAGTGCCCTTCTTTAGGAGAGTGCATGAATTGGCTCACTACACTTACAGGGAATGCAATATCTGGCCTTGTGTGAGAGAGGTAAATTAATCTACCAACAAGGCACTGGTACCTTCCCTTGTCTATGTCACTGCCTACATCCTCATCACCTAGTTTTTTATTACGCTCCATAGGTGTATCAGCTGGTTTACAGCCCAACATACCAGTTTCTTGTAACAGATCCAGCACATATTTTTTCTGTGATATGGAAATACCGGTGTGACTTCGAGCTACCTCCATTCCTAGGAAATATTTTAGGGGTCCTAGGTCTTTTAGCTCAAATGCTGTGCTGAGATATCTCTTCAAGAGTTGAATTTCTCCTAAATCATTACCGGTTATAACCATGTCATCCACATAGACAATGAGGATGGTGATTTTGCCGTCTATTGAGTGTCTGAAAAACATAGTGTGATCTGTTTGGCCCTGATTGTACCCTCTTTTCTTCACAACTTGGGTCAGCCTTTCGAACCATGCTCTAGGAGACTGTTTCAGCCCATAGAGAGCCCTTTTTAATCTGCACACCTTTCCTTTCTGCCCCTCAAAACCAGGTGGTATGTCCATGTAAACTTCTTCATTTAGCCTTCCATTGAGAAAGGCGTTCTTCACATCTAGTTGGTGGAGTGGCCAATCTGAATTTGCAGCCAAGGACAACAGAACTCTTGTTGTGTTTAGTTTGGCCACAGGTGCAAACGTTTCTTGATAGTCTATCCCATAGGTTTGAGTAAAACCCTTAGCAACCAACCTTGCTTTGTACCTGTCTATGCTTCCATCACTTTTGTATTTAATGGTGAACACCCATTTACAGCCAACTGTTTTCTTCCCCGTAGGTAGGTTCTTGAGCTCCCATGTGCCATTTTTTTCAAGGGCATTCATCTCCTCTAAGACAGCTTTCTTCCATTATGGTTTGGAAAGGGCCTCATCTATATGTTTAGGAATTTCTGTTTCGGAAAGATGAGCAGAAAAGGCACGAAATCCAGGGGATAAATTTTCCAATGAAACAAATTTAGAGATAGGATGTTTTGTACATGTTCTTACCCCTTTTCTAATGGCAATTGGGAAGTCTTCAAGGTTCTGTTGTGGCTCTGTATGGTTCTGAGCTGGTTTTGCAGGATTCTTAGTGCTGCTGGAGCGGATATTTGGCTCAGATTCTTGGCCTTGCTGTTTGTCTAACTTATCTCCCTTTGAAGAAGGATTCCTTCTTGAATAAACAAGCATTTTTGGTTGTTCAGTTTCTGGTATTGTCACAGGTTCAGGTTCTGGTTCTGGTATTGTCACAGGTTCAGGTTCTGGTTGACTATTTTTAGGAGGCATGGGATCCACACTTGGGTATGAGATAGGTAAGGGAGTAGGGTCAAAATGCAGGGTTATAGGTCCAGATTTCAGTTCTGTCTGTACAGGATCAGTAGGTGTAGATTCAAGTTCAAAATTGATTTCCCTACACTCAACTTCACCTATATTCTCCCCCTGAAGTTGAGAGGGGGGAAAGTAAGGGTCAGTTTCAAAAAAAGAGACATCTTTGGACACAAATAGGCGTTTGAGAGTGGGAGAATAGCATTTATATCCCTTTTGAGTAGGTGAGCACCCAACAAACACACACCTATGTGCCCTAGGATCAAGTTTAGACAGTCTGGGAAAATGAGAGTGAACAAAAGGCCTTACACCCAAATATTTTTGGAGTTAGAGAGGAAAACCTATAGTGAGGAAAGTTCTTTTGGAAAACCGAGAGTGGTGTATGAAGGTTAAGAACTTTGGATGGCATTCGGTTTATGAGATAGGCTGCAGTTAAAACTGCCTCTCCCCATAGATAGTTTGGTACATTCATGGTAAACATAAGGGACCTAGTGACTTCTAGGAGGTGGCGGTTTTTTCTCTCAGAAATCCCATTTTGTTGGGGGGTATGGGCACAAGAACTCTCATGAATTATACCATGGGATGTAAGATATTCTCCTAAAATAGAATTAAAATACTCCCTGCCATTATCAGTCCTTAAGGTTTGAATATTGGTGTGGAACTGATTTTGGACCATAGAGTGGAAGTTTTTGAAGGTGTGAGAGGCTTCAGATTTTTCCCGTAAGAGATATACCCAGCATACCCATGTGTGATCATCTATAAAGGTGATAAACCACCTAGCACCTGAAATATTTTTAACCCGGGAGGCTCCCCAAATATCACTATGAATGAGTGCAACGTAGGGTTTTGTAGCATAGGATGCTCGAGTATTTTTTGCTAATTGACAAATCTCACAAGAAAAAGAACTAGGATTCTCATTAATAAATAAGTTTGGAAACAAACTTTTGAGATACAAGAAGTTGGGGTGACCTAACCTACGATGCCACATCATAATTTGACTAGAATTAGAAACATTGGACACATTGACGGTGAGTGCTTGTTTATTCAAAGAAGCATGCTTGTTCCAAAAATAGACTCCATCAGCCATACTAGCACTACCAATCATCTTCCCCGAGATCTGCTCCTATATAACACAGCAATTAGAGGTGAAATTAACACGGCATTTAGTGTCCCTAGTCAGTTTGCTAATGGATATTAGGTTACAAGACAGGTTTGGGACATGGAGAACAGATTTGAGGACAAGATTATCAGTCAATTTAATTGTCCCAAAACCAGCAACAGGTGATCTGGTACCATCTGCTACTCTTACCCGAAAATCATGTTTGCAAGGGGTATAAGCAGAAAATAGAGATGAGTTACCTGTCATATGATCTGAGGCTCCTGAATCAAATATCCAAGGAGCTGATTGTTCTAGGTCAGGGGTAGAAACAGAATTAGCAATACCTTTTAGAGCTAAGGTGCAAATAGGAGATGAGGAATGGCCAAGGAGCTGGTGTAGAACCTCCAACTGCGACTTTGTTAACTGAACATTAGCAACATCCTCTCCACTGGATTCTTCATAGGTAACTTGATGAGCTTTCCCTTCTCTCTTGTTCCTTGGCTTCCAACTTGATGGAACACCATGGAGTTGGAAACAAGTGTCTCGGGTATGTCCAGTCTTCTTGCAGTGGCTGCATACAGATCTTTCTCCATATTTTTTCTGTTTGTTTTCATTGTCTATCTTGAATTTAGACTCTGAAAAACCTCTGGTGTAAAGGGCAGAACCCTCTATTTGGCCAGTTTTAGGATCCTTGTCTCCTAACATCACCCTTCTTCTGTTTTCTTCACGCCTAACCTCAGCAAATGCCTCTCCAATGGCAGGCAGAGGTCTTCTCCCTAAGATTCTGCCACGAACCTCATCCAAATCCTTATGCAGACCTGCTAGGAACTCATACAAGCGTTCCTTATCAAGGTGAGCTTTGAACTTGATGTGATCATCAACATCTCCCCAATCTGCTTCATAAAACAGATCCAGCTCCTGCCATAATACCTTTAGAGAGTTATAGTAACTGGTGACATCAAGGTTGCCCTGCCGAGTGTCTTTGAGTTTAATCTTGATCTCAAAAACTTGGGAGGCATTCTCTAGATCAGAGTAGTTTTCCTTGACAGCATCCCATATGGCTTTTGCTGTCTTGAAAAGAAGGTAGGTTCTGCTGATGTGAGGCTCCATCGAATTGATGAGCCATGACATCACAATGGAATTGTTGAGTTCCCACATTGCATAAGTGGGATCATCAATTTTGGGCTTGCTGGCTTCTCCAGTGAGGTAGCCCATTTTTCCACGGCCTCTAATCACCATAAGAACAGATTGAGACCAGTGGAGGAAATTTTTACCATCTAACTTGTGGTTGGTGATGATAAGTGAGGAGCTCATAAGAGAGGAACTCTCACTCACCGAAGGGTTTAGGATACAACTTCAGAGGTTGTTTTTTCAGAATTCTCCATGTTCATGGATCGGTGCTCTGATACCATGTAGAAATTTTGTATTGGCTTCCTTACCTAAATGGTGAAGGAGCTGTGAATTTATAGGGATTTGATACAACCAATCAATCCCTCAAAATTAGAAATAGTCTAATCTAGGAAATTACAAATAAATACTGCTTAATCTAAGGGATTTATAGCTATCCTATTAAATGAGCTATATACGGAAAGTCCATCATTCTCCTTGATTGTCAATCCTGATTCAATCCCATAACTTCCGGGATTCCAACAAGGGATATACCCAGATCTATGGACTTGACTATGGTGATACTTTTTCTCCTGTTGCCAAGATGGCCTCTGTTCGCCTCTTTCTCTCTATGGCAGTCATTCACCGTTGGCCACTTTATCAGCTCGATATTAAAAACGCCTTTTTACATGGCGAATTGCAAGAGGAAGTCTATATGGAGCAACCATCTGGGTTTGTTGCTCAGGGGAAGTCTAGATTGGTATGTTGACTTCACCGATCTCTCTATGGACTTAAACAATCTCCACAGGCTTGGTTTAAGAAATTTTGTGCAGTTATCCGAGCGTTTGGTATGATTCGGAGCGAGGCTGATCATTCAGTCTTTTATTGTCATTCATTCCCTTACCGATGCATTTACTTGGTTGTCTATGTAGATGACATTGTGATTATAGAGAATGACCAAGATGGCATACAAAAGCTCAAACAACATCTATTCCAACACTTTCAGATAAAGGATTTTGGCAAACTCAAGTATTTTCAAAGAATAGAAGTTGCTCAATCACAAAAGGGTATTGTCATCTCAAAACGGAAATATGCCTTGGACATTTTGAGAGAAACGAGCATGTCAAATTGCAAACCTGTGGATACTCCAATGGATCCAAATGTCAAGCTCTTACCCGATCAAGGGTAGCCCTTATCAGATCCTAGCAGATACCAAAGACTTGTTGGAAAACTCAACTATCTCACAGTGACACGGCCTGATATTGCCTTTCCGATGAGTGTAGTTAGTCAGTTTTTGAGTTTCCATGTAACAGTCTTTGGGATGCAGTGATTCATATTTTAAAATACATCAAGAAGGCACCGAGTAAAGGTCCCTCGTATGAAAGTAGAAGACATACTTAGGTAGTTGGCTATTCAGATGCTGATTGGGCAGGATGTCCATATGATAGACGCTCAACTACCGGATATTGTGTATTTGTTGGAGGCAATCTAATTTCATGGAAGAGCAAGAAACTGTCTGCTTTTGTTCGGTCCACTGCTGAGGCAAAATACTGCATGGCTAAAGCAACTTGTGAACTCATATGGCTAAAACAATTACTCCAAGAGTTAAAATTTATGAAGGTTTAGCAAATGAGATTAATATGTGATAACCAAGGAGCTCTCCACATTGCCTCTAATCCAGTCTTCCATAAAAGGACCAAACATATAGAAATCAACTATCATTTTATTAGAGAGAAGATACTTTCAGGGGATATCGCTACTGTTTTGTTAGATCAAATGATCAGTTAGTAGATATATTTACTAAGTCTCTCGGAGGCCCTCGGGTTAACTACATTTGTAACAAACTTGGAACATACAATATGTATGCTCCAGCTTTAGGGGGAGTGACTATGAATATTGTAATTATTATAGCTTACATCTAGGCTTGTAACTAGAATGCGATTAGGCTTATGATTAGGCCTATATTTATTGTACAATTAATATAAATAATACCTATGAGAAGCTAATCTCACACACTTCCACCATTTCTCACAAATATCATGAAGCATTCCTAAATCCTCCTTTCTTCTCTTACAAACCTCACATTTTAAAAGTTTGAAATCCCATAGCTGCCAATCGGCTGCACTAAGAATGCTTACTAATGTATCTTGCCTCAACTCAACAAAGAATGAGGCCAACCCGAAATTACATATACCTAAAAAATGTTTCAGTGGTAGATTTGACAATGCTTCTAAACAATCTCACTGACAAAGAGCACTGAGCAATTTTGGTAACATGTACTTTCTAAATGACTATTCATTAGTTATTCCAGGTTTTAAGACTATTGCTTAAAACAGGCCATAGTGAATTCTAATGAGAAGCCAGATTGTCTATACTATTCTCCTTGGACCAGTTCTGAAAGACAAAACTAAATCAATCCAATAAAGCAGAAGACCAAGTTAGAAAGCTCAAGCATCAGCAGAAACCCTGCACCAGCACTACTACAACTGCAATCACCACAACACATAGAAACTTCAACATCACTGCAAGGGCCACCATCAATGGCAGTGGCATTAGTGCAATCCCATCCCAGCATGGCCATTATCACCAGAAACTGCACCATCTTCACAACAAGTAACATAGCCATTTTATCTGCTGATGAATCTATTCTACGGAAAAATATTTAATATGTTGTACACAAAGGTATTTTAAGAAACTTGGAAGCATGACTCAGTTCCAGTATTTATTGTGGCAGAAAAAATATTGGAACATAAATGCAGAGTTCTATTCCATCCACTTGACTTCTACAATGAAATAGCTTAAAGGAATACTTCTTCCACCCAGGCTTCTTCTACTGCTGTAGAACTTTCATTAGTAATTTACCTGGGTTAATGCACACCTCCCCTAGGTCTTCCAGTAAACTTACAAATAAACTTGACACTTCTCCCGAGAAATTCTAACTATGAATTAGAAAGAAAGGCAAGCAAAAAATGACATGGCACAACATCAACCAGGTACAATGGCAAGATACCAAGAAGTAGAATGTGATAGCACAAAGCAAAAACATACAGGCACGTCTCTATAGCCCAAATTCCCTCATCGCAATAAATGCTGAAAACATTTAATTTTTACTACAAAGATGATCTAATATACTCTGGACCCATGTTAAACAAAAATATGTTCCTATATTGAAGCAGTTGGATGTAAAAAGTTCCAATTATTAACTCATAGTTAGTGCACCCCATAGGCAATAAAAGAATCTTTAGAGAGAGAAAAAAAAAATTGTAATGAACTAAAGCTGCCATAGTATTTAGTTTTTTATTTAAAAACTAAGTATAAATAATCAAACCTGTGCCTTTTGTAAGCCATCTGAGGCTTCCACAGCAATTTTTCGATCTACACAAACATCAGGTTCTGATTGCAAGCACCTTTTGAAACATTTTGATGCATCTCCAACTTCCCCCATAGCAAGGCAACAGCTTAAAAAACAAAATCGAAAACAAAAGGAGTTAGGATCGACTCATTGATCTTGATAATTAAATACTATACATGTCAGTCAACACATACAATGTACGGACACACAAACACAAACAAAGACACACAATATCAAATTGCCAAAACTTTCTTTGGACTAGGACAGGTGAGAATAAGACAACCATTTAGTGAAGTGGGAGATCTTTTGCAGACCCAAAGAGAAGAGCGAACTCTAAGTCGGAGTTTGGAAATCTTGTTTTCATTTCCTCAGAAGGGAAAAGGTTATGACATTTTCCATCTGAGCTAGATTGTCTCTAGCATAGGGTGATCAAAACCAAATATGATCTTCAACGGAATGGTTGCACCACTAGAATTGGGATCAACACTACTTAAAATAATCTGAGATGTATCTTATTCTTTGCTAAACTCATCGATGGTTCATGCATTTGGTTTTGGGAAAATTTACAGTGTAGCGATGTGCATCTATTTGTTTCTTTTTTTCTTTTTTTTATAAAAGCATTTATTTGTTTCTTTTTTTCTTTTTTTTTATAAAAGCATTTATTTGTTTCTTTCCTATGTCTTTCTTAATTAGCCTCTCTGCACAATGCTACCAATTATAGCTATTATGGTTGTACACTGTCTCCAACAACTTTCTCTTTTCCAAAAACCTCAACAACAGGTTGAATGATGATTTTATTTTTCTTCTTAAAAGGCATACTCATCTTTCTAGACTTCCTCCTAACAGTGAAGTGAGGACATGGGTCAACTCGGGCTCCTGTAATTGCAAAACTCATTTTACTTTCATTGTCCCCCAAGAGCTGATTTTTTCCTTTTCCAATTGTGTATGGAAGTCTATGAGCAAGTTTGGTACATTAAATTGATTTTTTGCATCATAAAAATGGGAATAGAAGAAGTTGGAAAGGATTGACCATTCCTGCTCCAGTGGTTGGGTAATTGAGAAGGGAAAGAAATTCCATTTCCATTCTTATGTTTAGCACATAAAACTAGCCATGAAGAGGAATTCAAATTATGATTAAATGAGGCAAACCTAGAAACAATAAAGAAAAAATGACCCCAAGAAGATGAGAAGATTCATTAAGAATCCCCCTCCTCTCTAAAACAATGTTCCTTTTCCTGTCCAAAAATAAAAATAAAAACACACAAAAAGAATCCAGCAAAAGATAACCCAATGAACAACAAAAAAATTTGGATAACCACGAACAGCAATCAAGAATATGAAAAGATTCATTATATTACAAGTAGAAAAAAAACCAAGAATACTTGTATGAACAATGCATGCAACTTATTCTAGCTAAACAAGGAGATAGAGAAATTCAAAAGAAGATAGTAACTGAAAACTATTGTAATATTAGCATGAACTAGATGCTTACTCCCCTTTGCATGACAAACTACTCCAGTTTAAATTAAATATAGATTCATACAACTTAAATCACTGTTTAAAGAAAGATTAGGAGCAAAATGAAAGCCTTACTTTGCAGCTCTAAGTTGCACTCTGAGGAAATTCGGATCGATTTCAGAAGCCAGTATACAGTCTTCTAGAGCATCTCTCATCCTTCCAAGAGGCATTCGTGTGGCAGCACGGTTGCTATAACACAGCATCAAAGCCCTGAGACAGCTCCTAGATGTTTCTATGTTAGAAACACAATTAAGTCCCTGTGTGTAACAATCCTCAGCCGTAGATAAATCCCCATTTTTATAGGCATTGTTTCCTCTGACATATAAAACACATTCAGTCATCATGAACATCAGATGTAATGCGGAATATAATAAAACTAAATACATCTCAAGTAAGTGACTCAAAATTGAATGAGAAGACTATTGAAGCATATACTTAACCTGAGTCGCCACTTTTCACAGGCTTCCTGAGCAGCAATGGATGCAGCAGAAATAGAAACAGACTCCTCCTTTATATCGTGCTCTTTTTTCACCTCAGAATCCCTTGTTTTGGGTTGAGGAGCAGATACTTTTGCTTTCTCACCTTGCCCTGATGTGAAAAGAGATGAAGTTCCAGGTAATGGAGAATATGCCATAGAAGATGATGAAGGCAACTTTATGTTTGGAGTAGTGTGGTAAGTATCAAGACCAATTTTTACCCAACTTTTCTGTTTGTGGAGCCATTTCGGACTAGATGATTGAGCTTCAGCAGCAGAAGCGGCGGCAAATCTGAAGGGAAACCCACTTAAATCTTTTGAACTTAAAGCAGAACCAAGATGCAACATGCTATCACTATCATGTGCTTCAACACTTGAGCTTGGACTACTTTCAGTTTCTGCTGATGTAAGAGCCGCATCACTTGTTATGTCCACATCCTCATTTGCAGACTTAAAGCTTTCAGTTTCAGCCCCAGAAATAAACTCATCTAGCGGGCCTTCATCACAAATATTTTTACAAATATGACTCTCTGATGTTCCCTCTTTTGTTTCTATGCATACACCATCACTTCGATTTATATTCAAAGACCCTGTTGCCACAATTAGATCTTCATCTATGTGATCAATTGAAGTTGTTTGCACCGAATCATTAGCTGTAGAGTTGTCATCAAGACTCAATGACTCATTGGATGTTACAGAATTCTCCCTAGAGCATCGGTTTTCAGCCAATGTTTCCTGATATGGAGAAACATCCATAGGTGAAGCCTCAGAAACCTCTGGGATTTCTTTGGAAACACTTTCCTTTGAAACAAAATCCTGTCCATGCCACAGCTGGACTGGGGTAGCAAGCTTCAATTTTCCTCTGGTTTTCTTCATTCTTGCATTGCTACTTTCCTCCTTCCTTGCAGAAAATTCCAGTTTCTCATCAACACCACCAAATAGATTAGTTTTTGGTGCTGCAGGCGTTTTAAACTCCACAAAAGATGAGCCTGAATTACTCGTAAATAAAAACTCATCCCTCATTGTAACTCCAAAGGCATTTCCAACTGATTGAAAATTTATGCCTCCAGATAAGAATGTAGACGGTGACGCAGGAGCTCGAGGCCTTCTGAAATCTTCCTTGGGTTTGTCTGAAGAAAGTTGGCCTCCACCTACTTCTGTTTGATTCCAAAATTTTGGTTTAATAGAGTCCCCGTTCTCACTATCTACTTTTAACTTCTCCATTTTTCTCAACAGAAAATCCTCTGTTCTTCCCCCAGTACAACTTGTAGCAGTTTTACTGCTTGCATAAGCAGACATATTTTTTCCACCAGTGGTTACATCATCATCATTCTTCTGAACATTATCACTTCCCAAAGAGTCCTTGACATTCAGATTCTTCATTAGGTTGAGGAGGGCACTTGCTGAGTTGATAGTAAGTGGATCACCAGCACCTTCTATATTTCCAAATACAGACTTACCGGTTTCAATCTGCTGTGTTTCTTCAATGCTCAATTTCTTTTTCAACTCATTTTGGAGTTCTGATTCAACACTGGAAGAAGAACCACCCACCTTGTTTTTGGTTTTGTCAATGTCTTCAACATTGCCAGACCTTCTTATGTTCAACTTGCTCATGTCTTCTGGAAGCTTTGACACCAAGCTTTCATCAAGACTGAAACTTTTCCTATAAACAGTTCCAAATGGAAACCCACCTTTTTCGAAACCCACCAAACCACTTGCATTAAAATTAGGCTTACCATCTTTGGAAACCTCGTTCACATTCCCAATTCCCAGATTCCCCATTTGCTCAGTAATCCCTTTGGCCGAAGTCCCAACAGAACCCGAGTTTTCCATACTCAAATTCAAACCCGAATCACTCTTGTTCGCTCCAAACATAAATGCATCATCATCAATCTTCCCAACACTGGAAATGGAAGATCCCGTTTCCGACCCAGAAATGGGTGGAATCAAATTATCAGGAACTAGTGGTCGAAATGGATTGAAACCAGGAGCAACCCGATTTTCCACGATCCCGGGCCTCAAACTCGGAGCATTGTTTTGTTTCCTAACCTTCATTAATCTCGGCCTTGAGAGACCACCCGAAACGGTCCGCGGAACCGAAGGGGTATTGAAGGTGAATCTTACATTCTCGTCATTTGAATTTGAAAATCCAGAAGCTCCATCACCGGCGTTGGATGGGTCCATGGCTTGTGGGAAACTTTGAAGTGGCTGCTCAAAATGGGTTCTTGAAGAAAACCAAGAAGAGGAATCGAAGGAGAGAGGATGGGAAGCTCGACCAAGGAGATAATCGGAGTGCGCCAGAGCTCCGGGGACTAGCAAGACCGGTGACATGACAAAACGGAAGTCATCAAATCGGAGTGATGATGATTGACCGTGGTGATGGAACTCTAATAAGGAGTTTCTTTGGGCAATGATTAAAATTGAAAGCAAAATTTGTCCAATTCAAAAAATAAAATAAAATAAGGTTAAAGATGGCTTTTTTTTCTTTTATTTTTTTTGCTTTTTCTATATAAGAGTGTGATCCTGTTGTCTTCAAACTAGGGGTGTTCGCGGGTCGGTTCGGAC
This sequence comes from Cercis canadensis, assembly GCA_003255065.1. NCBI lineage: Eukaryota > Viridiplantae > Streptophyta > Magnoliopsida > Fabales > Fabaceae > Cercis > Cercis canadensis. Next base: position 418,669 of record QAOA01006662.1, on the reverse strand, counting down.
AGTTTGAACCGAGTTCCAGAAATCGAACCACAGGTTTTTATGTGGGTTGGTTCGGTTCGGTTTGTGAAGAATGAGGAGATGAAACCGAACTAAACCGCACTGAACTAGTTTGGGCGGGTTCGCAGGTTGAAAGAGTGGGAGTCCCACCACACAGCACCAGCCCTACTTTGCCTCCTTTATTACGCATCTCGGATCCCTCTCCTCTACTTCACAGCACATAACACCCTCCATCTCAAAATTGTTTTGCTTCAGCTTTTGATATGCTATAATTCAAATTTTCTCCATCAGTTAATTTGCTTTTAATGGCTCTACTCACTTTCTTGCCCAACAGTCAGAGCCTAAACAGCAAGTGTCAAACTCAAAATGCAAACGAAAGCAGCAGAAGCAGAAACCACCGTCTTCATGGGACCAAATCAAGAACCTCCTCACTTGCAAACAGATCTAAGGGTCCAGAGTCTACGACCCATCCAAAAATGGCACCGTCGCTGGCTACTCCAAGCTAGGATCTTCTTGCAACTCTATATGTAGCTTCAAAGACGTTGTTTATGGCAACACAAGTTATTCACAAGGGTGATAATTCCGAGAAAGCAAAGCAGATGAGGCACCGAGAGAAAAGAGAACAGAGAAGAGGTGAGGGGTGACGGAGGAGGCTAGGTCTCAATATTTCTGAAATTGGGGGAGAAGAGAATGAAGACCACCTAAACAAAAATCTAACTAATCAGATTACATAATTATATATGACATATATGATTTATAATTTTTTTTTCAACAGAGATGCGGGGGGTGCGGTTCGGTTCGGGTAGACTTCTGTTTGGAAAATTAAAAACCGTGGGCCGAACCGCAATACTGTGGTTTTGCATTTAAGAAACCGCACTGAACCGTATTATGCGGGTTGAACCGCCCGAGTGCTGCAGGCCAGGTCAATTTGTGCGGGTTGTGCGGTTTGGGCTGCCTGGTGAACACCCCTACTTCAAACTATGGAATTGGACAAATATTACTTTCAAATGGGCTTTTGATCTCAATATATCCCATTACATTTAGGCTCATTTTATCAAATTTCATCTTGCATATTCTCATAATATCATTTAATCATCTTCTATAAATAGCTCTCAGTAACAAGTATATAGATTTTTGCTTCTCTTAGCATTTATTATCATCTTTATTTCAAACCGTACTAACTTAAGCTTCAGAGTTCGGGTATCACCATCTGACTCTTAGTTCACTTGTTATTGTACAATTAGTACACTCCCGGCCCAACCTCATTCATCTTTCCGACCTTCAGCTCAGATCAGGCATCATCATTCGGCACCATCTGTGGAAAATTTCTTTCTTCCCCAAAAATAAATCTCTTTGTACAATCATGTTTTGAACACTATGAATCCCTCAAGCTAGTATGAAAACATACATCCCATCCAAGAAAACACTCATTCACCCATAAGACCCACACACCAGCCAAACACTACCTAAAGATCACCACCACCCCCACCCCACCAAACCACTCTCAGTCCGAAAGTTTCCTAAGAAACCCCTGTCCAGGAAAACCAACAAAATGTCACCCTCAATTTCCTGTTCCAAGAAATCTAAACTCTCATACATGAGAGAAATGCAGACAGAGCTGAGATTGCTAAATTGAGAAAGCGGCAGCAACCCAGAGAGCTCTCAATTGATACCCAGCGTAAGACCCCATCTCTCCAAGAAAATCCATCTTCCCAACCCAGGCAGTCGAGAGACCAAACCACAGAGGAAACTGCTGAAAACCAATCCTTATTCTATACCTGCACCAGAGGACCATCCTAGACATTTAATTCCAACAAGCCTTCACTCTCCAGCTCGGAAAAGTAGAAACAAGTCGTCAAACACCCTTTCACCTAAGACATCATGGATTTCCTCTTACTAACACACTTCAAGCAACCTAATCTTAAATCCAGTGATGAATCAATCGACCCTCGAGAGCACTTAGAAAATTACAACTCGGTCATGCTCTTGGCAGGCACTATAAAAGAAATCATGTGCCAAGTTTTTCTAAGAACCCTGCGAAGAGCAGCCCTGCAATGGTTTTCTAACATTCTACTAAACAGCATATCCAATTTCGACCAATTAGCTGAACTTCTTCAAGCTCGTTTTTCCATCAGCATAACCCACCAAAAATCCTCTGCCATCTTGGCCACCCTAAAGCAAGGAGAGACCGAGCCTTTAAAAGAATATATAGATCGGTACACTAAACTTCCCTCCAAGATCGAGACTTGACCAACACAGTAGCCATGCATGCAATCCAAGCAGGCATCCAACCTGGTCGCCTGCATGAAAACCTCACCCTCGACCCGCCTGAAAACCTATCCGACCTTCTTATCAAAACAACCAAACACATCAATTTAAAAGAAGTGCTAGGCCAAGCCGAGAAAAACAAACCCATCCGAGACAAAAAGCCCCAAGATAAGAGAGAATGAGAAAAAAGAGAGAGATCCCCAATCCGACCTCGGTTCGAAACCTACACTCTATTGAACCACACCTGAGCTCGGGTACTGGAAGAAATATGTGACACCAAGTTTGTCCAACTCCCACTTCCAAAAGAAATAATAGGTTCGGATCAAGAAAAATATTGCACCTTCCACAGAAGAATGAGGCACGACACAAACAATTGTAGGCATCTACAAAACCTCATTGAAGACCTTATCCAAAAAGGTTACCTGTAAAAGTACCGAGCTAAAATCCTGCACCAGTCCAAAAACCCAACAGAGAATACCAGCCTCGAAACAAATCCCCACCAAGAAACCAACCCCCCCCCCCCCCCCCCGGCCAAGACCGAAATCGACATATAAGCAGGACCCCAAGTAGAAAAACCCCCAAATTGGCAAGAAGACCTAAGGCAAAACGCTACGAGAACCATCCATACTGTTGTAAGTAGTTTTCCAAGAGGAGGAACCTCAAGGTCCTCTCGCAAAAGACATGAAATGCTAGCTCAAAAGCACAAAAAATAAATCCTTCACACCACCACAGTTGCCAGAAAAGCCAAACGGAAACCAATTATCTCCTTTCTGAAGCCGACTATGGGACCATCGACCCAGAGCACGATGATCCCATGCTTATACCCTGCTTTATCGCCAACTACGAAGTCTGCAAGGTCCTAGTAGACCAAGGTAGCTCTGTTAATGTCCTCTTCTATCATGCTTTCATCCAGCTCAGACTCCTAACCTCCGACCTCAAACACTACCCCGGAATCCTCGTGGGCTACTTTGGAATTCACGTTGAAGTTAGAGGAACCATCACCCTCAGAATCACCCGGGAGACTTTCCCAACTTAGCTAATGTCGACGTTAGATTCCTGGTCGTCAATTGCCTTTCTGCCTACAATGTCATTTTAGGGCGCCCATCTCTCAACCGAATTGATGCAATAGTCTTAACCATACACATATTGCTAAAATTTCTTACTGCCTCAAGAACCATTGGACAAGTAAGAAGAGATCAGCTTCTCGGAAGAACATGTTATAATATCAGTCTGTTAATCAATTATTCCAAGCCCCAGAAACCAAAAAATACTAGCCCACCTTCCACTAGCAGTCAAGTCCCCATCAATGAGACAAAGGGCAAGCTCATTTTGGTTCAGTCGGAAAAAGTCCAGGCCAAACAATTCAAGTGTGATCAAATATTCCTCTTTTAAACCTTAAAAAGCTAACGGATCTCTTGGTTGTCAACGCCAACCTATTCGCATGGACAACATCTAACATGCCAAGTATAGATTCAAATTTTTTTGGTCATAAATTTGATGTTGACACAGGTGCAAAACTAGTCAGCCAAAAAAAAAAGGTCGTCGGACTAAATTGACAGACAACAATCCAAGAAAAGGTCAAAAAGCTACTCGATGCCAAGTTCATTAAGAAAATCCCTTACACAACCTGGCTGTCAAACATAATGATGGTGAAAAATGTGAGTGGGAAGTGGAGAATGTGCATAGACTTCTCCAACTTGAACAAAGCATGCTCAAAAGACCCTTACCCTCTTCCGAGCATTGACAAGCTCATTGACGAAGTGTCAGGATATAAGTTCCTAAGCTTCATGGATGCCTACTCAAGGTATAACCATATCAGAATGTACCCGGACGACGAGGATAAAATGACCTTTATCACCGAAAAGGTGACTTACTGCTATAAAATAATGTCTTTCGGATTGAAAAACGGTGGAGCTACTTACCAAATGTTGATAGATAGGGTCCTCAAAAACCAAATAGGTCGAAACATGAAGGTGTACGTGGATGACATGCTCGTAAAATCCCACTTAGAAGAAAACCACATGACTGACCTAAAGGAGACATTCATCGAGCTCAAAAGACACAACAGCGGCTTAAACCCTTCGAAATGTGCATTTAGGGTCGAAGCTGGAAAGTTCTTAGGCTTCATGTTGACATACAAAGGTATCGAGGCTAATCTGGATAAATGTGAAGGCATCATGAAAATGGAACCACCGAAGACTATGAGAGAAGTCCAGAGATTAACTGGAAGAATCACAGCTCTTTCTCGTTTCATGTCTAGGTCGGCAGACCGAGCTCTCCCATTCCTTAAAACCCTTAAAAAGATCAAAAACTTCAAGTGAACCTCGGAATGCCAACAAACTTTCAAACATCTAAAGTAATACCTCACCACCAACGACCAAGCTGTCAGCTCCGCTTTTGTTCGAGAAGAGCACAAAATCCAATTTCCCATATACTACACCAGTCATTCCCTCCAAGGTTTAGAGATGAAATACAATAAAATTGAAAAAATCCTATATGCCTTCCTCCTCTCAACCTACCGCCTTAGACCCTATTTTCAAAATCACCAAATAACCATTCGAACTGATCAACCAATAAGGCAGGTACTCTAGAAACTCGACCTTACAGGTCGAATGCTCAAGTGGTCAATATAACTCTCTGAGCACGCCCTCTCATACGAACCTTGAGGGGCGATCAAAGCACAAACTTTAGCTGACTTATTGGCAGAGTTTACTTGAGCAGAAGAACTCAACCCTAAAGAACACACTAGCTGGACATTATCTGTGGACGGATCTTCTAACCTGAAAGGAGGAGGAGCATGGATAATCATGGAATGACCAAAAAGAATAACTATAGAACAATTTCTACGCTTTGAATTCTCTACCTCAAATAACCAAGTAGAGTATGAAGCTCTCATTGTTATGGGGTTTATGAGATCATTTTTAGTTCCATTGTCTTCGATCATTCTCTAGTGCCTTGCTCTGTTTATTCCCATTTCCATTACTACTCTACTTCTCTGGCTTTTTTGTGATTTGATTCTGATAGATTTTTTTTTCCTCTTATATATTTCATTTTTTTTATAGTGTATTTATGTTGCATAGCTTCTTTTTTTTTTTTCTTTAAGTTTGTTCTCGCTGTTATACTACCATTGCATTGATTTTCCTAGTGATTTAGTCTTCCTTGTTCATTCTGGAGTATCTAAGGGGTGGGAAGGTTTGCCTCTATATTTTTGGTTTGAGTTTTATTGTGAATGTTGATGCTAGTAAGTTATAGATCTTCTACATTGTTGTCTCTGGTCCCATCTTAACCAGAGAATGATTTTGATTATATGGATATGTGAACAACTAAGTGTCGTTGAACTTGAACATGATTTCCAAGGTGTTTTAGTGAGGTAAATTTCTATTAGATAATTCCTTAAGAGGCTACTATGAGGTTTTGCCTAATTTCTATAAGTGAATTTGTAATCCCATTAATTGATTTGGTAAGTATATAGACTTAATTCTATAATGTAGGCAGGCAGTGGTAGTCTTTGCCCATGTTTTACTATCTTGTATGTCTTTTGGGTTTAGTATTATGCATATTTTATTGGTAATTGTGTGATGTTGGATCATTTTACTATTGCAAGATTATTGTAGTCAAATAATGATAAGGTGTCCAAATAAACACTCTTGTTTAAGTGTTGCCATTATAGATTCTTCCAATTTATTTAGACTAGCTAGAGTGTTGTTTGAGGTCTTTTTTGGGATTTAAAAGTTGGTGGAATAGCATTGAATTGCACTTTGTCATATATGAAAATGTTTTGATTTGATTCCTGCCTTTCAAACTATTCATTTTCGGGTTTATTAGTCAGCACTAGCAGCACTTAATTTTGTTTTTCTAGTAGAAGCTACAGGGCTCCGATTTAAGTGATTCATGTCATGTTAGAACCGGGAGATATATGTCTCTCATGTTTAAAATTTTCAAAGAAAAATTCGTTTTTCTCTACAACCAGTTTGCATTTAAAGTTGGCTGTCTTTTTCTTCACTATCAGGTCTATCTGTCTTCTTTGACAGCCCTTGTGTAAAAAATTGAGATAAAAATTCCTTAACATGTGTCCTAAATTCTCATCTAAAGTGGCCCCTAATTTTCTACATTACTGAAAATTTTTAGGTGTTGTTTACATTATTAGGTTTAAGAGTGTTTTGGCTGCTGTTTTGGAAGTGTTTTGGAATGTTGTGTCTCTCTACTTTTAGGTTTGTTTCAAAGATTATTTTGATGTCATCTTGGGTCAGCTTTTTGTATTCTCTTGTGGGTTTACTTGGCATTTGTTTGGCTGCTGCCCTGCCCTCATTCAGATTCAATTTTGGAGTTGATTTTCATTCTTAAATCCTCTTGTTGAAGGCTCTTTTTGGTTGTGTTAGAGGTGCTACATTTTACTTGATAGGCTTTAGATGATATTTCTTCATTATTATTTTTACTAATCATTGTTTCTATGAGTGCTTAAGTTTTCTTTGACAATGTTATTGGGACTATGTGATGCAAGGGAATTTACCTTTGCAAGCTTGAAGTTTGAGACCAATGGAAACCTTGAAGCTCGATGATTATTTTGTTATTATTTTACATTTGTACTTAAGATCTCTATCCTTAAACAATATTATAATTAGTAAACTCATGCATTGCATTCATTTAGGTATATACTGTGTCGTGTAGTATCTGCATGCCCCTTCGCTTATCATAGAATGATAGATCGAGTATGATTCATTTATGAGATATCATTATTTATCCAACCTAAGTGAATGTAGCGCCACCTTGGAGGGCGCTTTATGCGAGAAAATAGTGGAATGATTTAGGTCTCAGTAGTGAAATCATTCATTGCACATTTAAATTCATCGTCTTTTATTTGTTAGATATTCTTGTAATGCTTTTATTATTTTTAGGATAAATAAAATATAATTTTGGCTATATTATATTCGCACAATTAATTTATGGGTAACCGTTTTTCATACGGGTGTTGTGGGGTGCTTAACACATTCTCCACACATAAACTGACTCCCAAACCATCTCTGGTTTGCAGACCAATGTTATTTATAAATAAAAAAATAGGTTTTCTAGTTGTTTCCCTGTTTCTAAAAATAATTGGTGACGACTCCAAGTTTTCTTCGAAAATTAATTTTTTTTTAAAAGTACACCATCCGCGTCGTGGCCACCATCGCGTACGTTGTGACACCGTTTACCTTGGCATTGGGCCTTGTGCCTTGGACTACGGCCATGTGGCAAAGGATCCAGGTTTGACCCTAATTCAGGATTTTTCCTTCTTTTTGTCATTTTGGGTCTCTAATTCCTTAAAAACGTCTTTCCTCTTCTTGGGCTTGATTTGGGAAAGCAATTGGGCTTTAGCATACCAAAATGGAGTGTCAACATCATGTTTCTAAGCTCCCCTTCATCATGCACCCATTTATTACAAGAAAATAGTCAATTTCTCACAATAAAAAATTATGACAAATTAGCCAAAATACCGTGAGAAATTGGGGAAGAAAAACGTGATCTTGATCACAAATTTCTGATGACTTTTAATGTGAGAGGAGTTCTCACGGTAAAGAACCATGAGAACTTGGAAACTTTTTTTTGTGGCTGGTAAATTTCTCATAATATTTCACCATGAGAAATTCAAAATATCATGATAAAGTTCAAAATACTATGATAAGGTCAAAATATTGTAAGAAAATCAAAATATCATTGGCAAATGGAAGAAGCCTACAAACATATATTTAGTAGAATTCATCAATGGAAATATAATCCATATTTCTCAAAAATAAAAATATAACATTCATAAATATATTTTTCATTGAATAATTACATATAGCTAATAATGTATTTATTACAAAAGCTTAAATCTCAAAAATTGATACACATCAAGAAACATACTTAAGAAAAAGGGTGCTTTTATTTTATTGATACCAAAACAATAAACAACTAGGTCATTATATAGATCTTAATGAAAGGATAACAATAAGGAAAAGATAACAACCAACTCCTACTAGAGTCCTCCTAACACGAGAGTCCTTTATTCTACACCTACATCATAATATCCTACTAGCATCCAAATACCTTAATCCCTTAGATATACTTAGGATTAGGTTTTCTCACTCTATTCCTCGATACGTATCATTCTCCCTCCTTAGGAAGGATCCTTGTCCTCAAGGATCATATTTAGAAATTGAGACTACAACTTATCAAATAGTTCCCATAACCTTGTCGGTGTAAGGGTCGTGCTATCTTGATAAGGCATGTAATGATATCTCTAGACCTTCCTTTTCCTCACTCACAGCTTCCTCCTCTTCATGCATTTCAAGTATCACAAGCTGTGGTTTCTTGCGTCGGTGACCCACGGGAAAATTTCTCGTCACAATTGAAGCATAATCCCTTCTCACACTTCTTTTGCGTTTCCTCCCAAGAGAGCTTCTTCACTCTGATAGGTATTGGTTTTTTATCAAGCTCTATAACGCTATGCCTTGACCATTTTTTTGACAAAGTCAATTGATCAACTTTCATTTGGGAATAGTCAATAGCTTCCCTAATTGCTTTTGGTTTCCACATGCAGACTTTAGTAGGTAACTCCCATTGCAATCCTCCTACAAAGGCACCAATGAGTGCTTTTTGTAGCCACCCACTGTGAGTCGATCGAATTCTTTAAGGTAGTCTAGTAGGGAACCCATTTGTTTGAGAAGCTTTAAAGCTTCATCAAAGTCTTCAAACTTATTGGCTTAAATATGGTCAAGAGCTCTCTCTCAAAGTCTGTCCATGTGATCTATTGACCTTCATCAGAGTAAGAGCATTGTAGCCATTGTAGCAATTGATTAGATATCCCCTCTAATGTGAATCCCTATGGGGTAACTCGAAGGTAGAGATTTCAAATGCTCGATAAACCTTCTATATCGAGTTTCAGAGATTTTAGAATACGCAAAATAAGAAAAATGAAGGATATAAACACCACGCTCGACAAAGATAAAAGGCGAGCGATAGGTTCTAGGTTAGCACAATGTTGCATAGGCAATGTGATTAAGTCTAATGGGGTAAGGGGGTTAAAACCATAAGCTACCTCAAATGGGGAACATTCCATAGTGGAATGCACAACTCTATTATAAGAAAATTCAACAAATGGCAAATAATCTTCCCAAGATTTAATGTTCTTTTTAATCACTGCACGCAACAAGGTAAATAAGGTTCGGTTTACTACCTCCGTTTGCCCATTCGTTTGGGGTTGATAAGTGGTGAAAAATAGAAACTTGATGCCCAACTTTGCCCATAAAGTTCTCCAAAAATGGCTCAAGAACTTGGTGTCTCAATCAGATACAATGCTCTGAGGTATCCCATGTAATCTAACCATTTCCTTGAAGAACAAATTAGCAATGTGGGTGACATCATCCGTTTTATGGCAAGCAATAAAACATACCATCTTGAAAAATCTATCAACAACCATGAAAATAAAATCTCGACCTCTCTTGGAGCGAGGTAAACTACACACCAACCCATGACACTTCGAGAATGGATAAAAGGGTATACAATCAATGAGGCTTAGTTGTAGACTTAGCATGTTTATAGGTAATACACTTAGCACACAAATTTTCAACACCGCCTCTCATTCTAGGCAAAAAAAAAATGTTTATGCAACATGTCTAGAGTCTTTTTGACACCAAAGTGTCCTATCAACCATCCACCATGTGCCTCTCTAACTAGCAATTCATGCATAGATCCTCTAGGAACACACAACTAACTCTTCCTAAACAAATATCCGTCATGCATATAAAATTTATTATATGCACATTTTTACGAGTAATAAAAATAGTAGAAAAATCAAGGTCATCATGATACAATATCTTAACAAACTCAAATCCTAACAACTTGGCATCAAGAATAGAGAGAAGGGTGTACCTTCACGACAAAACATCGGCAACCACATTTTTCTTACCTTGCTTGTACTTGATTATGTAAGGAAAATATTTAATAAACTCAACCCATTTTGCGTGCCTCTTGTACAACTTGTCTTGCCCTCTCAAATGCTTTAATAATTCATGATCAGTATGAATTAGGAACTCCTTTGGAAGTAGATAGTGCTACCAAGTTTCCAAAGCCCTCACCAAAGCATACATCTCCTTGTCGTAGTTAGGGTAGTTCAAGGTGGCTCCTCTAAGCTTTTCATTGAAATATGCAAGAGGTCGCCTTTCTTGCATCAACACAGCTCCAATGCCAATACCTGAGGCATCACACTCAATCTTGAAAGCTTTAGAGAAGTCAGGCAAAGCAAGTAAATGTGCATTAACTATTTCTCCTTAATGAGATTAAAGGCTTTTTCTTGTTTCTCTCTCCATTTAAAACCTATATTTTTCTTAATTTGGTTAAAGGTGCGGCTAGAGTGCTAAAATCCTTTACAAATATCATATAAAAACTAGTCAATCCATGGAAACTTTTTCCTTCACTAACACTCTTAGGCGTTGGTCATTCTTTTTTAGTCTTCACCTTTTCTTCATCAGCCTCTATTCCTCTAGCACTCACAATATACTCAAGAAACAAAACTTAACTAGTGCAAAAGGAACATTTCTTCAAGTTAGCATACAACTTATATTTTCTTAACATACTTAGCACATGACTAAGGTGTTCATTCAAATCCTTACTATAGATCAATATATCATCAAAGTAGACAACAACAAACCGATCAATAAAAGCTCATAAAACATGGTTCATCAATCTCATGAAAGTGCTAAGGGCATTGGTCAAACCAAAAAACATAACTAACCATTCATATAAACAATATTTAGTTTTAAAATTAGTTTTTCATTCATCTTATTTTTTCATCCTAATTTGATGGTATCTGCTCTTAAGATCTATCTTAGAGAACACACAAGAACCATACAATTCATTTAACATATCATCTAGCCTAAGAATAGGATGACAATACTTTATAGTGATTTTGTTGACGGTTCGGCAATCAACACACATTTGCCATGTTTCATCCTTCTTAGGAACTAAAAGCATCGACACTGTGCATGGACTCATGCTCTCCTTCGCATGACCCTTGGTCATGAGTTCTCTCACTTGCCTTTGAAGCTCATTGGTCTCCTCCAGGTTATTCCTATAAGCCGGCCTATTTGAAATGACGGCTCTAAGAATGAAGTCAATTTGATGCTCAATCTCACGCATTGGAGGTAATCCACTTGGATCATCGTTGGGGAAAACGTTTTCAAATTCTTGGAAAAGAGACACAACACCACTCAGAAAATAAGGGTCAAAGGTATTAACACTAAGACAAGCTTCATTGTACAAAAGTATAAATATTGGCTACTTTGAAAAATAAGCTCTCTTCACCTCACTCCCTTTTGTATAAACACTTAACTGTTGTTTCTATTTTCTCTTAAGGCTCTCTTTTTCTTGGTCTCTCTCATATCTTTTCTCTCCACTTGGGCTTGCGGCCTCTTTTGTATCATTTATCTCTTTTCTTTTTTAATTTTCCAACTTCTTTTGATCCCTCACCCTCTTTCTTTAACCTCTCTTGGTCTAGAAAAACTTGCTTTGGGGATAAAGAAACAAGGGTAATAGGTTACTTCTTCATGATAAAAGAATATCAAATTACCAAGACCTCCTCAATAGTATATGTCGCACATGCATTGGTTACAATATCACATAGAAGTTCATCATTGTATTTACCAATAGCAAATGAGACTAATACTTGTCTAGTTACTCTAATTTCTCCACAATCATTCAACCATTATAATTTATAGGGTCTAGGATGCTTTATGGTGGGTAGGTTTAGTTTATCTACTAAGGTAGTACTAGCTACATTTGTGTAACTACCACCATCAATTATCATACTACAAATCTTACCATTGACATGACATATTGTGTGGAAGATGTTGTTCCTTTAGAGCTCTCTTTTCTCCTTAGCTTGGGCACTAAGAGCTCTCCTTATCATAAGAAAATCTCTTTCCACCGAGTATTCTATGTCTTTATCATCTTCTTCTAGGAGTGACATGAACTCTTCTTCTAGGAGTAGCATGGACTTTTCTTCCGACTCATCTTCCGTTTCCATATCGCCTTCTCCCTTGAGAATCATCACCCTCTTGTTTTGGCATTGCAAAGCAATGTGCCCCCTCCCCAAACACTTGAAGCATTTGATGTCTCTATTCCTTGAAGGTTGTACTTCAGTTTTGTCCTTAGAAATGTTTCCTTCATCCTTGTGTGGCTTGAAGGGTTTGATTCTAGGCGTAGTATTCATCTTCTCATCCTTGTTCCAAGTCATTTTTCATGGAGAAGATGGACCCAAATTGAACTTGCTAGAGCTAGAAGTGAACCTTAAGGAACCATTCATCTTCAATTGCTTCTCTACTTTCATAGTCATATGTAACATATCCTCCAACTCCACATAGTGTTGTAGTTCCACGACATTAGTTATATCTCTATTCAACCCATGTAGGAACCTCATCATAGTAGCCTCACCATTTTTCTTTATGTCAGCTTTTATCATAGAAAATTTCATCTCCTTGTGGTAGTCTTCTACACTCTTAGAACCTTGAGTCAACCCTTGTAGCTTTTGAAAGAGGTCATAGTAATAATGACTTAGGATGAACCTCCTTCTCATGATAGCCTTCATGTCTTCCCATGAAGCTATGGGTCTTTCATGGTTTTTCCTCCTATTTAGCACAAGTTGGTTCCACCAAATGATGGCATAATCCGTGAACTCAACAGCTACAAGTTTCACTTTCTTCTCTTCGGAATACTGATAACAATCAAAAACATGCTCCACGTTTTTCTCCCAATCCAAGTAGGCTTTTGGATTGTTCATCCCTTGAAAATTTAGAATCCTCATTTTGATCCCACTTAGATTTTGGTCTACTTGAGGTTGTCTTGCCCTTCTTTTCATTCGATAACGTCTATCGAATCAATGTGGGTTCCTAGCATTACTTTGATCACTCTCATCCTGGCCTTCATAAGCGTCTCTTGCCCTTCTCCCTCTTCTATTGTGCCTCACATAATCTTCTTGGATCTCGGAGTCACTATATCTACTTCTATCTTCTTCATCATTAACAACCCTTATATTTCTCCTCCTTGCTTTGGGAACTCGAGGTAGTTGTCCTTCATGTAAATCTTCCTCATACATCCTTATGTGGTTATGCAATTCATCAAACCTCATATTAATTCTTTTGAATTGTTACTGCATGGCATGAAGTGCAAAAGTTTGACTTCCGACCTCAATCTCTCTATCTATGGTGTCTTAAACCTTCAAAAAATGTTAGAAAGAAATCTCACCAATTCCTCATATGTTTGTACTGAAGAATGTCACTCACACTCGTGTTTAGGCACACTAGTTGACTTTTACCCTCTAATGTACTCACACACTCTTGCCTTTTTTTTTTTCATTATTACTTTCTTTCCTTAGTTCTTTGTGGAACTAATGAGCAAATCAAGAGCTTAAGTGATGCGAATCAGTTTGCTACACGCCCTAACCCTAGAAGTGTTCATGATCCCTTGCTTGGGGTTGGAGGTCCGATGACTAGAAGCAGAATTAAGCGAGTGAGAGAGGCGCTGTTGAGCCTAGTCCAAGAGGTGCAAACCAAGGAAAGAGCAATTGGGCCAAGTTCAGAGTTGAGATTGATCACTTATCTGTCTCTTGTAGAAGGTGCACATGGGCCAGCTTGGAGCCCAAGTTTGGAGCAGGCCAAAAATTATGTTTAGGTTAATTAGTTTTATTTTTGGGCCTTTATGTTTATGAGCCAAAACGTTTTATTAGTTTTAAATTCGTTTTTAATTTTTTGGGCCTTTATGTCTATGGGCTAAAATGGGTATTAGGGTTTTATTAACATTCTTAGAGGATCCATCATAGCTTGTAGCCTCCTAGCCGAATTGCCTATATAAGGAATTCGTGTATGCCTTTGCAAAACAGTTTTGAGATTAATATTATTCAGTTTCTGAATTATTGAGTTTCTCTAGATTGAGAGCTTCCCTGTTGTTCTTAGGCAAAGAACTTAAACTTGAACTTACCAAGGATCCTTCCTTGTTAAGGGTTCACCCTTTTGCGATAACCAAGGTCATCCCACAGTTTGGTATCCAAACACTCTGTTTCAATCCTTCGGGTACGCGAACGCATCATTTGGTATTAGAGCTTTGGCTCCTTGTAGTTTCAATCGGTATTCCTAAAACCCCCTATTCTATTTTTTATTTTATCTATCTTATTTGTTTGAGTCAATCATCTTCTACCCCTTTTGTCTTTTATTTTTCCTATCAATTTCATTCTTCGTTATGTTCTTTAAGTTTCTGGTCAAGTTATCCCTATTATTTTTGTTCGGATCATTGGTTGGTCGTTTTTTTCTTGTTTTTCTTGTTTGTGTTTAAGAGTCCATGTCCTAGGTTAAAATTGCCTAGAGGCGGCGGCTGTTTCAATTGCAATAACAAATCCTAGTTGTTCGTCGAGTCCTAGTCAAGTTTTAAAAAAAAATAAAATAAAGAGTGACAGAATCTGCAAAACAAACAAATAAAAAAAAAAAAGAGATTAGCAAAATCTGTTCTTGTGAAAAGAAAATAAAAAAAACGGACTATTTAGACTCACTTACTTGAAAAGGCCATAATTTTCAGCTCGTTTAGAGTTACGGAACCCGTGACCCGGCGTTTCAAAGCTCGTTCAGAGACCTTCGAGGTGGCAATTTGGTAAACCTAGTTGACGCCATTTTCAGGCTCAAAATCCTTCAAAAACATCTGTTTCGGGCTGTTTTCTGTAATCTGCTGATTTTCTTTCAATTTGTTGCTGTTTTCTAGATTTCTTTGTTCTTTTCTTGACCAAACCAACATCCTTGTTCATTATTTATATTCAAAAGTCTTGGTCATTTTATTTTATTTCTTTTTCCTTCTTGGAATTCTTGTTTTGCTTCCTTGTCATCTTTTTTTTTGCTTCCTTATCTTATTTATTTTTATTCAACACCCTTGTTTGACTTTCTTGTTATTTTTGTTCTATCACCTTTTCTCCTTGATAAGTTTTTAGAAAGTTCTTGTTTAATGGCTTCTAAGAAAATTTGAGTGGAAAAAGGCAAGAGTGGTGAGTGCATTATCGGGAAAAAGCCATTTAGTGTAAACACGTGAGGTGAGTGTGTCATGGAATAGGAAGAACCATTCACCAAAAGTCATATGGATGCATATATGAATGCAATTCAGGACCAAATTACAGCATTGATAATGGGCACCGAGGACAGATTAGAGAGGTTAGAACACCTAGTTTCACCTAAGATAAAAACTAAAACAACTAAACCTTTTCGGTATTCTGAGGAAGAGGAAGAAGATTATTCTGAGGTTAAAACCGAGACCAGAAGAGAAAGGAGGGCAGCCCCTCGTCGTGATAATAACCTGGGGAGTATAAAAATGAGAATTCCTATCTTTCAAGGTAAAAGTGATCCTGAACTTTACCTAGATTGGGAGAGAAAAGTGGAACATGTTTTTGAGTGCCATGAATACTCTGAAGAAAAGAAAGTGAAGCTGGTAGTAATTGAATTCACTGATTATGCTAGTATTTGGTAGGATCAACTAGTGATTAATAGGCGTAGAGATGGTGAGAGACCTATTCGGTCATGGGCTGATATGAGAGCCGTGATGAGGAAACGGTTTGTACCTAGACATTACTATAGAGATTGTTTCAAGAAACTGCAAGATTTGAAACAGGGATCTATGAGTGTTGCTGAGTACAACAGTGAGATGGAGATAGCCATGATGAGGGCTACTATTGATGAGAACCGTGAGGTAACCATGGCACGGTTTATTAGTGGCTTGAAGCGAGAGATTGCTGAAGTGGTGGAGATGAGTCACTATGTAGAGATGGAGGACTTGGTGCATAAAGCCGAGCATGTAGAGTGACAGTTGAAGGCTAAAGCAGCTTCTAGATTCGGTGTGCCTTCCAGAATTTCAAACTGGAAATCAAATTGGAAGGATAATCCTCACACAGCTCCAAAGCCAAGAGAAGACACAAGACCAAGGCCTACGGGTTCTACTCCTATTTCCCAAGGTAAAACAGAATATAACTCTTCTTCTAAGTCACGTGATATCAAATGCTACAGGTGTCGAGGGCGTGGACATATATCTTCTAAATGTCCCAATAGAAGGAAAGTTGTTATGCTTGCTACTGGTGAGTATGATAGTGAGGAGGAATCTCCTGTTACACCTAGTTGTGAAGACATGCCACCCTTCGAAGATGCTAGTGACGTGGAGGGTATTGATGACTCTCTTCCAGATTAGTATTTGATGGTGTCTAGGCGTGTGCTCAACATGCAACCAAGGGAAGATGACATAGAAGAACATAGAGAACATATCTTTCAAAATCGATGCTTGGTGGGAGACAAGGTATGTAGCGTGATTATATAGTATCTTTGTGGTTGTTGATAGGTTTAGCAAGATGGCTCACTTTATCGCTTGTGCTAAAACTAATGATGCAACACACATTGCTGACTTGTTCTTTAAAGAAATAGTGCGCTTGCATGGTTTACCTAGAACAATAGTGAGTGATAGAGACGTGAAGTTCCTAAGTCACTTTTGGCGAACCCTATAGGGTCGATTGGGGACTAAGCTTCTGTTTTCTACGGTTGCACATCTTCAGACGGATGGGCAAACTGAGGTTGTTAATAGAACACTTGCTACTATATTGCGTGCTATTATGCAAAAGAATCTTAAGCGTTGGGAACAATCTTTGCCGCATGTTGAGTTTGCTTATAATCGCACTGTACACTCTAGTACTTCTTATTCCCCTTTTGAGATTGTTTATGAATTTAATTGTTTATGGATTTAATCCTTTAACTCCCTTGGATATTTTACCTTTGCCTACTAATGAGTTTGCTAATCTTGATGGTAAGCACAAGGCATATTTTGTTAGAGACTTGCATTCCAAGGTTCGGGCTAATATTGAGAAGAAGAATGAGCAATATGCTAGGCAAGCCAACAAGGGCCGAACTAGGGTTATATTCGAACCAGGTGATTGGGTTTGGGTACACCTTAGGAAAGGACAGTTTCCTACCAAACGGAAATCAAAGTTGCACCCTCGAGGAGATGGGCCGTTTGAGGTCCTTGAGCAGATTAATGACAATGCCTACAAAATTAATCTTCCTGGTGAGTATGGCGATGTTAGTGCTACTTTTAATGTTGCTGACTTAACCTTGTTTGATGTAGGTGACGATTCAGATTCGAGGACGAATCCTTCCGAGGAGGGAAGGAATGATGTGAATCAGCTTGCTACACGCCCTAACCCTAGGAGTGTTCATGATCCCTTGCTTGGGGTTAGAGGCCTGATGACTAGAAGCACAGCTAAGCGAGTGAGAGAGGCACTGTTGAGCCTAGTCCAAGAGGTGCAGACCAAGGAAAAAGCAGCTGGGCCAAGTTCAAAGTTGAGATGGATCACTTATCTGTCTCTTGTAGAAGGTGCACATGGGCCAGCTTGGAGCCCAAGTTTGGAGCAGGGGAAAAATTATGTTTAGGTTATAGTTTTATTTTTGGGCCTTTATGTTTATGGGCCAAAACGTTTAATTTGTTTTAAATTCATTTTTAATATTTTGGGCCTTTATGTTTATGGGCCAAAATGGGTATTAGGGTTTTATTAACATTCTTAGAGGATCCATCATAGCTTGTAGCCTCCTAGCCGAATTGCCTATATAAGGAATTCGTGTATGCCTTTGCAAAACAGTTTTGAGATTAATATTATTCAGTTTCTGAATTATTGAGTTTCTCTGGATTGAGAGTTTCTCTGTTGTTCTTGGGCAGAGAACTTGACTTGAACTTACCAAGGATCCTTCCTTGTTAAGGGTTCACCCTATTGCGATAACCAAGGTCATCCTACAGTTTGGTATCCAAACACTCCGTTTTGATCCTTCGGGTACGCGAACGCATCATTAAGGCAATGTGATAAACATCCACAACAAATCATTCACACATAGAAATAACAAACATGACACAGCATAAATGAATTTCAAGAAATGAGTTTATCACAACAAAAAGAATGAAGAATGAAGGAATCAAAATTTAGCAATTAGGAACAAGATTAATGACAATCAACACTGAATAAAATTACAAACAAGAAAACAATTCGGTTTGTAAAGAAATTTGAAAAGTCAACAATCAACAAGACACAAAAATTGAAAAATCAGAAAATTGAAGAGGGGCTTGGCGCTGGAATAAGGAACTAAGGCTCATTCCTCTCAAGTACTACGACGTCCAACCCTATGCGCGTTGGCGCCTTTGTTCCTAAATTTTGGGTTTGTTCCAATCATTGTTAACACAATTTCAAGCAAAAATTGAAGAAATCTCAATTAAGACAATGCAATGAGCAAGAAACAACTTTAAGAAGCAATTAATTTCACTCTTTCGATCAAATCCAACAATTTTTTTTTGTACGAATTTTTCTGAAAATTTGCTCAAGAACACTTGAATGTTCTTCAATCCTACCCAAAAATATATATCTTTATACTATTGATTCAATTATGTTTCATTCAAGCTCAAATCATTATCTAGATGGATAGCAGCTTAGAATTACACAAAGCAAGAGAAATCAACAAGATAATCCAAAAGAAATAAAATGGAAATATGCAAAACAAGATCCTAAGGGCAGTTACCAAGAACTCAATGGGAATTTCAAGAAAAGTTACCCAACAATTTTTCTAAGCAATTTAAAGCAAAAATCAAGAAGGAATCAAGATGAACAATGAAGAACAACAAACTAGAACATCAAAGAAACATATAAAACAAAAAAATTTAGAAATAAAAAATTGGATCTCGATTAGAACCACGAGCTCTGATACAAAATGATGCAAATCTCTATGGGGTAACTCGAATGTAAAGATTTCAAATGCTCGATGAACTATCTAAATTGAGTTTCGGAGATTTCATAATACGCAAGATAAGAAAAAGGAAAGATATGAATGTCACGCTCGAGAAATATAAAAGGCGAACGATAAGTTCTAGGTTGATCACCACAAGAACCATCAGTTCTTGATAAGATCTAAAAAGTTATTTCAAAGAACAATAAAGGAAACTCTCTCTTCATTCAAATTTTGAATATTCAAGTTGTTGCTGCCACAAGAGGGTTAGCTCACTTATAATTAAAAATAAACCTAATTCTAAGTCTAATTGGGCCAAAAGCCTTAAACAAAACCTAAATAAGCTCAAACTAATAGTCAAATATCTTAAAATGGATAACATTAATAATCTAAGTGTATTTGCTCATAAATTAGGCTCAAAATGGCTAAAAGTTGGTCCCAGCTTGGAGCTACTAACCAAAACGCTCGTTTTGGGTCAAAACTCTCATTTTGGGTCAAAAATCTCTATGCTGAAAAATGCATGGGTACTATGGTGCACAACTTGCTGCTTCTCTTCACTGTTGAGTTTGAATTAAGGTGCTGTGACACTCGACATTCTACCCTATCTTCAGCATCTTTGTTCTTAGCTCGAATTGAGCACACGAACCTTTGGCTTCCATCCAAACTTGTTCCTTGAGCCTCGATCTTATCAATCAAGTTATTCAAAGCTTTTTGCATACTTTTAGCTCTTGCTCTTGTGATCGGACCCACGAACATGGATAACAGGTCTCTTGATTGGGTGCCATGATCCTCATCATCCTCCATAAGAAAGGATGCCAATTGCTCATGTTGATTTAGAGTACATTGATATTGAAAAAACTACTGGACATAATGAAGCTACTTAGTGAGTTAAGTACCTCCATATTGGAGGAAATTCATCTTAATATAACATGCAGGAATAGTAGAGGTGGAGCCCTCGATGGGCTTAGGTCTTTTAGGGTGTCAACCATCATTACTGGAATCTTGGTTGCTCTCAGTTTTGAAGGTTGTTAGCTTGAAGCCGATGAGCTTAGAAAGCTATGTGACCAACGTAACATTGATGGCTTGTAGATTAGTGTTGATGGTTGCTTCTATTTGGTTCCAGATACTACTCATATCGCTCTCAAGCCTTTCCAAGCGATCCTTTTATGTAGCCATTATGATGAGAATCATCACAAGATTCTAAGTGATCCTTTGCACATTCATAGATGTCCAATCATAAGAACTCGAGCCAAGAGGATGCAAGAGAGCTTAAGTGGTTTCACAAAGAAGATTTGGACTAAAATCACAAGCCAAAAAGCAAGGAATGAAGAATGGGGGTTGTGTGCTTCATTCGGGTTTTGGAAGACACAAGTATTGAAAGATGGCAAAATTCAGGCACCCTAGTGCCCTCCACAGGTGCCTAGGTGACCAAGTAGCAGCTGAAGCGCACTAAAGTCCCGCAAGCAGAGTGTTGTAGTGCCTAGGTAGGAGCGCCGCAGCCCCCACGCAACCAGAGAGACAGCACTGCAGTGCTTGGAGCATTTTTCGCTACCCACGTTTTGTCCTTTCTTCCGAGTTGGGCTCCGTGCTGTTGGCAATTTAGGCCAAATTAAATGTTATTAAACCTATGTTATTTTTCCCTTTCAATATTGGACTTGTTTTAGGAGTTTTGGTATTTTATTTGGGTTAGGTTACCCAATTAGGTTAATTAGGTTTGTTTTGTTTTGATGGGAGACCAACCCCCTTTGTGGTGGTGATAACTCAGAATTTGGTAAATTGAAATGTTTCTTTCTTAGTTCTTTTGAAGAACTCCTAAACTTATCAAGAACCCTAGGTTCTTATGTCATTTTTCTCGGCTTATCACTCTCCCTCTCATCCCCGTCTTGAGTGTGGTACCTCAATTTCTATACATTCGGTTCTCATATATCTAAGTGATGGGTCAATGTTCCTTAATTTGTGTTTTCTAAATTCATGAATTTGATTGGATATTCTTTGGGCATTTGAATCTTTACCAATTGTGATTGGGTCTCAAGCAAATCCTAGAGGTTTGTATCATTTGGTATTAGAGTTCGTGGTTCTAATCAAGGTTCGATTATCCATTTTTTATTTTTTCTTTCCTCATTTTTTTTTTCCTTTATTTGCTGTTCTAGTTTTTCGTTCTTCATTATTTTTCTTAATTTCTTCTTGTCTTGAACTTTTGATTTGTTGAAATTTTTTCTAAGTTAACTTTTTTGTTAATTCCCCTTGTATCCTTAGTAATTGCCCATAAGGTGCTATTTGGGTGTTTAGATTTCAATTTTTTCATGTTGATCTTTCTTGCTCCATGCGATTTTGAGTTGCTACCCCTTTAGTTAATGATTTGCATTTATGTGAAGAATGATTGAATTGATAGTACAAAAAAAAAATTCTAAGCATGTTTGAAGAAAAGTATGAAACATTCAAAGTGTTTTTGAGAAAAAAATTTAGAAATTCGTGCAAAAAAAAATTTGGATTAGATGTAAAAGTGTGAAATTAAATGCTCTTTGAATTGTTTGATGCTTCATGAAATAAATTTTAAGTTGAGGTAACCATAATTGATCAAATTGTGCTTAGAATTTGTTGGGTTAACTTGGAGATTAAGAAATTCTATTGAAGTTCTGTTTGAATTTCCTTTTGTTCTTATCCTTGAATTTGTTTTCCTTGCTATTGTTTTGTTTTGTGTTTGTTTTAGTCATATCCATTCCTTGAATTCCTTAGTCCTTTATACCATACTTTCCATTCTTGTGGTGCATGATTGGCTTTGGAGATTGTCACAAGGCCTTGCTCTTGGTTGTGTTTGCCTAGTTCGATAAAGAACTAAAGAAATGAAACTAAGAGTGGTAAAAGGCAAGAGTGTGAGATCCATAGAGGGTAAAAGCCATTAGTATGATAAACACGAGTGTGAGTGACATTGATTGAGTGCAAACACATGAAAAAGTGTGTGAGATTATTTTCTTGCTAACATCTCTTTCAGGTTTTTTACAACATGAATAGAGAAATTGAGACGAAAAACCAAGCTTTTACACTTCGTGCTATGCAACAGCACTTTGAGCGCATCAATTTGAAGTTTGATCAGATGCATGATAGAATGGGTAGATATGAGGATGACTTGCAAGGGAGGCAGCTACCTAGAGTTTGCGAAGTAAGGAGGAAAAATAAAAGGGTTGTTGAGGAGGATGAAGAAGGAAGTAACCAAAGTGATTCCGAAGTCCAAGGCAACTTTACTAGACCTAATAAAGAAGGAAAGAGAGCAAGACATGCCTATGTAGACCGTGACTTGGGTGACCAAAGCAATTCCAAAGACCAATATCAGTTTGCTAGACATGACCGAAGAGAAAGGAGAGCAAGACATCCTTAAGTGGACCCTGATCTAAGTGGAATTAAAATGAAGATTCCAACTTTTAAAAGAAGGAACGATCCATAAACATATCTAAAGTGGGAGAAGAAGGTAGAACATGTGTTTGATTGTCACTATTACTTCGAAGAGAAGAAAGTGAAGCTAGCAGTTGTTGAGTTCACAAATTATGTCATCATTTGGTAGGACCAACTTGTGTTGAATAAAAAAAGGAGCTATGAAAGGCCAATTGACTCTTAGGATGACATGAGGAAGAGATTTATACCTAGCCACTACTACCAAGATCTCTTTCAAAAATTGCAAAGTCTAACCCAAGACTCTAAAAGTGTAGAGGACTACCATAAGGAAATGGAAGTTGCTATGATTAGGTTTTTGCATGGTTTGAATAGAGGAGGACTGTGAGGCTACTATGACTGGATTCTTGCATGGTTTGAATAGAGACATTGCCAATGTGGTAGAGTTGCACCATTATGTGGAGTTGGAGGACATGGTGTAAATGACTATGAAGATAGAAAAGCAACTAAAGTGGAAAAGTACCTTGAGGCACAATTCGGCTTTCTCTTCACCATGGAAACCAAATTGATAAAGAGAAGATCAAGCCGCTGCAAAGCCTAGAGCCGAAACCTTCAAGCCACACAAAGATAGAGGTAATCATACTAAGAACAAAATTGAAGGCCAACCGTCAAGGAATAGGGATATCAAGTACTTCAAATGTTTAGGAAAGGGACACATTGCCTCCCAATGCCCAAATAAGAGGGTAATAATCCTTAAGGGAGATAAAGACATTAAAACTAAAGATAAATCTGAGAATGAATTCATACCAGCTTTAGAAGAGGATGATGATGACATAGAGTACCCCGTGGAGAGAGATTTGTTGGTGATTAGGTGAACCCTCAATGCCCAAGTGAAAGAGGAAGGAGATGTGCAACGTGACAACATCTTCCATACTAGGTGTCATGTCAATGGAAAAACATCTAATATGATTATTGATGAAGGTAGTTGTATAAATATTGCTAGTACTACCTTAGTTGATAAGCTGAATTTGCCTACTTTTAAGCATCCTAGACATTATAAATTACAATGACTAAATGATTGTGGGGAGATTAGGGTGACGAAATAAGTGTTGGTTTCATTTGATATTGATAGATATAAGGATGAGGTCTTTTATGATGTAGTTCCTATGCATGCCAGACATATCCTTTTCGGTAGGCTATGACAATTTTATAGATGTGCGATTCATGATGGGTACACGAATAGGTACTCTTTTACCTTGAATAAAAAACTCATTACTTTTGTGTCTTTGTCTCCAAAACAAGTATTTGATGATCAAGTGAGACTAAATAAGGAGAGTGAAACAAGAAAAGATAGTGAGAACTCAACATACAAAGAGGTTGAGAGGTCAAAGAAAAAAAGTGCAAAAGAGGCCGAGAGCCTAAGAGGAATTAAAAGAATGGGAAAAGTCCAAAAAAATCCCTTCAACTATGTCCTATGTGCGGTTTACCCCCAAAATTTCAAAAACGTAAGAAAGATTTCATTGAACTTTTAAAATGTGCACTTTACCCCCCACGACCTTGACATTTGTCCATTAATAGACGGAAGATAAATTTTGAATATTATTATTTTAGCCTAAATTTTTTTAATATTACTTTTTGACCACAATTTTATAAATTTATTTTTACTTATACCCCTATAAATTACACTATGGCCCAAATTAATCACATCATGTGCACGACATGGTGCTCTCTTCCGTCCATTAATGGACGGACGTCAGGGTCGTGAGGGGTAAAATGCACATTTTAAAAGTTCACGGAGATTTTTCTTACGTTTTTAAAGTTTTGGGAGTAAACCGCATATAGAGCATAGTTGAAGGGGTTTTTTTTGAACTTTTCCCTAAAAAAAATGAAGAAGGTAAATAAAAAGAGAGCCTTAAAAGAAAAGAGAAACAACATTTGAGTATGTATGCAACAGAAAGTGAGGTCAAGAGAGCTTATTTCTCTAATCAGCTCATGTTTGTACTCTTGTACAAAGAGGCATGTCTTAGCACTAACAAATTTGACTCTTCTTTGCCTAGTGTTATTGTATCTCTTTTACAAGAATTTGAAAATGTCTTATCCGATTATGGTCTAAGCAGATTGCCTTCACTTAGAGGGATCAAACACCAAATTGTTTTGATCCTCGGAGTCACCATCCCCAATAGGCCAACATATAAAAGTAAAATCAGAGGAGACCAAAGAACTTCAAAGGCAAATGAGTGAGCTTATATCAAAAGGACATGTGAAAGAGAGCATGAATCTATGCGCCGTAAAGTATGTTGGAGAATGTGTGTTGATTGTCGAGTCATCAACAAGATCACTGTAAAGTATTGCTATCCTATTCCTAGACTAGATGACATGTTAGATGAGTTGCATGGTTCTTGTATATTTTCAAAGATTGATCTTAAGTGTGGATACCATCAAATTAGATTGAAAGAGGGTGATGAATGGAAAACCACTTTTAAAATAAAATATGATTTGTATGAATGACTAGTTATGCCTTTTGGTTTGACTAATGCCCCTAGCACTTTTATGAGATTAATGAACCATGTTTTACGAGCTTTCATTAGTCGGTTTGTTGTAGTCTATTTTGATAATATCTTGATTTATAGCAAGAGTTTGAATGAACACCTTGATCATTTGGAAAATGTTCTAAATGTGTTAAGGGAAGAGAAATTGTATGCTAATTTGAAAAAGTGTTCCTTTTGTACTAGTCAAGTTATGTTTCTTAAGTATATTGTTAGTGCTAGAAAAATAGAAGTTGATGAGGAAAATGTGAATGTTATTAAGGAATGACTAATGTCTAAGAGTGTTAGTGATGGTAGGAACTTTCATGGATTGGTTAACTTCTATAGTAAGTTTGTGGAAGACTTTAGTACTCTAGTTGCCCCCTTAATTGAAGTTATAAAGAAAAATGTAGGGTTTAAATGAGAAGAGAAACAAGAAAAGGCTTTCAATCTCATTAAAGAAAAGTTAATTAGTGTCCATTTGCTTGCTTTATCTGATTTTTCTAAAGCTTTCGAAATTGAGTGTGATGCCTCAAGTATTGGCATTTGAGCCGTGTTGATACAAGGACAACTTCTTACATACTTTAGTGAGAAGCTTGGTGGATGATAAGACATTATTTTACACTATTTGTATCCCTTATACTAAGACTTTTAGTATGTGTTTCTGCTGATTTCCATTGCCCATAGACATATTTTGTGGATTTGGACTTGTTGGTGTTTTTGGATTTTAATTACATAATTGTTGATTTCTGGCACTACTTACATTTTTCACTATATCTTGAGCTGTAGATGTCCGATTATACGATTTTAGTTTCGTAGGAAAGCTGACAGAAAATGATACATTTCATATGAAGAGCCCAGAAGCTGATTCTCGCGTCTGGACAATTGAAATTCGCGCGCAAGCAGTCCAGACTTTTTGCATCCGCCCAACATTGACTTATTCCATTCCTCGGGCTTGCCTATTGGACCAGTACCTATTTATTGGCCCAACATCTGCTATTTGGGCTAACACACATGTCACTTGGGTTTAATCACGTTTTTACCTTTAAAGTTTTAGGAAACTAGGTTTATTTTTTAATTAGGAAACCTACAGGAGGCATCCAGCTAGTATTTATTCTTAAGATTGTTGAGAATAAGGAGATCACGAATTTACCATCAGTAGCTGCTGCCTCCTGTTCCTGAGTTAGAGTTTAGACCTTGGCTTTGTGTTTAAGCCTTCCATGGAGGGCTAAGTACTTCTGTAATCAATTCAAGAGGATTCAGACATGCTAATCCAGAGTTCCTGTGCTTCAATCCGAGTTTTATTTTATATAGTTTGATTATCTTCTTCTTCTCATGTTCATGTGATTGAATGATATTTTAATTGCATGCATGCTTTATATGAATTAAAATTGGTTGATTAGATTCATCACAGTAATCAAACTGCTAATTATATGTTAAAGGTTTTTAATATATGGTTAACTTGGACAATTCAGTTGTTAAATTAATCTGGATTTAGTGATATAGAGCGGTTGCCTAGATTCTTAGTTCCAAGATTAATTGAATCATGATTGGTAATTAGTAGGAATTCTAAGTGTTGCTATTAAGGGTTCCAGGTAATATTTAACCAAGAATTAAATCAGACCTAGGTTATCTTTAGTGAACAAGGACGGATTAGGGTTTGGTTGCCTACTTGAGTTGATTACGTTTTCTCTTACTTGATCAATTCTGTTTACTGCTTTTTGAATTCTTAGTATACTGCATTCAACACAAAACCCCCTATTTCTGTTTATGCTTGAGTCTTAGTAGATTAGTTGTTCTGGTGAATCCTTGGGAGACGACACTAGTTGCATCCTATACTACAAGTTAGTTACAATTAGTATTATAATTTTGTACGGTTCGGCACCTGTCAGTGGAGCAGCCTTAAATTACCCTAACCATGAGAAATAGATGTATGTTTTGGTGAGAGCCTTGGAGACTTGGCAACACTACCTCCTACCAAAAGAATTTGTAATCCATACAAATCATGAATCCTTAAGGCACCTAAGAGAACAAGACAAGTTGCACAAGAGGCACACCAAATGGATAGAATTCATAGAGCCATTTCCTTACATTATCAAGTATAAGCAAGGTAAGGAAAATGTGGTGGCCAATGCTTTGTCTCGAAGGTATACTCTTCTATCTACTTTTTATGCGAAATTGTTAGGTTTTGAATATATAAAGGAATTGTATGTTAATGATCTTAATTTTGTCAATGTCTTTAATGCATGTGAGAATGTTGCTTTGGGAAAATTTTATAGGCATGATGGATTTTTATTTAGAGAGAATAAATTATGTGTGCTTGCTAGTTCCTTAAGAGAATTGCTTGTGACATAATCACATGGGGAAGGTCTAATGGGCCATTTTGGCATTAGAAAAATTTTAGATATTTTGAATGAGCATTTCTTATGGTCTCATATAAAGAGAGACGTTGAAAGGTTATGTGAGAGATGTATTACTTGTAAGCCAGCTAAGTCTAAAGGTTTACCTCATGGTTTGTACACTCCCTTACCTATCCCTAATAACCCTTGGGTTGACATTTCCATGGACTTTGTGTTAGGTTTACCTAGGTCAAAAAGGGGAAAGGACTATGTGTTTGTTGTTGTGGACATGTTCTTAAAGATGACACACTTTATCCCGTGCCATAAGATGGACGACGCAACAAACATAGCGGATTTGTTCTTTAAGGAGGTGGTATGATTGCATGGCATGCGGAGGAGCATAGTCTCGGACCAAGATGCCAAGTTCCTTAGCTACTTTTGGAAGACCTTGAGGGGTAAGTTAGATACTAAACTCTTGTTTTCTATCACATGTCACCCACAAACTGATGATCAAACAAAAGTAGTATATAGGACTTTATCTACTTTATTGCGTGCAATCATTCAAAAGAACTTAAAAACTTGGGAATAATGCTTGCGTCATGTAGAATTTTCTTATAATAGGACTATCTATTCGGCTACTAATTTGTTTCCTTTTGAAATTGCTTATGGGTTTAATCCTTTGACTCCCTTAGATTTATCCCCTTTGCCTATTAATGAGTGTGCTAGTTTGGATGTCAAGAAGAAGGCCGAGTATGTCAAGCAATTAAATGAAAAAGTGAGGCAACATATAGAGAATAGGACCCATCAATATGTAACTTAAGCCAACAAAGGGCATAAGATAGTGGTCTTCGAACCTGGAGATTGGGTGTGGGTGTACATGTGCAAGGAGAGGTTCTTGGTTCAGAGACGCTCTAAATTGCTCCCAAGGGAAGATGGTTTTTTCCAAGTAGTGGCAAGAATCAACGACAACACTTATAAATCAGAGCTTCCTAGTGAGTATAATGTTAGTGCCACTTGTAATGTTTTTTATCTCTCTCCTTTTGATGTAGGTGATGATTCGAGGATGAATCATTTCTAAGAGAGAGGGAATGATGAGAATCATCACAAGACTCTAAGTGATCCTTTGCACATACATGGAGGTCCAATCACAAGAGCTTGAGTTAAGAGAATGCAAGAGAGGTTAAGCGGTTTCATAGAGAAGATTTGGACTCAAATCACAGGCCAAGAAGCAAGGAATAAAGAATAGGGGATTGTGTGCTTCATTCGGGTTTTGGAAGACACAAGTATTGAAAGAGGGCAGAATTCAGGTGCCCCAATGCCTTCCACAAGCGCATAGGCACCAAAGCAGCAGTTGAAGAGCACTGGAGTCCCACAAGAAGAGCACCGTAGCGCCCGCCCAGTCACGAGCCAGTGCCACAGAGCCTGGAGCATTTTCTGCTACACGCATTTTGGCCTTTCTTTCGTGTTGGGTTTCGTGTTATTCGCCAATTTGGGTCTTAATTATATGTTATTAAACCTATGTTATTTTCCCCTTTTGACATTGGACTTGTTTTAGGAGTTTGAGTATTTTATTTGGGTTAGGCTTTTTTTACCCAATTAGGTTAATTAGGTTTGTTTTACTTTAAAGAGAGACCAACCCCATTGTTGATGCAAACCTCTAGGATTGCCAGAGACCCAACACATTTTTGGTAGAGATTCGAGTAACCCGAGAATCTTCCAATCAAAGTTCTTAATTCAATAAACGCAAATTAAAGACCTAGGCCCATCACCCTATGGAGGTGAGAACCAAAGGTATAAAGAATTTAGGCGCCACACTCTAGATGGAGATTAGGGGAGAGATTGGGGAAGAGTGATAAGTCAGGAGAACGCCACAAAAACCTAGAGTTCTTGATAAGTTCTAAAAATTCTTCAATGAACCAAGAAGGAGAAAACCTCTTAACTTTTTACTAAATTATGAATTCTGACCATCACAAGGGGAATGACATTCCTTTAAACAAAACAAAGCCTAATTAACTTAATTGGATAAATGGGCCTAACCCAAAAAATAATATATAAATTCCTAATACAAATCCAATACTAAAAGGGAAAAATATCTTAGGTTAATTGTCATTAAAATAAGCCCAAACTAACTAAGAAACAGCACAAAAACATGCGCATGAGGAAAAGTGTTAGGCGCTGGGGCCCTAGATAACAAGTGCTAGGGCGCCCTCACTTTACGACAAGGGTTTCTCAACTACTTTGGAGTGCTGGGGTGTTAGGAAAAGGGCACTAGAGCGCCTGAAAGCTATCCTTCTTCGCTAAATAAGCCCTCCAATGCTTCAATTGAGCATAAACATCCCCAATCTTCATTCCTTGCTTCTTGGCTTATGTTTTGGGTCCAAACCTTTGCTATGAAGCCATTCAAGCTCTCTTGCATCATCTTGGCTCGAGCTCGAGTGATCGGACCTCTACGAATGTGCAAAGAGTCACTTAGAGTAGTCTTGATGTGCAAAAGGTCACTTACAGTAATCTTGTCTTAATTCTCATCATTCTCCCCTTCTTGAAAAGGATTCGATCTCAAATTTGTACCTACGTAAAAAATGAACAAGTCAGAAACCTTGAAGGTGGCACTCAGATTATACTCACCGGGATGATCCAACTAGTAGGCATTCTCATTAAGCCTAGCTACCACTTGAAATTGTTCATCGCTTCTTGGTAGCAACTTGGAAGCCTTTGAGCTGGGAACCTCTCCTTTCTCATATGCACCCAAACCTACTCTCCTGGTTGAAAAACCATTTTCTTACGTCCTTTGTTGACATGGGTAGCATGTTGCTCAGTTATTTTCTCTATGTGTTATTGTGTTTTGTCATACAATTGCTTCACAAATTCACTTTTTTCTTACCATCTAAGCTAGCATACTCATTAACAGGTAAAGGTAATAAATCTAAAGGAGTTAGTGGATTAAACCATAGACAACTTCAAATGGTGAGAACTTAGTAGTTGAATGAATAGTTCTATTATTAGCAAACTCAACATGTGACAAACACTCTTCCTAACTTTTTAAGTTTCTTTTAATGATAGCACGTAGTAAAGTAGAGAGAGTTCTATTGACTACTTTGGTTTGCGGATGACAAATGGTAGAAAATAATAGCTTGGAGCCTAAATTGCCTCACAAAGTCTTTCAAAAGTAGCTCAAGAACTTAGCATCCCTATCCGAAACTATGCTCTTTGGCATGTCATGAAGTCTCACAACCTCCTTGAAGAACAACTTGGCTATATTCGTGGCATCATTGGTCTTGTGACATGGGATGAAATATGTCATCTTAGAGAACCTATCAATAACAACAAATACATAATCCTTTCCTCTCTTTGTCCTAGGCAAACCCAAAATAAAGTCCATAGAAATGTCAATCCAAGGGTGATTAGGAATAGATAAAGGAGTGTACAATCCATGAAGTAAGACTTTAGACTTAACTTGCTTATAAGTAAAACATTTTTCATATAATCTTTTAATATATCTCTTCATGTGAGGCCAAAAGAAATGTTCATTCAGAATATCTAAAGTCTTTCTAATGCCAAAATATCTCATTAAACCTCCCTCATGTGATTCTCTAACAAGCAATTCCTTTAAGGAATTGATAGGCACACATAATTTGTTCTCTTTAAACAAAAATTTCTCATGCCTATAGAATATTCCAAAAGCTACATTCTCACATGCATTAAAGACATTGGCAAAGTCAATGTTATTAACATACAAGTCCTTTATATATTCAAAACCTAAAAATTTTGCATCAAGGGTAGAGAGAAAGGTATACCTCCGAGACAAATCATCGATCCTCACATTTTTCTTACCTTGCTTATACTTGATATGTAAGGAAATGATTCTATGAACTCCACCCATTTGGCATGCCTCTTTTGCAACTTGCCTTGTTCTTTTAGGTGCTTCAAGGATTCATGATCGATATGGATTACAAATTTCTTTAGGAGGTATTGTTGCAAAGTCTCCAAAGCTCTCACCAAAGCATACATATATTTGTCATAGTTTTGAATCAAAGTTTTAGTTTTTGAGCATTGACCCACTTCATTTTAATATAAGTTAGAAAACTCTTTGGCCCGTTTTCTATAAATTTGAGTTTGGAGCCTTTTGACTAATTTGATTTATTTTAAATATTTTATTTGGACATAAAAATTATAATTTTTTGGTTTTTTAGTGATTTTGGGTCAAAACTCATGTTTTGAACTTGACATATCATGTTAATACCCTAGTTTGGGGACCTTTAGGCCCACCTAATTTGTTTGTTTTTCTAATATTTTTGGTCTAAATAAATTATATATGTTTATTGGACTATTTAATTTGTTTGAGATTTAATTTGGGACCAATTGGATCAACTTAGGTCTAAGGTTGAGCTCTTTGGACTCATTTTGACCTAATTTGGCCCAATAAGATTTTGTGATTTTTATTTTTTTTAAAAAAAATCAAATAAGTTTGTTAAAAATTTGAAAGGAGGTCAGCTAAAATATAAAGAATTTTTCCAAGCATAAGTGAAAAGATGTAACCTCAAGGAAGCTTCATGGAAATTGCTTGTGCAATACTATTTTGGAAAAATTGTTAATGAGAGCTTTTTAACCTTATTTTTACATGAAAAAAATATAAATTAGAGGGGTTGAAGTGTACAATTTGATTAGGGCATTTTGAACAAAAATTATTTGATTTTTCACACGCCTGTTAAAGGAAAGTAAGAGAAATGCACAAAAGAAGTATGAAAGAACCAAACTACCATTAACTTGCTCTCCAAGTTGAGAGAGATGATTGCATTTAGGAAAGAAAAGAGGAGGGAGTCTCATAATATGCTCTTAAGGTGAAAACAAGAAGGAAGAGAGAGAACTTGAAAATATATATCAAAGAGATGGAAGTTGAGAGAAAAGTTGAGAGTTCTTGATTGTTCTTGATATTCTTAGAGAAAAAAAATAAAAAAAACCAATAGTGATTTGAGCTTCTTGGAATTTGGTTCTACACTTTTGAGCAAGGAATAATCTTTTTTTTTTGAAGAACACTAGGTAACATTCACTCTTATCTTTATTTTTTGTCATTCTCTTGTGGGTTTTTGTTTGAATCAATGTCAAATGTATGTTTCTTTTTGTTTCCCTCTTGAATGTCTCTATTTCATTTTAATTCCATGAGTTTTATTTTGATTTTTGTTATTTTTCTCCTCTCTTAAATATCCTCATGATATTTTGGTTTAAAGAGATTATGTTTAGTTTCTATTTTGATTGTGGTTCAATACTTAGTTTATTGTTGTTTTACTTGTTTTTACCATATGACATAATTTTTGTTTAGGGTTGATTTTTTTTAGCATGGTCTTAGTTGATAGTATTGTAGGTTTTACATATTTGCTGCCCTATTATTATTTTGGTACCATTTGTCATGTCTTGTTAGAGTGAACATGCTTCTTGTGAAGTTCTTTTTTGAGAATTTTGTTTGTTTTGCCTTTTTTTTTTTTCTTAAATGTGTTTTAAGGTTTTTGATTAAAAATAAATGATGCTTGACCTTTCTTGAAAACTTTGTATTTTAGTTTTAATCTTTTGACTTTTGNTTTTTTTTTTTTCTTAAATGTGTTTTAAGGTTTTTGATTAAAAATAAATGATGCTTGACCTTTCTTGAAAACTTTGTATTTTAGTTTTAATCTTTTGACTTTTGTCATGTTTAAAATCAAATTAATCAATTGCAATAGTAGTTATCAAATTTGGTTTCTAAATGGTCATTCTCGGACCTGTCAGTCTAACACCAGCAATGGTCGGTCTTTTGATCATAATTTCAGTTTTACAACCTTAAATGGTATGATTCTTATCTTGTTAAAATCCTAATATGCTTATCTTGCATGTGTATAAATGTCATATTTTTTGTATGTCTCATTTACTCCCAGTTTTAATTTGAAAATGACTGTTGTAACTGTACTGAGAAATTGTCAGTCCAACACTGGCAGTGGTCAGTCTTTTGACCATAACTTCAGTTTTACAACCCAAAATGACATAAGTCTTATCTTAATAGAACTTTAAGATGTGTATCTTGCATGTGTATAAATTATATATTTTTTTTTTCATATCTTATTTGCTCTCAAGTTTAATTTGAAAATTACTGTTTTAATTGTACTGTGAAATTGTTAATTGATTTTGGCTTTGTTCTATGTTTTGGCCATAACTTGAGTTAAGGAGCTCATTTTTGTATAATTTTGATCATTTAGAACTATAAGATGTTTTTCTATGGTATATAAAATTTTGGGGTCAAATTGCATTGACATGCATTCCCAAATTTCTTTACAAATTTTCCCTGTTTTAAGTTTTGTTTTCTGTCTTTGATGTTATGTTTTTCTTTATTTTGCTTTGTGTTTGCTTGTTATCATTTTTTCATTTTTAGAACCATTTGCATACTAATTAAGAGTGTATGTTGATTGACATGTTTAACTAAATTTTGTTGCATTACTTTGCATGTCATTTTTATGATTTTATTTTGACTGTTAATGGCTGTCACATATGCTTTAATATTGTATACTTTTTCACTATAAGTTGACATGTTTATTGCATTATCTTGTCATTTATTGTGATGTATTGTAGCTACTCAATTTCTTATGAATATATGACATTTCATTTCTTATTTTGAGCCAACTAATGTGTGTTCTATGTGAGAGGAAGTCACAACCCTTAAGCTATTAGCAAAACCCTAAGGCAATTCAGAGGCTGTGAGAGCTTTTGTTTAGTTTGATTACATTTTTTGATTATGTACCTCTCTCCTATTAGACAGGGACAAGTGTTGTAATACTTAAAATCATACATTTACATAGCATTTAGGAATGTGATTGTTCGCTTAGTATCCATAGGCCTCTTACTTATCAAGGAAATGGTAGGGGTGAGTTATCCCCCATATGGGTGACTCTCCTATTCACCAGAAGTAAGGATAAGCGCCACTTTGGGAACCGAGAAATATAAGAACAAATTGGAAGGATTTAAGATGCGAGTAGATTCATGCATAACATATTTATAATTATTCACAATTTATATTGGTTGGATGCCTATTTATTTAGTTTATTTTTATGATTAAAGCAAAGAAAAAAATAAAAATGAAAAAAAATGAAATGAACATTTGTTTTGAATTTGGTTTTCGAAAATGAATTTTTCCTTTAAGTTTTTGAACCGTCTTACGAACTACGCAGACTTTGATCCCTAATTAAGGTACATAGACATTTGAGTGTGATGAATCACGTCCAAATTTAAATAATCACTAATTTTTCTTTTGTTTTTATTTATCGGGGTAAAATAAATACAATTTGGTCATGACTTAATTTGCACAATTAATTTCATGTAACCGTATTTTAGACGGGTGTTATAGGATACCTAACACCTTTTCTACACACAATTAGACTCCAAAATTCTCTCTGGTTTGTATACCAAATTTTGAAAATTAAATGGGTTTTTCAATTGTTCTCCGATTTTTAATACAATTGGTGGCGACTCCAAGTTTTCTTTCGAAAAATGATTGGACTTATCGCTAATCCAATTAAATTAAAGTGAATCCCCTAATTAGAATGCAATAGAAGACATAATCCAAGTTGTCTCTCTCAGAGAAAACAACGTATAATTAATAATTTTAAGTTCAAGAACAAGGGATTTTTTTGAAACAAAATCTATATTTCTAAATTGTAAAAATACAGAATTGAACAATGATTAATTTGATTAACTAAAAACGTAACCTAGTTAGACATCCATCAATAACCGGTTTAGTTCATCCTAGATTAACATGAGTAATCAAGTCCTAATGCACAACATTGCTAATTGAGTTTAATCACAATTAAAATCTCTAATTATGACTAATTGTTCATACTGAGTTATCACTTAGGATTTGATTAACCTCATGCAATCACTAATCTTGCAATCACAAAGACTAAAAATTAGTGGATAAATCTAATAATCGAACATCAATTAGCATAACATAGCTTCTCTGAATTATGACCACAGATTAAAGATTAATCAATCTAAATTCTATTTCCTACTTCAAAATCCATATAAATCACAAAGATCTCCATGAATCCATACAAAAACTAAAGCAAGACAGAAATCTAAAGAAGACATAATTGCATTAAGTTTAATCCAATTAAGTGCAGAATCTTAAAATCCAACCGATTAATTTAGGAGTCTTAGTTAGGTTACAAGTATTCTATTCCTCTATGGTCATGAAATCCAAGCTCCAATTAAGGAAGAAAGCCATAGTTCAGTGAGCTCCAAAATTTACAAGAGAAGGAAGAAAAACTGTCTAAAACTAGAATAATCAGAATGAATAAAAATGTTACCTCCCTTTAACCTAATTATAAATCGTAATTACAATGCACACCCAAATTACCCTTAGGTTGAGTTTAAACCTATGAACCTCAGCTTTAAATGGGTCCCAATTTAGGCCTTATTGGATCTAAAATGAGGAAGTTAAGCCCAAATCTCTTCACAAATGTCTAATCCCAGTTCCAGGATCTCGATTCTGAATTTTGGGTCAAATTTAACCCATTAAACGTATGAATTGGCCTTGGAGGTCTGAATGAAAGTTGTAGGCAATTCTCTTAGCTTTCTTAAAAGGTAAGATTCACAAATGTTAGACATTCAGAACTAAAGATATACTCGAAATACAGAATAGTGTCAAAAACCTAATAATGCTAAAGAAAATAATTAAGCTCAATATGAACCCAAATTTATGAAATAAGGCCAAGCCCACTCAATTAAGCATTAAAAGATATTTAAGAAGCTAGAAATGAGGGATAATTATTACATACAAAGTGTGATTATCAAAAAACTAATCTTTTTCTTTAAATCCTCCATTCGAGTCGTAGCGACCTTCGAGTATGTTATGGCAATTTGACGACTCCACTGGGAACATTTGAGAGTCAAGCATTAGAAGTTAGTTGTGCAAAATAGATGTGGCCTTTTTGTATTCTCTTTATCCCTTTGTTTATTTAGTTTATGTTCTTTAAATGCTTTCATTATTTACTTTGTGTATATATTATAATTTATTTTTTCCTTGCATTTGTAAGTAACTGTAATATATTATGTGTTTTTCCTTGCAGCGAGTAGATGTAGGATGAGCTTTGTTTGCATCCTTTGCACACACAAAGCACTAACACTCATACCTCACACTTTCTTTGGCTCTATACCCGAGTCATTTTTAAACTTAGGGTTAGATAGGGAGTGAGCATTATCCCAAAGAGGCTAAGTACTCTTGCGATCTATGCAAAGCTCTCACTTGAATTGCAACTTGTCTTTTTAACATGACTAAATAAAGAAGCTCTACCTTTCATCTATTCATGTCAACAAGACATGGTCTCTGTCATCCCGATGAGAGGCAATCTATAGTAACTTGAACTTTTAAAATGTAGCACGGACTTAATAACCATGCACGTAATTTGACCGTGCAGGCCCTCCTTTAGGGTAGACCCTGACTGCTAAGTTAGAATCCTTAAGCTTAAATGTCAACCTATTCTTAGGACAATATGAGAAGTATTTCTTCTCTCTTTTCTTCTCATTTCATTTTACTCGCTTTATTTTTTAAAATACACTCAATTTCTTTTGATAAATTTGATTACATTTTTTTTTTGAACTTTTCAATGATTCATAAAAAGTTGAATTGTTAATATGGCCAGTTGAGATCCCATTTTTTAGAATTCTAAGACTTTACGAGCCTTCATAAAAGATATGTTATCACTACCAACTGAGGAGAGGGATTGTTTACCTAAGGGACAACCTAGCACATTGCCTAAGAGGCTCTGAGTCAATGTCGAAGTCAATGATGTAACTCAGATAGACCGTTTCTTCAAATTGTTGCCCATTGATAAAAAGACAGTTTTCAATGAGAAATATGGAAAAATTTGGGACTTACTGAAGGTTGAAGTGCACAAGATGGCCTTGGTTATCATGGTGAATTTATGAGATCCTACATATCATTGCTTGACTTTTGGAGTCATTGACACAACCTCGACTGTTGAGGAGTATGCCTATGGTGGTGTTTGGTATGAATTAAGTTTTAAGATTGCTGGGAAAGTAAGTTACCCATGATTGGTGCAAAAGTTAAAAAATTATTCTCAGGAAAGTTAGATACTCGGGAATGTAAACTTGTACACAAAACTTCAAAATCTTATTCCCACCTCTGAGAGTGGGAAAGTTATATTCCGAAGGGAATGGGAAAATTTTAGCATGTGAAATTACTTAATTACCCTTTTGCTTGAAACCCTTTCGCTAGTTCTCTCTCTCTCAAA
The DNA here is from genome assembly GCA_003255065.1 of Cercis canadensis. Lineage (NCBI taxonomy): Eukaryota > Viridiplantae > Streptophyta > Magnoliopsida > Fabales > Fabaceae > Cercis > Cercis canadensis. The sequence continues at coordinate 381,095 of QAOA01006662.1, read as the reverse complement.
TTGTGTATTATACACCATTCCTCTTCATTGTCGTCGTCGACTTCTTCTTTTGCAGAGTCTGATACTGAGCACAGAGACGAACTTGGTGGTGATGGAGCCAGAGGGCAAAATCACCATGACTGAGAGCACTGTTATTCCATGGAGGTCCCAAACGAACTAGACCATTACCGCTGGTTCTCTTGAGAATTGCGTCACTTTCGAATCCTCATTGTCTTCCACAGACGATGGTGATGGTGAAGTAGAAGCCAGCACTGTGGATTCCTCGCCCGAATCCTCCCTTGTTCTCTATCCACCTTCATTCGATTCTGGCCCTTGTGCGATCAAGAGTAAGCGCCAAATTTGCTTGCTCCTCCGTTTGTTTGCGTAGTAAAATCATATTTTCCATGAGAAAATTATATGAACTTCGTTTTTATACTAGCGTGTTCATGAAATTTGGTTATGGTTTGTCAATTTGTGTTCGTAAAATTCCAATATGATTCTCTGGTTATATTAGCTCTATGGTTTGTAATTGTCGTCTTATATCATCTATCTTTCTACATTTTGTTATTGCAATGCCCAAAGTTGTTCTTGATGAACGTAGCATGCTGAATCTTGATGGGCTTTCCTTTGAAAGAATCTGCCTCTATCTAAAGTGAAAATGTTGCAGAAGTAGTTTGTGAGTTAATCACTCTGAAACTTTGAAAGGAAAGGTGAAGTTTATGGTAGTTTTGGCACTGTCCCTCTTTGTTGTCCACTAAATTGCTATTATTTCCCAGTGTATTATAAGTGATTAATAAACTCCAGTTAACATAAGTCAATTGACCTCTTAAACTTTGTTTCTCATTTAGGACTTAGGAAGATAATAAGAAGAACAACTCTTCTATTTTTCTTCTCTAAATTCCTCTATGGGTAACTTATTTAGCTTCACCAAACAAAGAAGGTTCCAAAAATGATAGTTGATAGATGCTAGAACCTTCTCTAAATTCCTCTCCGATTTTCAAATCAAAATAGCTGATAGATGCTGGAAGTTTGATGATTATTATGCTGCAAATATTTGCTTTTTTTTTTTTCCATCATTTATATGTTGTAAAAGAGCATGAAGGAATCAAATCAACCAACTTTGACAGATAAAAAGCATTAATGGACAAGAGATGAAGATAAAAAGCTTGTGGAGTGCATACTGGAACTTGCAGCTTCTAGAAGGTGGACTGCAGACAATGACACATTCCAACATGGATATACAAAGCAATTGGAGCAGTGGCTCCATCAAAAGATGCCAGGTTGTGGCTTGAAGGCCAGTCCACATATTGAATCAAGAGTGAAGCAACTTAAGAAGTAATACAGAGAAGTAGTTGTATGCATGCAGTCAAGATTTTTCAGGGTTCATGTTTTGCACCATTGTATGATAACAATGGTTTAATGTGTCTGTGATAGTATCAATGTAGTAATTAAGATGTATCTTTGTACATTTTGGAATTATTTATAATGTTGTAAGTTTTTTGCTGCCATAGATGCTGCAATTTTTATTATTTTTTTGTGTTCTTATTTCTTGCATGTATTTCAGTCAAAAGAAGTACCAAAGGTGGGCACCTCATTGTGTCTCTTTGCCAAATTTATGAAACTCCAGAAGATGAGTTGAAGAAAACAATAGAGAAGACCAATAAATTAAATGGAGATATATTGTTAGTTTGTTTCAAAACCGAGATGTGTTTAGGTTGAAGGTGTATTTAATTACTTTTTAACTTCATTCTGGATAGAAAGAACTGGTTGAAAAGATGTATATTATTAGAAAAAAGTAAAGGAGGAATCCATTATATATGAGGGTGCAACATGTATTCCGATGATTAATCACATTGACAAAATGGAATGGGGGATTGGACCCACCATTCCACTAATTGCACTTGAAACAAAATCTAAGATTTTCCAAACATTCTAGTAAATATCGATTGTTTAAATCTAAGATTTTCCAAACATGCTCAAAGAATTGTTCTTTTTGACATATACAAAACATTATGTGTGTTAAAACGTTCCTATTGCTCTCCTTTTAACAAGTTACATTATAGAACTCTTTCCCATGGTGTATAATTTAGTTCGAGCATAGATAGTTATCCTCACTAACTTGAAGAATTTGATGTTATTGAACACTAAACATTGTTATGAACTTCCACCCGACAAAGCATCCAAAATAATGAAAACAAGACTATAAATTATCCATTCACCTTATTTTAACAATTTGATATAATTATGTATAAAATTTGGTCTCTTCTAGAAAAGACCCAAAATGCCACGAGGAGGGGTGCTTGGTGGGGCGTAGGGACGCCGGGTCACGGGCGTAACTCCTCCCAGGGGCTTGGCTTCCATGCTGGATGATCGTGGAGAAAGTTGAACTCGGGCGTAGTGACACCCGCCACGGGGTGGCTACGCCCAGAGGCTGCTGCAAGGTTGTGTTTTGCTTCTTGGGAGCGTAGGGACGCCATGCTCGAGCGTAGGGGTGCCCAAGATTGATTCTTCTTGCTTTTGGCTTCTCCTGAAAGTCTTTTAACACCAAGAATCTATTCTAATTAATGATCCTACAAAATAGAAAAAAGGAACAAGATTAAGGTTCAAACATCTTAAGAAACACTCAAAAAGTTAAGCTAAATCTATAAAATAGGTGTAAAATCCACCTAACAAGATGGACTAAGACAAGTAATGCACATCCATCCATCTTCATTGGAGGATTGAAAGGCAAATAACACACGGGATTGATCGAAGGTTCAAGCATGCATTCACCTATTGCATATTCAAACAAACTAGGATTGAACCAAGTTCCCAAAGTAATAACACATATGACATTTCACTCCAAGACACAGAGACAGACAGAGATCAAGAATCAACACGTTTTAGATAAAATCCTTGTAACTTGTTTCCTATCTTTGTCACACCCCTTGAAACTAATTTCCATAAAATATTTAACACTGAAATGTCTATATGGAAAATATAGCATACCTTTGTCTTACAAAAGCCAGTCATTCGAACAAAGCCATTGTAGTTATTAATGGGCATAATTCCAGGCACAATGGGACAAGTTATTCCAATTTGGCGACAGTCATTCACAAATTTCAGAAAAGTATCAGTATCATAGAACAATTGGGTGACAATCAGATCTGCTGGTGCATCAACCTATATGCAGAAGACAAACTAATGACAGAAAGCAAAAGGATGATAATAAGATAGGCAGCAAGAAAAGAGGTAATTTCTCTACTGTAATCCCCCACCCCATTATTTTATTTGTCACTTTCATTTTGACAGAGCAAAAGAAAATTTCCCACTTTTCTCATGGAATGCAATATTACTAATTTTTAAGCATGTAAATCACGAAGAGCAAGAACATTCTGGAGGCCAATGGCCTTTATGGTTTGGAGAGCATGATCGATCTTTTCAATTGGTATGTTAGTGCAGGTGAGGTACACCATGGTTTCCACACATATCATGTTCTGCATCTTGTTGACAATTTCCAGCGTTAGATCAGCTGTTGATCCTCCAGCACCCCAAGTGATATCACATAACGAAGGACTAGAGACCACCATGCGGTCCATCCTCTCAAACAGACTGTCTACCCCATCTTTAGTCCTAGGTGGGAAGAACTCAAAGGAGAACACCACCCTATCTGGATCATTTGGTGCTAATGCTCGTATTTTCTCTATGACTTTCATTTTTTTTGTTTTATTCTAAGGCAAGCAACCTACCAAAGCAGAAGGACTGTTCAATGTAGGTTGAGATGCAGAATCCTTTTGTTTTCTTTTTTGTTTAAAGGACATTACTCAAAGAAGTTTTTTTTTTTCGATAAAATGTAAATTTGCAACGATATGACCAGAATCCATCAATTTCAGACTCAATAGCAAGAAGTCTCTCAAAGAATAAACTAAGTGACTCTGTTTGGAGATTATGTTAACAGTTCCAGCCACTAAATCTCAGCATAACAAATAATTAAACTACAACATCAATAAGAAAATACTATACAGCTTCATATTCAGAAAGTATTTCTCATTGTAATCACATAAGCCAATTTTTACAGGTCAATAATACACCTTTAAATTCTATCTTTGATTGCCAATTTCAGCCCATAGGCTAAATTAAGAATTCAAAATAAATTAGAAACAACATCAGTATGTACTAGAACAAGTAAAATAGCCTTCCAAANAGCTTCATATTCAGAAAGTATTTCTCATTGTAATCACATAAGCCAATTTTTACAGGTCAATAATACACCTTTAAATTCTATCTTTGATTGCCAATTTCAGCCCATAGGCTAAATTAAGAATTCAAAATAAATTAGAAACAACATCAGTATGTAACTAGAACAAGTAAAATAGCCTTCCAAACAAATATTCTTGGCTTAGCAATCAGAAGCAAACTTTACCAGCATTAAGGATTAATTAAGACTACCAGGCTCTAGTAATTCATTCCATGCTTCTTATACACTCTAAAATAGTAAATTAAACCAAAAAATATAGCACATCTATGAATTATCAAAACCAAAAAGCCTCAAGACACAATGTATTAACTACTACTACAATCCAAAAAAAAAAGAACCCATTAATGGAAATAACACTAAAAACACTAATGAAATGAAAAAGCACACGAAAGCCGGCCGAAGTTAGTGGTGGCCCACCTTGATTGAGCAATTTATGAGCGGTTTCATTAGGATCCATGTTGGTTTCCTTAAGGGCATAATAGATATCAGCATCAGAGTGGTCACGCACAATTTCTTTGATGAATTGGATCGTTTTATGCACCCTGGCAAGGAGTATTTGAGTGCCACCTTCCACCTTCACGCCAGAGGCCATTTAGGAAAACCCAAAAAAATAATGGCTAATATATATGTATATACTATATCTATAGATAAAAATCGAAGCTAAACGCAGTGAAGGATGAGAAAGAAAAGGTGGTTAGGGTTTGCATTCGAATGTGAAAAAGCAGAGAGTGGCTTCAGAAGGGGACGAAGCAGTTTGGGAGCGAGGGTTTTGAAAACGTTTTACCCTTTAACAGAGCAGCGAAGACTAGAAGCCGAGGGTATTTTTGGAAAAATTGATATCATTCCTGAATATATTATACTTGAACCAAACATGACAATATAATTTTGTTGGGAATGCACCATAATATTTCCAGGAAAATTAGTGATAACCAAACATGGGAATATTAACTTTCCTAGTAATCCCATTCCTGGGAATCCTATTCCGAGGAAAGTAAAGGATTCTAGGGAATAGGATTCTCTATACCAAACACCACCTATATGTAAATTTGCCTTTGACTACCCAAACCAAAGTGTACACTCACAATAAGAATAAGGTTACTTTGGAAAAGGTTGTTGAGTGGTTAGGTGTACCTGTCGACACAATGAAGAACAAGATAATACTAAAGGACACTAGTATGAAGGGATGACTTATGACTTTCATAATACCTTGCTTACAAAGTTTTCTTGATAAAAGAGAATGGGAAAAATTGAGGAACCTGATTGCTTTGTGTATTTACGGGCTCATCCTATTCCCATCCGCCAAGAATATCGTTAGCCTCTTAGCTGCTGATGTGTTCCAACAAATTCTTGAGCATAAGGTTAATCCGATACCCGCCATATTGGCTGACACATTCGGATCTCTCAACTTTTGTCAAAGGAAGGGTGAGGGTAAACCCAGATGTTGTTTGCAACTTTTATTTGTATGACTTTTCTACCATGTTCGTGGAAAAGATTATCTACGACAGATCACCTTTGGAAAAGATTATCGATTACTACTCCCACTGCATAGTTGGATGCATCACACATCAACTCAAATGGCAGCATCCAATCGGGAGGTCGGATGATGGGAGTGGAAGTGAGAGCCTTCTTGAGGTGATCAAATGCATCCTTACAGGACTGATTGAAAATGAAATCCACATCCTTTTGCAGCAAGGTGGACAGTGGGACAGCAATCTTGCTGAAGTCACGGATAAAGCGCTGGTAGAATCTTGCATGGCCAAGAAAGGAACGAACTTCCTGCACGCATATGGGGTAAGGCAGAGAAGAAATAACATCAATCTTGGCAGGATCTACCTCTATACCCTTGCTAGACACAACATGCCCTAAAACTATCCCTTGTTCTACCATAAAATGATATTTTTCAAAATTCAGAACAAGATTAGTTTCAATGCATCTATGTAAAACTCTAGACAAGCTATCCAGACAATCATCAAAGGAAGAGACATACACAGTAAAATCATCCATGAATACCTCCATATAGTTCTCTATAAAATTAGAAAAGATACTAATCATGCAACGTTGGAAGGTACTTTGAGCATTGCAAAGACTAAATGACATCCTCCGATATGCAAAAGTGCCGAAGGAACATGTGAATATGGTCTTTTCCTGATCCTCATGTGCAATGTGAATCTAGAAATAACCAGTGAATCTGTCTAGGAAACAGTAGTGAGACTTTTCTGCTAGCAACTCCAACATTTGATCGATGAAGAGAAGTGGGTAATGGTCCTTGCGAGTAGCCTGATTGAGGTGTCAGTAATCGATACAGACCCTCCAGCTATTTTGAACTCGAGTGGGAATGAGCTCATCATACTGATTCTTCACCACTGTCACTCCTGATTTCTTTTGAACAACTTGCACTGGGCTCACCTACTTGCTATCTGAGATTGGATAGATGATCCCAACTTGAAGAAGCTTAGTTATCTCCTTCTTGACCACATCCAGAATCAGGGGGTTAAGCTTTCTTTGTGGCTGCCTCACTGACTTAGCATTTTCCTCAAGTAAAATTATGTGCATACAAGTAGAAGGATTGATGCCACGTATATCTACTAGTGTCTACCCAATTGCCTTCTCATTCTATCTCAAAATATGCAACAACTTCGCCTCTTGCTCATGTTGAAGGTTCTTGGCAATGATAACTTGCAACTGCTCATTCTCTTCTAAGAATACATATGTCAAATGCTCAGGGAGGGGTTTAAGCTCCAGTTTGGGTGGCTGTACTATGGAAGGAAGCAAATTCGTGGCTGTTGTCTCTATTGCATAAATCTCTACATAATCATTAACTACCACAGTAGGATCATCAACTATTGCAGTAGCCTCTATGACAGAATCATTGCTCTCTAAAAATTAATTAATCTTTAAGCAAGCAGGGCAAACAGCAACACCATCACAGTCACAACATATTGAATCATCCAAGAATAGCAACTTAGGGAGTTTAGAGGGAAGACTATCATAAATCTCATCAACTAACTCATCAATAATATCAATGCAATAAAGAGAATGGTCTTTCATGGGATATCTCATGGCATCAAGGATATTAAATTGCACTATACTATCACCGAACTTCATAGTAAGGGTTCCGAAATGCACATCTATTTTGGTTCTGATAGTCTTGAGGAAATGCCTCCCAAGAATGATTGGATTCTTGTTGTTTGTTGATTCACCCTCCATGTCTAAGATGTAAAAGTCAGCAGGGAAAAATAATTCATTAACTCAGACTAGTACATCCTCAATTAGGCCAGCAAGGTATGCATTACTTCTGTTTGCTAGTTGGATCACTACTCCTGTTGGCTGTAAGGGTCCTCAAACTTGCAGTTTTTAATGACACAAGGAATGGTAAAAGTTCCAGGATTTTGGCACTTCTTAGGCATAGGTTGAATGAGGCAGAGACTTTTCCCTTTATTTTTTATTAAAAATGAAAGCTATAAAACCCTAATGGGCCAAATTAGGTCAAACTGAGCCCAAAGGGCTTAACCTTATACCTAAGTTGGTCTAATGAGACCTAACTAAAACCTCAAGCATATTAAATAGTCTAACAATCAATTTTCATTTATTTGGACCAAAACATTTAGAAAACAAAAATCGAGTGGGCCCAAAGGCTCCCAAACTAAGGGTTTTAACAAAATAGGTCAAGCCCAAAACATAAGTTTTGATCCAAAATCACTAAAAATCTAAAAAAATTTAATTTTTATGTCCAAACAAAGTTATTTAAAGAAAATGAGAAGGGCCAAGAAGCCCCAAACTTAAATTTAGAGAAAATGGGCCAAATGACCTTCTAACTTGGGTTAAAATGAAGTGCGCAAATACCCAAAGATCAAAACATTGATCCAAAAGCTAAAAAAGGCCATAAAGATCTCAAAATTAGATTTCCCACTTGAAAAAATAAAATTTTAATTAAAAATAATTTCTTTTTTTTTGAAAAACGTGTAACACCCTTGGACAAAATACAATATCTACAGTTGTCCATTTTTATATGTTTTCTTATAGAATGACATGAGGGGCTATTGCTTGTCATGACCTTTGCATAAGAAACATGTAAAAATAAAATATGTTTGTTTTGTCCGGGGAGCTACCAAAAGTCCCAAGTTTGAAAAGACCAAGAAAAATGGTTAAAAAAAGCAAATTGACACAAATCTTGATTGGCTAAAAGCTGAATGGTAGAAAATATGATGGCATAAAATTTAAGATCAGAAATCACAATAGCATGGATTATAATGACATAAGTCAAAGTGGCAAAAATTTAAAATGATAGATCGTATGGCCTTGACTAGAGTGTCTTACAGCAGAAATTTAGTGGCAGAAATTAAATGACATAAATTTAATTGCAAAAATTAAATGGTAAAAATTTAATAGCAAAAATTTAATGGCAGAAGTATAAAATGACATACCATTTGGCTTTAATCGGAGTGTATTACAGTAGAAATTTAGTAGCATAAATTTAATGGCAAAAATTAAATGAAAAAAATTTAATGGCAGAATTTAGTGGCAGAAATTTAATGGTAGAAATTTAGTGGCAAAACTTTAATGGTAGAAATTTAGTGGCAAAAAATTAATGGCAAAAATTTAAATCCTTTTCATACCTTGTGATACTAAGGTAAAACATAATTGACTCTCACATGCCAAATCTAAGCTCAAAATCTTACAAAATCAAATTAATCGAATGGATCTTCTTTTGATTCTAAACTTGAATTCTTCTGTACTTTTGCAAACTCAATGAATTTTCTCTTCAAAAATAAATCATCTCATGTTTCTTCTATTTATCCATTCATCTCTTATATTCACTTCATCTTTGACTACCCATCCCTCATTTTCATTCATTTCATCATCATTTCATTTTTTTTTTACTTGATCCATTCCCTTGCAATTATAAAAAATTATTAGTGTTCTTGAAATTTGGAAACCAATGTCAGAAAATATTCGTTGAGAATAATTGAATATGTCATTACAATGGAATCCACTATTTAGAATATTAATTCAGTAATTTAAACATGGGGAAAATTCATGGCAAGAAGAAATTAACTCAAAGAATCAACTTCTTTTATTTCAAGGAGAGAAATGTGTGACATAAGAAAATTAATTCAAAGAACTACATTTCCTTTATTTTTGAAAGACAAACATACTTTCAAAACGGACAAATTCAAAGGTAAGAAAATCTTACAAATGGAAAATTGCCCCAGTTTAGGGATTTTATGAAATTGGATTTGCCTTATTAAATAGGTGCCTACGTATCCTTGATGAGGAATCAAAGCTCATGTAGTTGGAGAACACAAACATAGGAGCCAACATGGATCGGAGATTGCCCTAATTTTCAGCTCTGTCATGTCCGCTTGATTGATTCTCACATTGTCGTGAAACAGATTTCCATTTCACTGGGGAGAACACAAAAATTTCTAATTCCAGAGTGCAAGTCTTCACGATTTCTTGCTAATTTCATCACATTCTCTGACTTCACTGTTTCTCTGGATACCATTGTGAACTCTTCCATTTTTCTTCCTTATTGTTTTTCATTACTTTTTTTTTATGCCCTAACTTTTGCCTAGATCGTCCTCTCGGCTTTTCAACCTAGCGGGCTTGTCTTTTTCTCTTCTTTTCATTCATTTTTTATTTTTATTTTTATCAGGGGTAATATTTCTTGACTACGTCTAAATTCACAAGATTGAAGAGTTCTTGTCCTTCCATGTTGGTGAGGATCAATGCTCTTCCGGAGAAGGCCCTTGATAGGTTGGAGCCCATTTCCCGTGGGCATCCTCTTGATGTGGCAAAACCTTTTTCAAGACTAAATCTCTAGGTTGAAATTCTCAGAGTCGAACCTTCTTATTAAAGGCTATAGCCATTCTTTGTTGGTACAACTGTCCATGACAAATGGCGGTTAACCTCTTTTCTTTAATCATGTTCAAATGTTCATATCTAGCTCTTGCCCATTCAGATTCTTCCAATTCGGCCTCCATGGGAACTCTCAACGAGGGGATTTCTACCTCTATAAGGATAACTGCTTCCCTGTCATACACCAAGGAATAGGGTGTTGCCCCAATTTAAGATCTAACTGATGTGCGATAGGCATGTAGTGCATAAGAGAGCATCTTATGCCAATCTTTGTACGTCACCACCATCTTTTCAACTATCTTCTTGATGTTCTTATTGGCAACCTCCATAGCCCCATTCATATGTGGCCTATAAGGTGAAGAACTGTGATGCTTGATAATAAATTGTTTGCATAGTTTTTGGATTTCAGAACCATTCAAATTTGAGCCATTATCTGTGATAATCCTATCAGGTTGACCGTATCGAAAAATGATGTTCATATTCAGGAATCTAGCCACCACCTTTTATGTCACTTTGGCATAAGAGGTGGCTTCCACCCACTTGGTGAAGAAGTCAATCACAACTAAGATGAAATAATGTCTATTGGAAGCTTTTGGATTGATTGGCCAGATGAAGTCTATTCCCTACATAAAAAATGACCAAGGTGTTGTCAAATTATAAAGAGCAAATAGCGGAGCATTGATGCGATCAGTGTAAATTTGGCACTTATGACATCTCCTCACATAGCTGATATAATTTCTTTCCATCGTCATCCAATAATACCCGGCCCTCAAGATTTTTCGGCCCTCAATATTGTTGAATAAAAACAGTCCAATACATATATAGAATTTTCTAATGACCTTGGACTTCGGTTAAAAGAAAAGTAATGATAGAAACAAAAAGAAATTACTCAAGAGGAATAAGATCTAACATAAGTTCCATATCCTAATTGATCAGTTGTTCTTGCAAGGCCAGATCTAGTGGCTTCTTCCACAGTTGCCCTCCAAAGTATTCACAGTTTGTGATGACCTCTTAACCTCCTGAGGCATTATCACTTCAACCCACACAGGGAAGGTTTCTCTCTAATGAGGTATGCCTTTTGTTCCTCGAGCTCAACTACTCTTACCCATAGCTTCAGCATAAGAGGACTTATAGCCCAAACCTTGTTTGGCAATATTCTCTGGCAGAGAAATACATAGCTTGACTGGGTACTTGTGATTGAACTTAGACTTCCTGGAAGGCGCAATTATGTTTTACTCCTAGGAAAAGAAAGATTAAGAGTAATAAGAAAATAAAAAATAATGCAAAATAATTAAAATTGAGATTTTTCTCTTGACATATTGTTAGCATGGCTTTTGACTTTTTGATTGGTGCAATTAAAACAATGTGGCTAATATCGTTTACAAGAACATGTAGCTCCCTATGAGAGAGATTAGCGTGATTGAGTCTCGTGAAAGCATATATTCCTCAGAGGAAACAATCTTTTATCCTTTCTTCTAGCCTTCATTTAGGGTTCCCCGATTAACCAATTTTATAAGAGCATAGAGCTCCCTACAAAATTAATTAACATAAATGAATCTTGCAAAAGCATATAACTCCTTGTAAGAAACACTCTTACACAACAAGCGAAAGTTATTCAAAACAAACTCTCACTTGTTGTGACCGGGCATCCCTCATAAAGGTCCTAGATGGATGCTTGAAAATGGGATCACTAGAAGTCATGCTAACAATCTATTTTAAAAAATTAACCTCTAAATAAAAAGTACTAGATGGATGGATTAGAGATGAAAAGCATATAGTTGGAGTAAAATAATAAAGAGGAAGAATAAAAAGAAAGGAAATGGATGCTCCTCCCATTGTCCTAGACATACGGGTCACCTTAAGGTTAGAATTTCTAGCCTAACGATTAGGTTCTAACCTAAATCAAACAACATTACGACTATATAACATGCACAATTTGGTAATGAGTGCTAATATCCTAAAAGTCCAAGGTACTACAGACTGCCCCCACCAAAATGATGGAGATCACACCCTACTAACCTAGTTCACAAGCGGATGAACCCCTCTGCTTACCCAAATCAGCAAGATGATCCACAATTTGACTGGAAGCTTTCGCGTAAACCACCAAGGATGAACCTCCAGCAATAACACTAGGCTTCCTTCTAAATGTAAGCTAAGTGTGGCTCGAGTATAGAGCTGATGAGTAGTGTGCAAGGTTACAGTGTTAGTGCACAGTGTGTGTGGGAGAAACATACAAACCTTAACCTACATTTACCATAAACTACCCATCTGCAAGAAAGCACAAGAAATATATGCAACAGGAATAAGCTATCTACAAATGCAAAAATAAACAAATAATATAACAGAAAACATAATCTATCAAGAAAACAAAAACAACAAAATAAAAGCAAATTTAGGAATAAAGAAAATACACAAAGCCATATTAAGTTCACACAACCTTTTTCTTGGGCTTGACTTTCTAACTCTCCCCAGTGGAATCGCCAAACTGTCACAACGTACTCGAAAGTCACTACAACATGAGAGGGGTTGCTTGAATCCTTTTGAGGAACAAACCCAGTGATAGGCTGTCCTATGGTCAAATGACTTGGCAAAGGCTCATCCTTGAACTGGGTCAAGTTGACATTAAAATATCTGCAAATTCTGGTAATGAGCATGTCATATGACAAGCTGGCTTTCTCTCAGATTCCTCCAATAGTCTATGCCATGTTATTTAGAATCAGCTTAAGTAGATTCAAGGGAAGCTTATTCTTGATGTGGTAAAGAAGGTAAATATCAGAGTTAAAAAATTCAGATTGGCTACTAGCCCTAGCAAGGAAATTGGTGGTTATGAATTTAGCTAAGGTTCTAGTTACAGAATTCATGCAATGGATAAAGGGTACACTTCCATCCATATTTTCAGGAAAGTCACATAAGGAGTGCATGGCTTCAGCAAATGGCATAAAATCAGCAGGCTAGGTCTTATGGATATACCTCTCATCTCCCTCAGCAAGCACATCAAATAGTTGTTCAAACAAGTTTTCATTCAAAGTGATCTTAATACCAACTACATATGATTTTAAATAAATGCTATCAGAATCTACACCCTTAAGGGGTGGAAGGTGAGCATAAAATAACTTTACCAGTTGTGGCAGAATTAGTTCTTCAATCTCCAGAAGCTGCTTCCATCCCATCGCACCAACTGCTTCATCAATGGCTTTAGTTGTCTGTGTTGTTCAGTCCACTTCACAACAAAGCATGGAACTACTTTTCTCAGGAAGAATTTTCTTCTGAAAATGATTCTCAATCACTCTAGATTGGAAGAGATTTCCTGGAGCTCGAGGAGGAGCAAGCTTAGGCACAAAAACTTGTTTCCAGGCTGTCATCTTTGTTCTTACAACCTTTGGCATGCTAGATTCAGTAGGAATTTCCTTTGGTCTATTAAGAGATTCAGGAGGAGTGGAGAGGTTGATTTCTAGGGTTTCTGGAATACGGTCCTTCTCAGTTTCATGCTAACCCAAATACAACACAACATGGGGTCCCTCTAGAAGCTTGAAGCCTCCAACAGATATGAGAGGAACCAATTCTTCCTCCTCTATATTTGGTTTTGACTGAGCTTCCTATGGGTCAGCCATGGGAACATCTTGATTTGCATGCATAGGCTCCTTGCCCTTGGCACTAGGTCCACCAACCTTGGAACTTCACTACATAGCTTGCTGGAAAGAATTAATAGTCTTTTCTAAGGAAGAAGACTTTGAAACAACAATGGTGATTTTCGGTGTATTGCTAGAAGTTTCTTTGCCTTTTCTTCCTATTCACTGAAAGCGTCTGAGGTGGTTTTCGAATCTCATGATTTTTAAAACTTGCTTTATGGATAAGTTTAGAGAGGTTAGAGGTGGTTTATAGGGTTGATTCAAAACTATTTAAGGAGAGTTGCAATAAATCAGGAGATAAGGAGCTCGGTAATGAGGTTATGGCAAAAATCTAGGGATTCTGCAAAACTGGTTTAGGAAAGAAGAAGAATCAGGTAACTGAAGTGTTAGCTGGAAAAACAATGTGTTTTACACACACGGGAAACTGAGGTTTTAATGAAACTTGGTGTTTTGTCTTAATGGATTAGCAAAAACAAGGAGGCCCAACAGAGAGAAGCCCAAATGGATTTAAAACAGATCCAGCTTTAGGGACAGGCCCAATTCATAATAATGATGCAGCTTTTAACAAAGAAGCCCATTCTTCAGCTTTTTAGCATTAGTTCATATACACAACATGATAGACGATGAGAACTAGCTTGCAAACTGGCTTTGGTGCATAAATCAACACAGTTCTCAAAAAACTTGTTAGCTCACAAATATAAAATAATTTGATAAGAAAATTTAGTCCTCAAGGTCATGCATGCTTATGATATGATATGCATGAGAAACCTAGGACAAGCTCATCATCCCAAGTTTATATCTTAGATAATAGAACCTCTCTTCTACCAATGTCTTAGTAAGATATCAACAAGTTGTTCTTTGTATTAACAAAAGCTAGTTCAATGTCACCTTTTAAAACATGATCTCGAAGGAAATGATGTTTGATATCTATATGCTTTGTTCTAGAATATTGAACATTATTTTTTGCAATATGTATGGCATTAGCATTATCACACAACATGGAAATTTTAGATAGAGAAATACCATAATCAGCAAGTTGTTGCTTCATCCAAAGGATTTGAGAACAACAATTTTTAGTTGCAATATATTTAGCTTTAGTAGTGGATTATGCTACAGTATGCTGCTTCTTGCACTGCCAGACTAGAGTATTTCCCAAGAATTGACATCCTCCACTGGTACTTTTTCAATTTATGGTGCATCCAGCATAATCTGAATCTATATATGCAATCAGCTCAAAAGAACCAATTTTGTTGTACCATATTCCTACATTAGAAGTAGCTGCCAAATATATGAAAATTCTTTTCACAGCTATAAGTATGCTCCTAGAGGGGGTGAATAGGAGATAAAAACAATAATAATGTGAAATTGCAGATTAAAACAATTTATGGAATAACCAGTTTGTAATCAAAACTCGATTCAAAGCTAGTTATAAAATAACCCATAAATTATTAAAAAAGATTTAATCAGAATATGAAAAATTAGAACGTGAACCAAATAGCCATTCAGATCGAAGAGATAGATTCTTGCATATATGAATATAGCAATTTATAAGTCAAGAATTAGTAAGCTTAACAAGCACAAACCATCAGAGCTAGTTATGCAATAGATTTTAAAACATATAGCAATTGAATAAAAGAGAGAAAAGGTAGTGAGATTGAGCCTTGAGATTTTATAGTGGTTCGGACAAAGCCTACGTCTACTCTCCTAAGGCTGGGGTTCAACTATCAACAAGGTTATTCGTCCAGTTTTTCCAAGCTTTGTTACAGAACTGGTTTTACAAAGAGCTTAACCAAAAAACTCTCTCCCTAGTTTCTTAATAGAGCTCACTAGAAACTCTTTCTTTCTGTCAAACAAAGACAGAAGTCACTCGCTAGATTTCCCAATGAAATCTATTACAAATTCCCGAAAGGATATGGCACCCACAGCTTTACAACTCTCTTAAAGGATTTACACACAAGTAGTACAGAGTTGGTAGAAGAGATAGATAACTAGATTTGAACACAGAGCTTTTTCTTTTACTAATTTAATGGATTCTCTTCTCTACTTTTCTATACCTTAGGTCTTCAAATTTATAGCAGAAGGTTGAAGATGACCGTTGCCAATAGGCTAGACTTCTGCTTGCTTGATTTAAGGTCTTAATGACTTGATTTGAGATCATATCTCTAATTGAGAAATAATCTCATCATTTCAAATAATTGTCTTATATAGAACATTTTTCCTTTCTTGTTGCTAATTCTTCTTTAATTTAAATTCCTCAAATGGGTTTCCTTCAAATGTTTTTGAGGTCCATTAACTGGTCCAGACGAATTGGGCTTCAACCTTAGTTGATCCATGAATTTTGAGGCTTTCATAACAACATGTAGATCTAGTTCTTGAACTTTGAGCTGGTTTTTTGAACTAGAAAACTGATTATGCTTCAGACCCAAGTTTATCACTTAACATGTTCATTTAGAATAAACACTTGAACAAACAAATTAAGGTTAGTGATAAGCAAGACTATTTTTTATCATCAAAACTAAGGTTGGAGAACCGTGGGGCCAACAAAGTGGGTGCCGAGTCCCTTGACCAATCTTAGATTAAAAAGGAATTACCCCAAAAATTTGAATGTAAATAATAAAAGAAGCATCTAAGTTTAAATGATCTAAACTGTGAATTGAGATCCAGTCCCAAACTAACTTGTATAATATCAAAATTCAGATTAATAAAACTAATTGACGGTCTATTTGGTATAAAATTCCTAGGGAAACTTTGAGCCCAATCTAGTGCCCATTAGATGTAAAATTCATACAATGATTCTTTCAAATTCTGACCATTAGATGTAAATTTATTAAGATTTATATTTGATCCAAATTCAAGTCTCACATTTCTTAGGATAAAAATCCTAGAGGGATTTCACATATACATAGAATCTTTAAATTTGTGACAATTAACCATCATCCAAGAGGTGGGTAGCCTAGGTATATGAGAGAGGGTGTAACGATGTTACATGTGGTGGTCATATCAATGATGGAGGGTTAGCTTGAAATGTGCAAGGGTTTGTAACTTTGTCCATTCATAACTTGCATTATTGGATTTGCTTCATCCCTTTATGGAACATGGACCTACGTCAAGAGGACCAAACTTTGTGTTTCCAACAACTGCAATGGGTTCTGGACGCATTGTCTCCGAGGTACAACAACCATGTATTTACATTGTTTATCCTCCAGTCCTACATAGATAAAGGGACACGACTCTCGCTCTAACAACTTCTTTTAGCGAGGATTTACACACAATATAGTATACACCTTTTATCATATGTCATTCATGTAATACTATTCTTTCATAAGTATAAGTGCATACATATAGTGATAGTAAAAGTCCTTTAAGCTATTAGTCGTTATATACTTAAAAGCATATTAAGCTCCATATTAATCGTTGTATGGTTGTTAGCCTATTATGAATCATTATGTTTGCTTTATTACATCGCCTTATGGCTATATAGTGATCTTAATGATATGCCTCTTAGGCTCTCAATCTCCATTTAGCTATTATGCCAAATTTAGAACATTAAACAATAATTTGAAAAGATTTTTTATTTATTTATAAAAAGACACTTTAAAGTTTAATCCAAAAATCCCCCACTTATTTTTATAAAAATAAGGTCACACATAATATAATATACCCTTGGGTAGACACATATTATTATGCATCATAGAGGTAGCACTACCTTGAACTTTGACTTAGAAAAAATATATAACTTGTTCTTGAGCTAGTAGTGATCTATTGCCTTTAACTATGACTGCTTATAAGTGATACAAGATTTGTACCTTGCACTTTTGCACATAATAGTACATGTGCAAAAAATAGTGCCCTTAAGCCCACATAATAATATAGCCTTTGTGCATAATCATGGTTGCATAAGTGCTTTTCTAGAATAAAGTCCTTATTCTCATAGAAGCAGTCCCCACTTCACAACACTCATATAGTTGAATCTGTCAATGATGATCTTACAACTTTGTGACATCCCACTCTAAAAAGCTACAAAATTCATT
This sequence comes from Cercis canadensis, assembly GCA_003255065.1. NCBI lineage: Eukaryota > Viridiplantae > Streptophyta > Magnoliopsida > Fabales > Fabaceae > Cercis > Cercis canadensis. The sequence goes on along the minus strand of QAOA01006662.1, from coordinate 363,360 downwards.
AAGAGGTAAAACTCAACCTCCCTTATGTTGCAAGATATATACACCTAGACCCTATTAGTTTTAGTATCTAGCCTCATTTTCCCAATCCACATATCATTCATGTGATTACATCCATCATCAAGTGCATATTCATTCTTGTAATCTTCCTCATCATCAAGTGCATTGTTTCGTTCATGTTCATTCATACATAAAAAAATGTAAATTTAGTCATTTTGTAAGCAAATTAACACCAAGATATGAAACATGAGATAATCATGGTTTTACCATATAAGAGGTCTCACCTATTTATACTAACCCTCCTCCTAATGGATGATGGAGATTGTTCTAAATGTAAGGTGGGATTGAGTTTTATAAGTTTCTCTCATCTTTTCTTCCAAAATATCTATTATTGAATTGATGTAACTTTGTGACACTTGTAATGTGTTTAGGCCATGTCTTCTCCTTTTATATAACGGTGTGTATTAGGCTATTAATTAGGTTTAGAAAAAAGAGTAAAAGGTATGAGTTTAGATAAAGGTATGTTTGGTAATTCTATAATCTAGATCAGTAGAAGTAAAACTCACTAGTAGCTCTAGTGAAGATCGCAACGGACCTAGAGTTGTTTTATATCACCCTTAAAGGATCGTTCGTAGGCAACTTGCGAAGGATCTCTATGTTCAACTCATGGTAAAAATTCAAATAAGTACCTGATGGTATTGGAGGTGATAGAGATTTTAGGGTTTAGTGTATAGGGTTTTAAATTTTATTGTTTTGCGGTTTAGGTTTTCAGGGTTTTTAGGCCAAGATCAAGATCAAGATTCAGGTATCCACACTAGGTATTGGAACTATTAAATTCAATTATAGAGACAATGTGACACAAACATGTAAGTAAGTAGGGAACATGACTTAAAAGTTAAAATTGAAAGCATTTTATTGTGCGACTTGTAAACACAAGTGCACATTATCATTTAACAAGTAATAAAGTGTGACTAGAGTATCATCCCACGAGGAATGATTGATATTAATTACCAAAATTATGTAAACCCCAATCATATTTGAACAAATGAAAGGTAAGAGTAATGACTATTAAACTAGAAGAAAACTGGAAATAAATGGAAAGCAAAAGCAATCGAATATTAACCAAGGTAATAAAGCCTAGGGTTTCCAATTTCACCATAAATAATCGGAATTGAATTTCCTATCTCAGCAGCAACTTGAGCTCAATTATATCGTCCGGGCTCCTAGGCGCTCAGCTCTCCATTTTAGGGCAGCAACTTGCGACATTGGGGGCCTAGGCACTGCCTTTAGGAGCCTAGGTGCTCATGCTTCAGCAAGAGAGTCCATGGGTGTGACAGCAGCACCTAGGCCCTCACACCTTTGATTGCACAATACTTTCTTCCCTTTTTAGCCCCTTGGCACCACCCAATCATAAACATACACCATTTTCTCTTTTCCTACAAATTAAACACAAGCATATGAATAATAAAATCCTCAAAAACTAACTAATTGTCAAGTGAACGGTATATAATTTGCAGATATAAAATCCACTAATCACTTTTTCAACAAATCATTATATCATTCCTATTATTTACACCTTTTCCTCTTCTATTTCAAATCAATGGTTTGCTAATTTGCACAAACATGCAATTTATGCATATAAAAAAGATTTTACATTTATATATATATATATATATATATATATATATATATATATATTGTTCCAGTTAGCACTATACAGGAAGGAAAAAGAAACAAGTAAAACAAGTTAAAAACAATATTATAGGAAAGTAAAACTAAAATCAAGAGTTGCTACAAGAAAATTTTCATTTTCTCACGGAAAAAATCTGTGAGAAATGGTGGAAAAGTCCGTGAGAAATAGTATTTCTCACAAACTTATGGGCAAGAGAAAAACAAGCGTGACAAAAGCATTTTCTCATAGACAAATTGATTTGTAAGAAATTTCTCACGGAGTTTCTCACGGATAAATATTTGTTACGTGTGAGAATTTCTCACACAAAAGTCTTGGATTTTCTCATTAACAAATTTCATATGGATAGTTCTCTGTGAGAAAATCTGTGAGAAAAACCTTTCTAAATAATTTGTTATTTTTTTATTTGTGGATTTTTTTTCTAAAATAACAATTTATTTTTTCAAAACATTTAATCAAATTAATAAACAAAATTAAATGTAATATAACTAAATTTTATTAATAAAAAATGTTATACAATAAAAAAAAATACAACAAAAGTCAGCTGAGCAATAGTCCTCCTCGTCTGTCCCAAAGTCATCAGTTGTGTCATCCTTGGTGGTAGGCTGTGGGGACGAACCATATCTTGGATGTAGTTGCTGCTAGTGTAACTGTTCTAGTATAGAGGTGAGCACCTCGGGTGAAATGTCGTTCGCATCCAGTGGCTTGGCCACTAGGTGGAGGCGAGCCATCTCTTGCTACAAGCTCACCATATAAGATAGGACCTCAGACAAGGCTGGATCCGACTACTAGGAGGGCTGGATAGGCTGTGCGGAGGAGGAGTCCAAAACGCCAACCTCAGAGCCCAAGCCGTAAACCTAACCCACCTTATTCTTTTTGCCGATCACATCGAGTCATAGCCCGGTGTCATCGACAGAAGAAGAATACCCGACCTGGCTCTCGGACCGACGTCTCTCTCAAACTTAATCTGCATAGATAACACCATTAGATTAGTATTAGAATTAATAGGTGTAATTACTCACATAAAGAGTTAAGAATAATTTAATACTTACATAGGTAGACTTCACCTTTTGATGTACCTAGCCCTTAGTAGAACTATGCTGGAGGTGATGAAAAACCTTCGGAGCGTTGGGCTCTCTGGCCAACTCCTTTGTCTACAAAAAACATAAACTATTAGTAAACATAAATTGACATATTGCAAAAAAAAAAAAATGTTATTAAACAAAAAACTTACCAACCTTCATTTGTGCTTAGAGACGGTGATAGAGCCACCTCTGTGGAATGCCTGCCCCTAATCTAAGGAACAATTTTTCTTGTTCCTCTCATAGATAATCTTATACTCCTGAGAGGCCCATACTGCTCTAAGGGCCTCAAGTACCGCATTAGACAACCAATCACCCTTGCTCTTCCCGATCCTGATGTCTCGGAAAGAGACGCGAATGTTGTCTGAGCACATAGAGAGCTAGACCTTACAAATCTGGCTCTCTTACTGGGGCTCCCAGACACATCTCTCTACAATAAAAAACAGAATGTCAAATTTAGTAAACATGTATACCAAATATCTTGGTAAATAAAATTAAATACATTATTTCTTATCTTAAACTTTGTCCACCAGAGTTCCTTCACCTCATCAGAAACTAAGGTAAAGTCCAACCAAGGCTGCTCGTACTTCGACTTGTAAATAGCTAAAAGTACATTCATGGGCTTCTTGGAAGGGTAAAAGCTGGAAAAAATAAGCATAATTAATTGTTAAGTAATAGAAATAAAGTAATAAAAAAATTCAAATAACAAATATTATAATTAACTTACACCTTCCTTTCGTGTGGCACAATAACAAGCCGACCATCAGCCAGTGGACAGCCTAGTTGTGGTTGTGGAGAGTCTAAAATGGATGGACTCACATGAGATGACCCTATAGCCTCTTTTAGTGTGGTGAGAATCAAGCAGTTATGACTTACACCAAATGTATCAATTCTCAAAGATTTTAAGCTTCCTGAATTTCAAAAGTATGATGGGACTGGTAACCCAAAGTTTTATTTAGTATCATACATTACTGAAATGGCTGCTATAGAGGAGGATGACACGGTGATGATTCATTTCTTCCCCAAAAGTCTAACTGGTGTTGCTTATAATTGGTTCATGAATATGGACCGTACCAAGATAAAGACTTAGACAAATTTGGCAGATGCCTTCTTAAAGCAGTACAAGTTTAACTATGATATTGATCTTACAAGAGAGCAATTGAAGAATATGCAAAAGAAAAGGGATGAGTCATTCCGAGAGTATGCACAAAAATGGAGGATCTTAGCCTCAGAAGTTCAATATCCACTTCTTGATTCTAAGTTATGCTCTATCTTTCTTGACACTTTAAAATCTCCATACCTTTAGTTGATGGCGGTTGTCCCTTTTATGATTTCGCTGATGTAATTAAACTTAGAGAGAGAATAGAAGGCCTGATAAGGTCAGGAAAGTTGCAAGTGGCAAATATTGAGAATAATGGTTATAGCTAAAAGAAAGGGAACTTTTAGAAGAAGAAAGAAAGAGAAGTAAACTGGGTGCAAATGCCTAGGGCACCTCAATACTTTCAACCTAGAGGCCCACATTATTCTCCAAACCCTATTTTTTCACCTTCGTATCAAGTCAATGCAATTTCTCCATCTTGTCCGTAATATACACCAAATTCTCTACCATTCTCCACACCATTTGTCCTAACTTACCAAGCTTTTCCATAGAATCATCCCTAAAACTATCCAATAACACGTCCACCTAGTAGGCCAAATTACCAAGGTTACAGGAACCAATCTTGTCCCCCTTTTAAAGATAAACCTTTTCCCCAAATTTTCATAACCAAATCCGAATTGTTCAAGCAATTATGTGAGACCCATGTAATAGTCCATTAACCTACAAACCCCCTTCAACCACCTTTCCTTCAGTGGTATAACTCAAACCTCAAGTGTGAATATCATAGAGACACAATTGGCTACTCAATTGAAGATTGCCTTGGTTTCAAGTATAGCGTGCTATATTTGATTAAACAATGAGTAATTAAGCTTGAGGAAATCGGAGCCAGACCTAATGTGAAATCTAACCCTCATAGGGACTTTTGTGAATGCCATTAATGGAGAATTAGTGAGTGTTAAGAAAATCACCGATGTTAAGATTCCTATGAAAAAGGTGTGGGAGAGCTTGAAAGCAACTAGTTATAACTTGAGTATTCATTGTAAAGGGATGAATGAAGAAGATAAATATGACAATGAGTCATTCTGCGAGCATCATCAAAGTTTAGGTCAGGACATAGGGAATTGTTGGGACTTCAAACGTGAGACACAAAAATTGATTTTGTTAGGTATTTTAAGGCTTGAAAAGAATAGCAGTGTTGTTAATGTAGAGATCAATGTTATAGGGGATGAGCCATTGGTTTTCAAACCTTTGACTCTCAAGGTATTGCCGAGTCCACAACTAGATGTCATTATACAAATGTCAACTCCTTCTTCTTATGAGAGTAATCGTGCAGTACCATGGAACGATGAGGTAAGGGTGACATCTACTAAGGAGAAGGCTCTGAAGGAGAGTTTTGATGAGTTGAATTTGAAAAATGAAGGAAAGTTAAGCATAATTACCAATGTAGTAGGGATTGGGGAAATAACCACAAGTGGAAGGTGTTATCTTCTGAAAGAGTTAGACTTCTAAAGGAAAGAAAATGGGAAGGTTGTGAATGAAAGAAGAAAGCATATCCTAATCAAAGGAGAAGATAATCAAGAGGGTTATAATGAGGAAGAGGAATTTTTAAAAATAATAAGACACAGTAAGTATGACGTGGTCAAGCAAATGAAGAAAATTCTGACTTGTATTTCTCTATTGTCTCTTATTATGAGTTCATAATCCCATAGAAGAGCCCTGTAGAAATTTTTAGATCAAGCATATGTTCGTCCAAACATCACTCTAGAGAATTTTGGAAATATGGTGAACTTTACCCAAAACGTCAGCATGATCTCGTTCTTTGACGATGAACTTATGCTGGGTGTGAGCAACCATACTAAGGCCTTACACGTTACTTTGAAATGTGAAGGATATATGGTGGCAAAAGTTCTTATTAACAACGAGTTGGCCTTAAATGTACTTCCTTATTCAAACTTGATACAGTTGCGGGTAAACCCATTGTTTATCCAAACTAGCAACATGGTGGTGAGAGCTTTTGATGGAACTATAAGGGAGGTGCTCGGGGATATCTCACTTCTGCTTGAAATTGGGCCTAGCAAATTTGATGTATCTTTTCAAGTAATGGACATAGAACCTGCTTACACAATGTTATTGGAAAGGCCATGGATGGAAGGGTAGTACCATCTACTTTGCACCAGAGGTTAAAGTATGTTAATGATGGAAGGGTGATAACCATTAAAAGAGAATAGGAGATGCTTGTGAGCAAGCCCAATTCTTTACCATAGATGGAATCAACAGAGCAAACACTAGAATCTTTCGGTGCAACAACTGAGAAGTTGTTGGGCTTTATTGTTAGCAGAAAATGGATTGAAGTGGATTCAAATAAAATAAAAGCAATCTAAGAAATGCCACCTCCAAGGTCAGAAAAGGAAATGCACAGTTTCCTTGGAAAACTCAACTATATGGCCATATTTATCTCTAACCTCATCTAGCCTATCTTCAAGCTCTTAAGGAAACATAATTCGGGTGAATGGAATGAGCAATGCCAAGAAGCTTTTGAGAAGGTCAAAGAGTATTTGTTTAATCCTTCGTTGCTCATGCCTCCAACTCCGGGGAAACCTTTTATTTTGTATCTGACTGTGTTGCAATAGTCAATAAGAAGTGTGTTAGGGCATCACAATGAAGGAGGAAAGAAAGAGAGAGTAATTTATTACTTGAGTAAGAAGTTCACCGACTATGAGACGAGATATGCTCTCGTAGAGAAGACTTGTTGTGCTTTAGTTTAGGTGGCTACTAGGCTTTGACAGTACATGTTGTATCATACGACCTGGCTCATATCTCATATGAATTATGTCAAGTTCATCTTCAAAAAACCTTATCTCTTTGGGCGGTTAGCAAAGTGGAAAATTATCCTTTCTTACTATGATGTGGTGTATATAACCAAGAAGGCAGTAAAAGGAGCCTAATTGCTTATCATTTAGTTAAAAACCCTATTGATGATTATCAGCCCATGAAATTCGAATTCCCAGATGAAGATAAGCCCGCCTACTGTTGAAATGTAGAAGAAGAGCCGAATGGTCATCCTTGGTATCATGCAATACATCAATCTCAGAGAGTACCCAATTGAGACAAATGAAAATGATAAAAAGACTATCTGACGTATGACGTTAGGTTTTTTTACTAGCAGAGAGATTCTTTATAAAAGAAGTCATGATGGCACGCTCTTGCAATGTGTTGATGCAAAAGAAGCCAATTATATTTTGAGTGTTGTTTATGATGGAATATGTGTCACTCATGCCAATGGTCATATGATGACTCAAAAAGTTTTAAGAGCTGGGTATTATTGGATGACAATAAAGAGAAACTGTATCAATTACTTCAAAAAGTGCCATAAATCCCAGATTTATGCGAATCAAATTAATGCTCCACCACTTCCTCTTCATAATTTGACGACACCCTAGTCGCTCTCGATGTGGGGAATTGATGTCATAGGATCCATTAATCCAAAGGCCTTTAATGGGCATCGTTTCATTTTAGTGGCAATTGATTATTTCACAAAATGGGTGAAAGCGGCTTCATATGTGAAAGAGACCCAGAGAGCGATTGCTAAATTCTTAAAGATTAACATCATTTGTCGATATGGGCAACTAGAGAGGATCACCACAAACAATACCCTAAATTTGAATGGTGCTGAAATATAAAAGTTGTGCAAGTAGTTTGCAATTAAACATTATAATTCCTCACCCTATAGGCCACAAAAGAATGGAGCTGTTGAGGCTACCAATAAAAACATCAAGAAAATAATTGAGAAGATGATGATAACTTACAAAGATTGGCATGAGATGCTTCCTTATGCATTAGATGCCTATCGTATAATTGTCTGATCTTCAACTAGGGCAACACCTTATTCTCTGGTGTATGACATGTAAGTTGTTACTCCTATAAAAGTGGAGATCCCTTCACTTAGAGTTATGATGGAAACTAAGTTGGAAGAATCGAAATGGGCGAGAGATGGGTATGAGCAATTGAACATGATTGAAGAAAAAAGGTTGACTGTCATTTGTCATGGACAATTATACCAACAAATGATAGTTAAGGCCTTTAACAAGAATGTTCGACCTTAAAAATTTCAATCCAGGGATTTGGTGTTGAAGAAGATTCGAACACATCAAGAATATGCTCGAGGAAAATGGACCCCAACTTATGACGAGTCGTACATGGTTAAACATGCATTTTCAAGCGGAGCATTGATCCTGACAAACATAGAAGGTCAAGAGCTCCCTAGGCCTATAAACTCTGATGCAGTTAAATGATATTACTCATAAAAAGGAAAAAAAAAAAAAAAAGCCCGCTAGATTGAAAACCCGAAAAGGTGATCTAAGCAAAAATTAGAGCATTCAAAAAAACAAAAACCCGTTAGATTGAAAACACAAAAGGGCAATCTAGGAAAAAATTAGGGCATCAAAAAGCTCGCAAGGCTAAAAACCCAAAAAGGTAGTCTCAGCAAGGAGGGATACATAAAACAATGCTAGAAGGAAAAGACAAAGCTTGATGATACATGGAATTCACGAAGAAAGTACGATGGTTGCACTTTATCACCAAAGGGTTAAATGGTTGCGTTAGATAAGCATAAATCATATCCAATGCAATATGAGAATCAATCAAGTTGAACATTGAAGAGCTGAAAATTGGATCAATATTTTTTTTATTCGTGTTGCTTTTGGGTCCATATGTCGAACTACGTGGGCTTTGATTCCTCTTCGAGGATAAGTAGGCACCTACTTAGCAGGGCAAGTCCAATATCATAAAATTCTCATGCTAGGGCAATTGGCCTTGTATGTTTTGATGATATATCTCTATTGATTTGGTTCCTTGAAGGGTGTAATCTTTTACTTTGTTTACATAAAAGAAGTTAGTTCATTGAATTAATTTCTTTCTATTATGCATTTGCTCCGTGTTAAAATTACAAAATTATTGCTTTAAATAAAGTATGAGTGGATTTTCATAATGACATATTTAGTTATTCTTAAAGGGACCTCACTGATCTGGCTTTCATATTTCAGGGGAATACAATTCCTTTCATAGCAGGGTTTCAAATCTAATAAAGGGACTAAAAGGGGAAGTAAGAAAATAAAGGATGCAAATAAAAAATAAAAAATAAGCTTTATGTAGTTTAGTCAAAAGAGATTTGACTTTATCATTCTTGTAAAAAAGTGGATGGTTTTGCAAAGACAAGAAATATCATAGGTCCTCAAGGAAGGAAACATATGTGGACTGATTGACCTTTTGAAAGAACAAATTTTGATTGAGCCAAATGCTTCTCAAGAGGATCAATTATATTTTATCTCGATGCCACAAGGTATATTTAGAACAGAATTTACAATTTCCTCCCAATTTAAAGTTTATGCCAATTTACAGTTTTCTGACAATTTATAATTTCTTACCAATTTAAAGTTCCTGCCAATTTACAATTTCCTACTAATTTATAATTTTTAGCTAATTTATAATTTCAAGCCAATTTACAATTTCTTGTCAATTTAAAGTTCTTATCAATTAATAATTTAAGTCAATTTTCTGTCAATTTACAATATTTTGACAATTTAAAATTTTTCGTCAATTTAAGGTTTTCGGCAATTTTTAAATCCTTACTTGTTTTAAATTTCTTGCTATTCCTTAGATTTGAGCACCAACACTTGATATTTTGTTTCCTGGACAAAATACTTGTACTTTGTCTTTACATGTTTCTTATATAAAAATGGGAAAAGTAAAAGGTTAACACATTATTCTAATAGAAAACATGTAAAGAGGGGTAACTATAAATATCTTATTTTGTTTAGGTCTTTTTCATGGTATAAAAAAATTTGAAAAAAAAGAGATAAATTCTTAATTTTTAATGATTGATTTTTATATTGTTGTTTGGACCTTTGTAATGAAGCAAACCCTAAGCCTAGTCCATTGTTAGTTTAGTCCATTTTTTATATCTAGCACATTATTCAATAATTAAATCTTAGTAAATAGTGAATAATATAAACGAGTAAAAAAGAATTTTGTAAATAGATTTTTGTGTCACTAGATCTAGGAGCACCAATAGAAGAGCAAGGAATGGATTTTCTTCTCTCCCCATTGGTCCAAGTCCATACATTATCCATATTTAGCAAATAACTAAATTTAAAAAAAAAGAAAAAAAAAATTAAAAGAAAAAAAAGGTAGAGATGAGCAGTGAAGNAAAAAAAAAAAAAAAAAAAAAAAAAAAAAAAAAAAAAAAAAAAAAAAAAAAAAAAAAAAAAAAAAAAAAAAAAAAAAAAGAAAAAAAAAAAAAAAAAAAAAAAAAAAAAAAAAAAAAAAAAAAAAAAAAAAAAAAAAAAAAAAAAAAAAAAAAAAAAAAAAAAAAAGAAAACCAACATGAGGAAAAGGAAGAGAAGAAGATAGCAAAGAGGAGAAGAAAATAGAGAGAGAGAGAGAGAGAGAGCTACGGTGAAGAAAAAAGAAGCAGAGAGATAATAAGGAAAAGGAAGAAAGAGAGCTTGGAGATTGAGAAGGAAGAAGAATTCGAATTTGATTTCTAGAACCTAAAACTTCATAAATGAGTTTGAGCTCCAACAAGGGTAATCTAAACTCTTTTTAGTTTTTATCCTCCTATAGAATTTTCCTTTTACTTGTGATTCTGGCTTAGAGTCAGTAATTTAAAAATATGCTATGTTTTTCCTAGTTTTCTTTGAATGCCTATTCGATTGGGTTTTGTAGTGGCAATTCTATTCTGGTTTTTCTAGTTTGGAATGCTCATTGTACCCAATATTTTTTTATTTGGCTCATGTTTTCTGTCATTTTTTATTATTATTTCATTTCGCTCATTTGAAGTTTGTGGGTTATCTTGGCTTTCTCCAATCTGTGCATTTTTTAGATAATAAAGTTCTTCTTTTATTGTTATGAAATTGGTTCAAAGGTATTTGTGTGTTTAACTTATTTTCAATGGAGATGTTGATTGGGTTTATGATGTTGAATTCTATGAGGGATTTTGGTTCTAACTTTCATAAGATTTGAAGCATGTTTGAATTTAATGTAGAGGTTGTTTAGTAGTTTTTTAGCTAAATGTTTGTTTGAAAATTTTTTGTTGTCGCTTTTAGCATGGAATTCATGTTGGTGAAATGGTTCTCAGGTATTTGGATTTCTAGATATTAGCTTGGGTGTGAATGAATGCATCAAAGGCACTTGATTTAGCCATTTTCAGGTCTTCTGTCTTGGCACTGACAGCACTTCTTCTTCTATCTCTAATTTGAGCTATCTACATTTTGCATGATTTTCATCTTGTTAGAACTGTAACACGTGTTTTCAATGTGTGAAATTTTCATATTTTTTTTCATGTTTCCATTCCTCCTAGTTTTGATTTAAGCATGGTTGTTCATTGCTGCACTGTCACTTCTGTCATGTCTCTGACAATGTTTAGTCTTTTGTCTCTAATTTGAGCTATAGATCTCCAATTTGCATGATTCTCATGTTGTAAGAACCGTAAGACACGTGTCTTCAATGTGTGAAATTTTCATATTTTTTTTCTTATCTCCATTGCTTCCAATTTTGATTTAAGAATGGATGTTTATTGCTGCTCTGTCATTCCCGCCATGTCTCTGGCAGTGTTCAGTTTATTTGTCTATAATTTGAGCTATAGAGCTCCATTTTGCATAATTCTCATCTTGTTAGAACTATAAGATATGTGTCTTCAATGTATAAAATTTTCAGAATTTTTTCATGTATATCCTGCTCCCAGTTTCAATCTGAATATAGATGTTCATTGATGCATTTTCACTGTTGTCATATCTCTGACAATGTTCAGTCTTTCGTCTCTAATTTGATCTATATAGCTCTATTTTGTATGATTCTTTTCTTGATAGAACCGTAAGATGTGTGCCCTTGATGTGTGCAATTTTCAAAATTTTAACATTTTTCCACTGCCCCCAATTCTAATTCGAATATGGTTGTTTTAGGTAGTTGATTAGCATATGCATTTATTGAGATTTCTCCGATTTTATATTTTGATTCATGGTTGTTTTGGATAAATGATTAGCATATGAATTCTTTGATTTTTCTTTGGATTTGTCTATTGATAAGTGTGGCTGTCCCGGTATGTTTTACCTCACTTCCCAATATATTCTTCTTATGTGTTTAGCTGTCATTTTATTGATTGCTGATTTTGGCATGTGTGATGGCTGTTGGGAGGCTATGTGAGCATGATTTGGTCTATGTTGTTCCACTATTCTAATGCTTTGTATTAGTATTCACCCTTGTGCTGTTTTGGCACAAAAATGAGATTGATTATGCAATGTTTGAGCTGCTCTAAAGAGGCTGTTTTCTTATCTGAAATGCATGGCTATTCTTTTATAAAATAATCCACCATTTTCTTCCTTGTTGTTTTGATTTAGTTTCGCTACTGTTCGCCCCTGTTTAAGTGACAATTCCTGGCCTACTTGGATGCTTCGTTTAAATTTTGTTTTAGTAGATTTTCTTTGGCTACTTTGGGATTGTTTTGGGTTTGTTTCATTTGCTGTTTCTGCACTAATTTGCTTAATGTCTTTCTTAGTTTTTTTTTTTTTACTAATTATAATTTCCATGAGTGCATGAGTTACTTTTTCCTCTTTATGGACACTGGTGAGGTCATGTGGTATGTAAGCGGATCCCCTTTCCCAAGCTAGAAGATGTGAGACCGATCTAAGTCCCGGAGCAAAGATGCAACTTGCTTTCTTTTTTTTTTTTTTTTTTCATTTGGATGTAATTTGAATCCCCTCCCATTGTATAAGGAAGAGTATTATAATACTTAAAATCATGCATTTGCACTCCATTTAAAATATATATTTACACCGCATAGTATCTGCAAGCCCCTTCGCTTATCATGGGAGGATAAATCGAGTCTGATTCCTTTATGGAATAGCTTTGTTTATCCAACATAGGTGAATGTAGTGTCACCTTAGAGGACGTTTTATGAAAGAAAGGTGTGGAAGGATTTATGTCTCATAAGAAAAATCATGCATGACATGTTTAATTTCTCTGTCTTTACTTTTGTCAGGTATTCTTGTAAATATATTTATTATTTTTTGGATAAATAAAATACACATTTTTGGCGATATTATGTTCGTACAATTAATTTCGGGTAACCGTATTTTAGACGGGTGTTGTGGAGTGCCTAACACCTTCCCCACATGCAAATTGACTCCCGAACCCTCTCTGGTTCACATACCATTTTTTAAATTAAAAAGGGTTTCCAATTGTACCCTATTTTTTTTCTAAACAATCGGTGGCGACTTCAAGTTTTTTCTTTGAAAACTAATCTTTTTCTAAGTCTGTCATTCACGTCATAGCAACATTCAAGTACGTTATGACAGGGGTTAACATAATTTCAGTATTTAATAACAATAAATCCTCGTGAGACGATACTCTACTCATACTATATTATTTGTTAAAAGATAGTGTGCACTTACGTTCACAAATCGTACAACAAGTTTTTGGCACCGTTGCCAATAATTGATTTTGTTTTATTAATATCGATACCAAGTAATCCCAGTTTTCATTTGGATTTTTCTTTTTCTTTTGTTACGTTCATTCTTGTTTCCTTTTCCATGTGTTTTTCTTTGGTGTATGAGACAATTTGGAAGTGAAGACTTGATTCCTTTTGATTCTGAGATTGAGAAAACCTATCGAAGGAATAGAAAGAAGAAAAGATAAACTTCCAGACAATTACAAGACACCATGGCTAAGGCAAAGAACAACAGGGCATTATGACTATGTTATGCCTGTAGTCATTGAGACACTTTCTGGAATAAGGCGCCCAACTATACAAGCCAACAATTTTCAGATAAAGCTAGCTATTATTCATATGGTTCAAGCTAGTTAGTTGAGTGGATTAGAGAGTGAAGATCCTAATGCTCATATAACCATCTTTCTCAAAATATGTAATACTTTTAAGCATAATGGCGTTATTGATGATGCCATTAGACTAGGTTGTTCTCGTTCTCACTTCAAGACAAGGCTAAAAGTTGGCTACACTCACTACCAATTGGGAGTATTACTACTTAGGATGCTTTAGCTCAAAAAGTTTTAGCAAAGTTATTTCCACCAGTAAAGACTCCTAAAATGCAGAATGACTTCACTATCTTTACTTAACATGATATTGAATCAGTACATGAAGCAGTGGAGAGGTATAGGGATTTGCTGAGAAAATCCTCACATCATGGACTTCCTGAATGGTTGCAGCTACAAACCTTTTATAATGGGTTGGGTTGTTCAACTAAAACCCTTGTAGATGCGGCTATAGGTAGTTCTTTAATAGGGAAAACACATGAAGTGGCTTATGAACTACTAGAAGAGATGGCTACTAATGCATATCAATGGCCTATTGAAAGATCCACACCGAAAAAGGCTTTAGGAGTTCATGAAGTTGATGCTTTTACTGCAATTTTTTCCTAAATTGCCTCATTATCTAAGCAGCTTGGTCCATTGACTCCTAATGCCATTCATACCCCATCTGAAGTGTGTGAATTATGCAATGGAGCACACCTTAGTACGGAGTGCCAAGTGGGTAACTCGTTTCTTCCATCACAGCCGGAAGAAGTACAATTTATGGGTAATTTTAATAAGCAAAACAACCTTTCCTCCAACACTTATAATCAGGGATGGCAATATCATCCAAATTTATCATGGAGAAATAGTCAAAATGTTGTTAAGCTACCAACTGGATTTTAGCCTCCATTGTAATAACAGCCACCCCCAGATAAGGTATATCTGGAAGACGCCATTGCCTAATTAACAATGAATACAACTCAGTTCATGGCAAGGACTAATGCCACGTTGCAGAGACAAGCATTCAGAGTCAAGCGACATCCATTTATAATTTGGAAGTTCAGATTGGCCAAATATCAAACATACTCTCTACAAGACAGCAAGGCTCTTTGCCAAGCAACACAGAGACAAACCCAAAGGAGCTTGTGAAGGCTATAACTCTTCGCAATGGTAAGATCTTGAAGGAACCTACAAGAATGATAGTATAAGGTACTAAGCTAGTTGAGCCTAAGGAAAATGAGCCACTTAATTCATTAGAGGAAACACTTGCTAAAGAAGTGGAGAAGCCGAAGTCAAAGCTCTTCCCAGACAATCCTCCGTCATATGTTCCACCAATTCCATTCCTCCAACGGCTCCAAAAGCAAAAACTACATAGGCAATTTTCTAAATTCCTTTATGTTTTTAAGAAATTGCATATTAATATTCCTTTTGCAGATGTTTTAGAAAAAATGTCTAGTTATGTGAAATTTATGAAAGAGATCTTATCTAACAAGAGAAAGCTGGAGGAATATAAGACAATTGCACTTACTAAGGAGTGCAATACTATATTGCAAAAGAAGTTACCACCTAAACTCAAGGATCTAGAGAGTTTTATTATTCCTTGCACTATAAGAAATTCATTCTTTCGAAAAGCTCTTTGTGATCTTGGTGCAAGCATAAATCTTATGTCTTTCTCTATGTACATAAAATTAGGTTAGGGAGAAGCTAAGTCAACTACAATCTCTCTACAATTGGCGGACATGTCAATCAAGTACCCAAGAGGAATAATTGAGGATGTTTTGCTAAATGTTGACAAATTCATCTTCCTGCTTAACTTCATTGTCCTGGATATGGAGAAAGACCAAGAAATTCTAATTATTCTTTGCCATCCATTCTTAGCTATTGGGAGAACTCTCATTGATGTGTAGAAAGGGAAACTTATTTTAAGAGTATAGGATAAACAAGTCTCTTTCAATGTTTTTAAGGCAATGAAGCATCCAAATGAAGTTGATAGTTGCATGAGAATTGAAACTATTGATGAATGCACAAAAGAGATTTTTCGAGCAAATTACTCGGAGGAACCATTTGAAGTGTGCCTTGTAAAGGTTTCCAATACTAATAATCAAGAGATTTTTTAGTGTGTGAATTAGCTGGATGCATCACTACCTATCTTCATCCACAAACCATTTGAAGAGCTTAAGAAAATGGTTACTCGAAGCCACCAATTTAAAAGCTCAAACCACTACCAGCACATTTAAAGTATGGTTTTTTGGGCAAATCCTCTACACTTCCAATTATCATCTTTGAGTCTTTAAAAGAATAACAAGAGGATAAGCTACTGAGGGTGCTAGCATAAGACTGCATTAGGATGTTCCATAGTTGACACCAAGGGAATTAGCCCTTCTATATGCATGCACAAGATCTTGATGGAGGATACCTATAAGCCATCTATGGAACATCAATGCCAGCTTAATCCAAACATGATAGAGATAGTGAGAACAGAAGTACTGAAGCTTCTAGATATAGGTATCATCTACCCTATTTTTGATAGTCCTTGGGTTAGTCCTGTGCAAGTTATGCCTAAGAAAGGAGGGATGACAATGGTTCAAAATGAGAACAATGAATTGATCCTGACAAGAACTATTACTGGATGGAGGGTGTGTATTAATTACAAGAAGTTTAACAAAGCCACTAGAAAATACCACTTTTCGTTGCCATTCATTGATCAGATGCTCGATAGGCTAGCAGATCATTCTAATTATTGCTTCCTAGATGGCTACTCTAGTTACAATCAAATTGCCATAACACTTGAGGATCAAAATAATACAACTTTTACGTGCCCATATGGCACTTTCACTTTTAAATGAATGTCATTTGGATTATGCAATGCACCGACAACCTTTCAATGGTGCATGATGGCCATTTTCTCTGATATGGTGGAGTGTTTCATTGAGTTGTTTATAGATGACTTCTCTATTTTTGGTGATATTTTTGACTTTTTTTCTAGAAAATCTAGCCCTAGTGCTCAAATTATGCGAAGAGACCAATTTGGTCTTAAATTAGGCAAAGTGTCATTTTATGGTGCAAGAGGGCATTGTTCTTGGACATAGAGTTTCTACTACAGTAATTGTGTTGGTTCCACATGCTTCAATCCAGTTTTGATGACAACAAATTACCTTACTTTGTCACTAACCCTAATCAGTTTGCTAAGTTTTTACTAAAGTGATAGGTTAATGATCTAGAAGAAGAAGTTATGCCTTAGCTGGAACAAGTTTTAGTGTAAAATTGGTTCATTACAATAAGACATTTTGAGATTAGTGATTATTTTAAAGCAAATATCACTCAATCAAAGGCAGATTCGTGTAGAAGAATTCAATCAACAAAAGAGTTGTTGAAAGCTATAAAAGGAAGTTTTTCAAACATAAGGGTTCTGTTAGGAAACATATCAAGATCAAATAAGAGGATTCCTAATATAACACGATTTGACAGCCAAGCATTGAAGACCTTGTCTAGAATTCAAATGATCATCTTCTACCTCTGGATGCCTATATATTGAAGACCCAAGAGCTGGTGAAATACACATAACTTCATAAAATCAATTGTTTAGAAGAAAAAATTATGTGTGATCAGCATAAGCAGTCCACCCTTTTTTTCTCATCTCTTTATTTTCTACCTAGTTGATCTACCTTGTGTAAAAGAGAGAGAAATTTTCGTTGGGAACTAAAATTAATATGGGCTTTTGTATTGCAATTTCCATTGAGGAAATATGGAGAGAATGACCTATACTCTTGATTTGAGGGAGAGAAAGTTTCTGGTGAGCTTGTATAAAAACCGGAGAGAAAGAGTTCATTGGTGATCTTGTGTAAAACCAATTTTGTAAGCAGCTTGGAAAAGCTTTATCAAATAACCTCAATGCTAATGAAACCCTAGTCTTGGGATAGTGGACATAGGCTTTATTGGCCGAACCACTATAATTCCTAGCTTTTATCTCTAAACCCTTCATCTCTTACATTTCAATTATTTACATTTCTTGAAGCTATCTTATTAAGTATTTTTTCCGCTATCTGTGAAAACTGGTTATCAAATTTGTTTCTTATTTGAGTATATGTTTTCTGTTTAAATCATGCTTTTGATTGCAAGAAGTTTTCAGATTCAGTTTAACTTTTATTAATCTCCTATTCACCCCCTTTATGAGCATATTTGAACTCTCAATTGGTATCAGAGTTTTGGACTCAATTTATAGGTTTAACAACCTTGAGTTAAAAGATCAAAATTCTGAGTTTTGTAGGTAAAACCGAAATGCAAAGTTCAACTCACTCCAACAACAAGCCACCATTCTTTAATGGTGACAACTACAAGTATTGACAGGAAAGAATGGATATGTATCTAGAATCCATCGACCACAAAGTATGGGCCATTGTGAGGAATGAGATGACACCACCAACAAAGATGATTGACAAGATACAAGTTTCAAAAGAAGAAAGTGAGTACACATCGGATGATCAACTCATGTATACCTTAAACTCCAAAGCAAGGTATAATATTGTGTGTGCAATATCCTCAAAAGAGTATGAACACATAGCTTCTTGTAATACAGCAAAGGAGATGTGAGATAATCTCAAAGCAAAACATGAAGGAACAAGTCATGTAAAAAAAGCAAAAATCGACATCTTTGGATCTCAATATGAAGTGTTTTATATGGAGAAGGATGAACTTCTAGAGTCATTCTTTTTCTCGATTTCTTGGAATTATTAACAATCTCAAGAGCCTTGGTAGAGAATATACTTAAAAAAAGCAAGTGAAGAAACTCTTTAGATGTTTGATTGATAGGTAGGAAACAAAAATTATTGTGCTTCTTCAATATGTTGAAACAAATGACATGACTGTTGATCAGCTGGGAGGACAACTTGAGACACATCAAATGATGTTGTTTGAGAAGAAGAACAGACTAGAAGATCACAAGAAGAAGAGTTTGGCTCTTACGAGTACAACTCAAGAAACCAGCTCTGCTATAAAAGAACTAGTTTCTAGTGATGAAGATGTAGCTCTGATTTCAAGAAAATTTCTTCAACAAATGAAAAGGAGAAATGACAGAAAGAAATTCCAATCCAGAAGTAGTAAGGGAGAAACTAGCAAAGAACCTATTATCTGTTATAAATACAAGAAACTCTGACACATCAAATCAGACTGTCCAAATCTCAAGAAAAAGAAGTTCTACCGAAAGGAGAAGAAGAAAGCCATGATTGCTTCATGGAATGATGTTGAATCATCCTTAAACAGTGATGATTCCAATCAAGAAAATGAAGCAAATTTCTGTTTTATGGCAAAAATAGATAAGGTAAGTGATCTCAAAACTAATTCAGATCCTCCTCCTTCTTATGATGAGTTAAGTCAAGCTTTCGAAGATATAGCTCTAGACTATGAAAAGAGGCTTGCAAAGATGGAAGCTCTTAAGAAAATAGTCAAATAGCAAATCAAGGAAATTGATTTACTCAAGAAAGAAGATTCTAAAATGATTCAAAAATTCACAGTTTTACTAAATGAAAATGAATCTTTTAAGAAAAATCAGCTTTTTATCCCTTCCATTCTCAAGGAAAATAGTGAGTTAAAAAGGAAAGTAAATGAACAATCCAAGGATCTAGCAAAATTTGTTCAAGGTCAAGAGAACTTGAACGTGTTGCTAGGGAGGCAAAGAGTTGGGCAAGACAGAGTTTGTCTGGGTTATCATGAAACTCATCCAATAAATTTATTTAGAAACTTCTCTGTCAAAGAACCAGTTTCTTACCCTATTTCTAGAAACTTCTTTACCAAAGCTTCTGTGTCTTATTTTGCTTCAAGAAATACTTGTTCTTTCTGCTATAGAACAGGTCATACCATATATAATTGTAAATTTAAGAAATTATTTTCAAAAAAGAAAATGGTTTGGGTACCTAAGGGTACATTTGCTACTAACCATCAAGGACCCAAATACCTAAGAATTCTTGAACTCCTTTGCAAGTATGCTTCAAAGCCAAAAGTGATTTCTGGTATCTAGACAGTAGATCCTCTAAGCATATGACTGGAGATTCAACCAAGTTCTCTTCCATAAAAAAGAAGGACATGAGAGACGTCATTTTTGGAGATAATGGCAAAGGAAGAATTATGGGAGTTGGAAATGTGGCAATGAGTAACTCCTTTTACCTTGAAAATGTTTATTTAGTTGAAGGTTTGATGCATAATCTTTTAAGCATAAGTAAGCTCTATGACAAAGGTCACAAAGTAGTGTTTGAATCTTCTCACTACATTATCTATGATTTACATTGTGATAAAGTTTTGTTCATTGGCCATAGAAGTTCAAATATGTATGTTGTATCCAAATAGGGACTTGACTTGAAATGTGAAACTTGTTTGTCTTCTCTAAGTAGCAATTCCTGGTTACGGCATAGAAGGCTTGGCCATGTTCATTTTAAACTTCTTTCTAAACTGGCCAAACAGGAACTTGTTCTTGGTCTTCCAAAACTTGTTTTTGAAAAAGACAAAGTTTTCCTATCTTGTCAGCAAGGTAAGCAAACTAAGTCATCTTTTAGGACCAAGAAGGAGTTATCCACTTCTAGACCTCTCCAGCTACTTCATATGGACATCTTTGGACCATTACCCACAGCTAGCTTAAATGACAAAAAGTACAGATTTGTAATAGTTGATGACTATTCAAGATTCACATGGGTATTCTTCCTTGCTCATAAAGATGAAAACTTGTACTGTTTTGAAAGGTTTTGCAAGAAAATCCAGAATGAGAAAGGTTGTGTGATCTCCCTCCATTCAAAGTGATCATGATGGAGAATTTAAAAAGAAGTTTTTTGAAAAATTTTGTGAAAATAATGGTATTCATCATTACTTCTCTTGTCCTAGGACTCTTCAACAAAATGGAGTTATGGAAAGAAAAAATAGGACATTATTTGAAATGGAAATAACCATGTTAATTGAAAATGATTTACCTAAATATTTTTGGGCAAAAGCTGTGAATACAACTTCTTACATCTTGAATAGATGTTTAATAAGATCAGTTTTGAAAAAAAATTTCGTATGAGTTATGGAAAGGAATAAAGTCTAATGTGAGTTATTTCCATACTTTTGGGTGCATATGCTTTATTCTAAATAATGGTAAGGAATATTTATCTAAGTTTGATTCAAAATTGAATGAAGGTATATTTCTAGGCTATTCATCATCTAGTAAAGCATATAGAGTGTTCAATAAGAAAACTCTTTGTGTAGAAGAATCAATGCATACTATTTTTTATGAGCCTAATTTTCCTTTGAGTTCTCAAACTCCTGAAGATGATGAATTAGAATAGGTAAACAACATTTCTTCAAAAGTAGAAAAGGAATCAGAACAGATAGAAAACTCAAGTCAAGAAGAAGTAGTTCGAGAAGAAGCTACACAGGAGAATGCCAAGGAGTTTCTGCCAAAGAAAACTCGAACTACTAGGAATCATCCTATTGACAATGTGATTGGTGACTCAAATAGAGGAATAAGCACTCGTGCTTCTCTCAGAGATCACCATGTTAACTTGGCATTCCTCTCTTTCATAGAGCCATCCAATATTAATGATGCAATACAAGATGAAGCTTGGATAATGGCAATGCAATATGAGCTAAACCAGTTTGAAAGAAATAAAGTATGGAAGCTTGTACCTTAACCAGAAAATGTTAGTATAATTGGTACAAAATGGGTCTTCCGAAACAAGTTGAATGAAAATAGAAAAATGGTAAAAAATAAAGCTAGATTGGTAGCTCAAGGGTTCAATCAACAAGAAAGTATTGACTGTCAAGAAACTTTTGCTCCTATAGCTAAATTAGAAGCTATTAGAATGCTTCTTGATTTTGCATGCTTCAAAAATTTCAAACTCTTTCAAATGGATGTGAAAAGTGCTTTCTTAAATGGTTTTATAAATGAGGAAGTCTATGTAAGACAATCTCTTGGTTTTGAAAGTTTAGATTTTCCAAATCATGTTTATAAACTTTCTAAAACTTTTTATGGTCTTAAACAAGCTCCTAGAACTTGGTATGATAGACTTAATGAGTTTCTTTTGGAAAATAATTTTTCAAGAGAAAAAGTGGATACCACTATTTTCTCTAAGCATGTAAAGCATGCTATTCTTCTTGTTCAAATCTATGTGGATGATATTATTTTTGGATCATCTAATGAGTTTCTGTGCAAGGAGTTTAAAAAACTAATAAAAGGAGAATTTGAAATGAGTATGATGGGGGAGCTAACCTTATTTCTCATATTTCAAGTCAAACAAATCTCAGAAGGGATTTTCTTAAATCAATCTAAATATATAAAGGAGCTATTGAAGAAATTTGGAATGGGAGATGCCAAAGGAATCACAACTCCTATGAGTCTTTCAACCAAACTAGATTTGGATGAAAAAGGTAAACCAATTTGTCAGAAAAGGTATAGAGGTATGATTGCATCTTTTCTCTATCTTACAGCCAGTAGACTTGATATAATGTTCAGTGTATGTATGTGTGCTAGATATCAAGTTGCTCCTAAAGAATCTCATCTTATTGTTGTAAAAATAATCTTTAGATACTTGGCAACTACCTTTAATGTTAGTTTGTGGTTTAGCAAAACTAGTTCTTTTGAACATGTTGCCTATACAAATTCTGACTATGGTGGATGCTCCATTGATCGAAAAAGCACAAGTGGAGACTGTCAATTCTTGGGCAATGCTTTGGTGTCATGGCAATGCAAGAAACAACATTCAGTGGCTCAATCTAAAACTGAAGCTGAGTATATGACTACTGAAAATTGTTGTTCTCAAGTATTATGAATGAAGCAAAAACTAGTTGACTATGACATAAAGTTAGATCACATTCCTTTATTATGCGACAACACTAGTGCTATAAACATTGCCAAGAATCCAGTTCAACACTCCAAAACCAAACATATTGATATCAAGTATCACTTCATCAAAGATCATGTATTCAAGGGGGATATTGAATTATTCCTCATCAATACCGAGGAACAACTAGCTGACATATTCACTAAACCCTTGGCTGAAGAAATGTACTGTTTCTTAAGATATGAGCTAGGAATGGTAAGCTTTTCTTAAATTCTATCTTACATACATTTTTATTTGTTAGAATTTTTAAGGACTAATGTTGCTGAGATTATAGATATAAGTCCTGAATTTTTGGCAAAGTGGCTAAGACTTTGAGAGAATGCCTGAACTAGTTCTTAAAACTAGTTCCAATTGTGTTTATTCTCATCCTTCTGGGCCTTTATCTAAACCAGTTTCAAAATGGGCCTACTCCTTCTTCAGACCATGCTGTTAAAAAGCCCAATATCCAATTGTAATAAAGCGCCCCGTTTCATTAACCACCATTACCTCTGCAACTCAAAAAATGCTAGTGTTTCAAGCTCTGACCTTTGGTTTCCCGATAACCGTTGTTAGCGCACTTTCCTTTTTCTTTTCTAATCAAATCCCTTAATTGCTTCTTAATTGCTACAACTGCTTCCATCATCATTAATTCTTCCTCAAAAACTGCTTCCATTCTTGCTGAAATTTCTCAAATTCTTCTATTTATAATTCTAAATTCCATCATGCGATTTGCAAACCATTTTTTTTTTTTCGTTCCTCAAGAATGAAGTCTAAAGGTAAAGCAATTCCTAACAATACTCCAAAAACTCCATCCATGGTTTCTAATTCTTCCTCAGATACCCATGACTCTATACAAGAAGCTCTTGCTCGAAGCACCAAATTAGGCGAAACTAGTTCCAAAAATTGGGAACAAGCTCCAGTTCCTAAACTAGTTCCACCCACTGATCATAGTGATGAAGAAGAACTTGTGACTCTTTAATCTATTGGATGTTTCTTGCTGCTCACTGCTCCGACATATCCATTGCTGCTCATTAGACTAAAACTTGAGCCATCTCTACTTTCTCCTGCAAACTCCAATCTTGGTTTGCAAGAAGAACATGTTACCTATCCTCCTGCATCAAAACCAATTCCCTCTGCTACAGAACCTTCTCGACCCTCTTCAAGCTCTCAACCCAAGGTCAAATATGTGTGCTCGAAAGAAAGTGTCTCTGCCCAATCCTCAACGCGCTCCTTCTGCTGGCCTTCTATTTGCCAGCAAAGCCATTGAGAAGCACTTCCACCATAACTTCTTCCTCAGAATAGTTGTTCTTGAATGGGAAGAATATACATCAAACATTAGAGCTATTGATGCAGCCATTGCTGCTATGGGATGGAGCAAATTGCTAGATGTTGAGGAACCAGTAATACCTCAAGTGGTTAAACTTTTCTATGCTCATCTTCAACCTATGCAATGTTTGACTTCTGGCTTTATTTATCTCAAATCTTATGTTGTTTGCATTCACATTACTGTTAATGAGGGACTACTAGAGTATATTCTTGACCTTCCTGTTGATGGAGATACCTGTTATATTCATAAAATCTAGCCCACATATTTTATTAGTTATGATGAAGCTATGGAAGCCATTTATGACTATCCTAACCATAAAGATCCTCTCTTTGCACCCATTGTGCATTGCATGAACCCTATTACCACCTTAGCCTAACTTGTTACATCATTGTTCTTACCTCGTGTTGGTAGTCATTTTGAGTTTACAACTCAAGACATCTACTTATTATACCATATCAAACAAAGGCTCCCACTGAACCTTTGATGAACAATATTTTTATATATTAATTAATCCCTATTTTTAACCTCCTAATCCTATTTTGGGCCTATGTGATTGGGCTTGGTTTATATTTCATTAATTAGGTTCAAATTGGGCTGAAGTGTGTTTTTCAGCATTATTAGGGTTTTGATACTATTCTGTATTTCGGGTATATATTTAGTTATGAATATCTAAAAATTGTGATTCTTGCCTTGTAGGAAAGCTAAGAGGATTATCTACAACTTTCATTCAGACCTCCAAGGCCAATTTAGATGTTAAGTGGGTCAAATTTAACCCGGAAGTCAGAGTAGAGTTGCTGCCGCTGGATCCTGACCCGCATGCAGTGTTTGGACCATAACTTGTGCTGTACATATCGTATGGACTTGAAACCGGTCCCATTGGAAAGCTAAGGTGCAGGTCTTCAATTGTTATGAAGTCTGGTTCAACAAATTATGAAGTTAAGATAGTATTATTGCCTGTCGAAAATAGCTGATTAGTCCAGAGACCTATATGGACCTAGATGGACTTAAATGGGCTTAACTTCCTCAATTAAGGCCCAATTAGGCCCAAACCAGAGCCCATTTGAAGCTGAGGTCCAGAGGTTTAAACTAGGTTAGGGGTAAATAAGGTGTGCATGAAAGTTAGGAAGTTGTAAGCAGAGAAAGGAGGCAGACAAGTTATCAATTCTAGACTAGGCAGCTTTTGTTTTCTCTCTTGAAAAGTTTGGAGCTCTTTATTTATGATTGCACTTCTCCATTGGAGTTTGGATTTCATGACCATGGAGGAGTATAATCCTTGTAACCAAGTTAGACTCCTGATTAAATTTGGTTTTGATTTTGAGATTATGTTCTTAATTGGATTAAACTTAATGCAATTTCTTCTTCTTTGAATTTCTACCTTGCTTTAATCTTTGTATGAATTCATGGAGATCTTTGTGATTTATATGGATATTGAAGTAAGAAATAGAATTTAGATTGATCAATCTTTAATTTGTGGTTAGAATTCAGAGAAGCTATGTTATGCTAATTGATGTTCGGTTTTTAGATTAATCACTAATTGTTTAGTCTTTGTGATTACAAGATTAGTGATTGTATGTGATTAATCGAATCTTGAGTGATAACTCAATAGGAACAATTGATCATAATTAGAGATTTTAGTTGTGATTAAACTCAATTAGTAGTGTTGCATTAAGACTTAATCACTCATGTTAATCTAGGATGAATCAAACCGATTTTTGATGGATGTCTAACTAGGTTACGCCTTTAATCAACTACATTAATCTTTGTTTAATTCTGCAATTTACTATTATAATCTTGTTTCAAAAATCCCCTGTTTTTAACTTGAAATTATTGATTACACATTGCATTCCTTGTGAGACAAACCCGGATTATGCCCTCTATTGCATTCTAATTAGGGGATTCGGTTTAATTTAATTGGTTAAGCGACAACACCAATCAACCTTCCTAGTCTTATCTTGAAACATATGGCCTGGTAAGTTAGTGGCACAAGGAAAACAATCAGTTTGCCTTATGGCATGTTGATTGTCCATATATGCAGACATTTTCATGTTAACCTCACCAAATTCAATAAGGTACCTCTGGCTGACAACCTTATAATTAGAATACCTCTACCTGGATTCAAAGGGACTCCAGAAAGCTCCAAGCCTGCTTCTAAAAAGAGTTATTTTGGCACAAAGCACAAGTTTGCTACCGTTGAAACCTCCTCCAAGAAGAAACAAGCTAGTTCTTAATAGAAAATTGGTTCTTACCAAAAACCAATTCCTCCATCTCAACCAGTAGACCATCCCTCTTGGATAGCAGATTTAAATCTTACTGAGCTAGCTAACCAAATTGGATTAAGACTGAACTTTTTCCACTCTTAAGAGATGAATTGCAATGCAAGGGTTGCCTTAGTTGAGCAAAAATTAGCCTCTACAGAAAAGGAATTGGCTACAACCAAAGCACAGCTGGTTGATGTTAAGAAGGTGCTTGAGAAAAACCAAGCTACTGAATCTTCCTCCTCCTAGACTCTCTGTGTCCATGATGGCTAACTGTTTTTTATAACTATTCATAAGTTTTGTATTAATGGTCTCTTCACATTGCTAGTCCTTTAGGATTTTATATTTGAATTATGTTTGCATCTTGCATTTCTTGAACTTCGAACTAGTTAGTGGTTTATTTATCCTATCTCCTCTCTGTTATTAGCCTATGTTTATGCAGGTACCATTTTCAGTCCCTTTTGATGTTAACAAAGAGGGAGAAAATCATATGTGGAAAGTTCTAATACATATTTATTCTATACATATTTTTGTTGATAGTCTGGATTGAATTGTAACTGTAAAAAGAATCCCTTTCTTAAAAATTTATTGTTTTGCGAAAAACTTCTTCTTGAACTGCTTCTACAAAACTTGGTTAAAAGGAAGCTTAAATTCAGGGGGAGATCTTTCCAGGTATTTGTCATCATCAATAAAAGGGAGATTGTTGGTTCCACATCCTTCAATCCAGTTTTGATGATAACAAATGACCTTACTTTGTCCCTAACCCTCATCAGTTTTCTAAGTGTTTACTAAAGTGATAGGTTAATGATCCAGAAGAAGAAGGAGTTATGCCTTAGCTGGAACCAGTTTTAGTGTAAAATCGGTTCATTACAAGAAGGCATGCTGATGTAGCAATCAAAATATATTTCAAAATCAGTGATTATTTTAAAGCAAATATCACTCAATCAGAGGCAGATTCATGTAGAAGAATTCAATCAAGAAAAGAGCTATTAAAGGCTATAAAAGGAAGCTTTTCAAACATAAGGATTTTGTTAGGAAACAAATCAAGAACAAATAAGAGGATTCCTAATATAACACGATTTGACAGCCAAGCATTGAAGACCTTGTCTAGAATTCAAATTATCATCTTCTACCTATGGGCGCCTATATATTGAAAACCTAAGAGCTAGTGAAATACACAGAACTTCATAAAAGCAATCGTTTAAAAGAAAAAATTATGTGTGATCATCACAAGCAGTCCACCCTTTTTTTTCTCATCTCTCTATTTTCTACCTAGTTGATCTACCTTGTGTAAAAGAGAGAGAAATTTTCGTTGGGAACTAAAATTAATCTAGGTTTTTGTATTACAGATTCCATTGAGGAAATCTGGGGAGACTGACCTCTACTCTTGATTAAAGAGAGAGAAAGTTTCTGGTGAGCTTGTATAAAAACTAGAGAGAAAGAGTTTACTGGTAATCTCGTGTAAAACCAATTCTATAAGTAGCTTGGAGAAGCTTGATCAAATAACCTCAACTGCTAGTGAAACCCCAGTCTTGGGAGAGTGGACATATCCTTTATTGGTCGAACCACTATAATTTTTGGTTTCTATCTTTAAACCCTTCATCTCTTATGTTTCAGTTATTTACATTTCTTGAAGTTGTCTTATTAAGTAGTTTTTCCGCTATCTGTGAAAATTGGTTATCAAACTTGTTTCTTATCTGAGTACATGTTTTCTGTTTAAATCAAGCTTTTGATTGCAAGAAGTTTAGATTCAGTTTAAATTTTATTAGTCTCCTATTCACCCCCCCCCTCTAAGAGAATATTTGAACTCTCAAATTGAGGTTGATTGTGCCAAGATTAAGACTATTGAAAGTTACCACCACCAATAACAGTTAAGGTGTAAGGAGTTTTCTGGGTCATACCGGGTTTTAACGAGGCTTCATCAAGGATTTCTCAGAGATCCCAAAGCCACTTTTCCATCTTCTTGTGAAGGATGTTCCATTCAAGTTTGACGAGGAATTTCTTAAAGCCTTTAAAGTCCGAAAGAAGGCTTTGGTGTCGGCACCCATCATAATTGCTCCTGACTAGGATTTACCTTTCGAGTTGATGTGCGAAACTAGTGACCATGCCATTGGAGCAATTTTGAGCCAAAGCATAGGCCGGATTTTTCATGCCATCTATTATGCTAGTCATACCTTGACTAATTCCCAAATGAATTATGCCATCACTGAGAAAGAACTACTAGCTCTGGTTTTTGCCTTTGACAAATTCAGATCATACTTGATTGGCACTAAAGTCATATTCTACACTGATCATTATGCCATTAAGTATTTGATTAAGAAGAAAGATACAATACCCAAGCTAATTAGGTGGGTGCATATATTGCAAGAGTTTAAGTTTGAGATTAAAGACAAGAAAGGGACCGAGAATCAAGTGGCTGATCACTTGTCCCGGTTAGAGCCACATGAGCAATAAGAAATGATGAAGACTCTTATCAATGACACTTTTTCAAATGAGCAACTCTTTGCCATCTTCAATGGTAAGCTTCCTTGGTATGTAGACTTCGTTAACTAACTGGCTAGTAATGTTTTCCCACTGGAGAAGAACCACCAACAGAGCAAGAAATTTCTTTCTAATTTAGCATTGAGAAAATTGGGTATCAACAACAAGCAATGAGGTTAGCATTGGATTGTTGTTTGACTTCTCATGGGATGACCCTCAATACCCAATTGACTAAAAATGCCATTAATTTCACTCAAGCAAAATAACAAACATCATGCTTGCACTGAAAGGAATATAAGGTGTTCATCAAAGACTTGAACACCATAAGTTACAAAATGTCAATTTTGTGAGGGATTTTTCTTTTCACTAGTTGATTGCTGCAATACTTGAGTAATGACCTAAGTCACATAATTCAAGTGTGCATGTGGATTCTAGTGCAAATGCGTCAAAGCATAGATTTATAGAAATTTTGTCTTCATGCACTACAAGAAAAAATGGATTTTCTCACGAAATAATATTCCGCAAGAAAATCACTACATTTCTCACGGTTGTTGACTATTATGACTTTCTCACGGAGTTTCTTATGGATACAGTTGTTCGTGAGAAAAATTTGAGAGAAAGTATGTGAAAAAAAGCATCCCAACCATTAAGGGTGTAAATCGATTATGTTCAGTTCAGTTAAGAGGTTTTTATGAACCGAACCGATGGAGTCAATTCAAAAAAATCATGAACCGAAATTGTGCAATTTGGTTCATGAACCGAACCAAAAATTGTCGGCTCAAGTCAGTTCATGCATTTAGCATTAGCAGTTAGAAACCAAGAAGAAGCACTTAAAGGATGCCATACGTCATTGGGTGCACAAGCAAGCAAGGATGAACTTAATAAGTCTCTAAAGGAAGAAGAAAGCTCAGGTTTTGGACCAAGTTGTAGATAAATTATAGGAAGCCAAAAGGCCAGACTCCCCTTTTATGACTCCTTCTATTTTAAATTAAAACCAATTGGGAGGTCAGGTAGGTCAAAAAGCAACAAATTAGATAACACTCCAAAATTAACAAAGCAGCAGGAACAACCGAACAAGAACCAACTTTGAGAATTATATATGAAGAAAATAGAGTTAAAAACACAAACTTTTATGATTAAAAAATATATGTTAGTTAAAAGGAATTCAGCAACTTATCCAATTATAGAATATGAACAAATTAATATTCCAAGACCCATTAGATAAAAGGTAATCATGACAAAAAAATATTAAAAGTTACTTTGACTAAGAATAGGATACAAAAGGAGTTAGATAATGGGTCACTAATAACCAAATTACAGGAATTTATAGATACCCAATTACAGAATTCAGGCGAAATATACTGAAAGTTGAAGAATTTAGAAGTCAATTACAGGGAAATTAGTGTTTACCTCTTTCTCAGACATTGGGTGCTCAATCTGTGTTGCAACTTCAATATCGCCTAGGGATTGAGTCTTTGAAAGGGAGGAATCAACAAAGAAGAAGATGGTGAGGGAGGAACCAAGGAAGAAGAGGGATGGAGGGAGGAAGAAGAAGAGGTTGGGGAGAGAGAGGAAGAAGATGATGTTGGGAAGAAGGTTGAGGGTAGGCTATGAGTGCAACTTGCAAGGGAGAAAGTTTAGGGATTTAAGGATTTTGTGGGTAATGTAGCAAAAAAATGAAACAAGAAAAAAAAAAAAGGGCATGGCTAGTTTCGAACCTAGTTTATTAGGATTAGTAAAAAGATAAGAGACCAATAAGCTACCACAAACATGTATGTTATTCTCATAAAAAAAATACAATATATTTAAAAAAAAAAGTGTATACTAAAGTGAGTTTGGTTCAATTTTCTTGGGTTCATAATTTTTTGGAACCGAAAACCGAACCAAATCGATCGATCTTAGCAAAATTTGAACCGATTTAAACTGATTTTCATCAATTTGAACTCGATTTCGGCTCAGTTTTGTCAGTTCAAGTCAATTTTGTACACCCCTACCAACCGTCACCATTATTGTGGTTAATGTTCTCACGGACTTTGTCGGTGAGAAAAATCATATTTTCTCATGGACTTTCTCACGGAGTTAATGCGCCATGAGAAAGTCTATGAGAAACACGCAGTGCACCATTTCACTTAAAATTAGAATTTTAGGGTTAGTGCGCCATGAAAAATTTTGTGAGAAAATAATATGAATTTTATGGTTTGTGCGCCATGACAAATTCCATGAGAAACCCTACATTTCATCTTCCTCTATTATCTCTCTCTTCCCGGATGTTTCTATACCATTTCCTCTCCCTCTACTTGGGTTGTAAGGTGCTAGACATCCAATTCCACCCTACTGGTTTAGTTTTTGGATTTTCAACTCATTGAGGTATGTTTAACTATCCCTCTGTTGTCTTTGAATTTTTATGTGTTTTCTATAAGGAATTGTCTATCAATTTGCATGCAAATTATGTGTTTTAGCTGTTTAGAATGCTTATTGGTGATTTTAGATAATATATGAGTTGTTTTGGATGTAGCTCAATAGTGTAAGTTTATGGCTGAATTTAGGCAGTAAAATTGATAATGAATTTGATATCATTTATTAAGATTAGGTTGAGGTTTTTGTTATATTATTGATGTGGAATAATTTTGAAATTTTTCTGAATTTTTTGAATGGTGTAGAATTAGTTTTGTAATTTTTTCTATTGCTGTGTAATTTTTACCTATACTGCTAGCTAATTTTTAGTTATGGGATTAATGGTTATTTTGTGACTTTATTCTTGTGTAATTATGTGAAATTTTGAATTGCTAGATTGTCAAGTTTTAGGGGAGATTCTCCTAATTTTTAGTTTATGGTTTAGGGTTAAGGGTTTAAGGGTTAGGGTTTTGGGGTAGGGTTTAGAGTTTAGGGTATAAGGTTTAGGATTTAGGGATTTAGGTTTTGGGATTTGAGGTTTAGGTTTAGGTTTTAAGGGTAGGGTTTAGGAGCATAGGTTTTAGGATTTAGGGTTTGGGTTTAGGATTTAGGGTTAAGGTTTAAGGGTTTAGAGTTTAGGAGTTTTTTGTGTTATTAATTTATGCTTAATTAATTACTCTTTTGTATGACAAATGTCAGACCATCCATGGCATTCATCTATAGCATCTAGGCCTTCTAGGAGGGACAAAGGGAAGGGTGTTGCTCGACTATCTCAGACCAAGCAGGATCCTTGCCCTTGTTTATGCAGACCTCGAGGTTGGCATGCACGTTGTTGCCCAGTGCGACTTATGACCAGTTTGGAGCAGGACCCCGGGCAGCATATTATTCATGGCTAAAGGGTCATCTCATGAGAGTCCAACCATCTTGGACTCACCCTCGCCTGGCGCCTAAGCGACTGATGGTCGCTTATGGATATTCCCACACAAGAGGAAGGAGTAAGTTAATCCTAAGACCTAGCTTTCTTTTTTTCTTTAGGGTTTATAGTTTATAATTTCTATACTGATAACAATTTTTTTTTGTGCTGCTTGCTTCCTTCCAAGGAGCCCGTCCATTATCTTTGGACTATTTATAAGTCAAAATATGAGGACTGGTGGCTAGACTTCACCTCTGTTTTTGATGAGGTGAAGGACTTGTGGTGGACTGAGTTCAAGGTAATAATACTTATATAATTATTTTTAATTTACTTAAAAGTAGCTTCATTTTAATGTTTACTTTTGTTTTTTAATGCAAAGGAAATGTATATGGGACCTACAATATGAAAGCCAGATTTGTAAGATCTGGCTTTCAAAATGCAGTGATAACATCCGCGTCTCTTTTTGAGACGTTAGGACTGGGAAGACAAAGGGCAAATGGCTAAGCACTACTGTGTTGGTGGCCTTAATATTGAAATAGGGCTTTGCACAATACAAGACAGTGTCTGAGCGGAACAAAAAGAACCAATCCTTGGATCATGGTGGGTGTTATCACATAGACGGTTCTGTAACCATCTCTAAACATAAACAAATGCTAGTAAGTTCCTAATTAATAACGTAGTTTAATTTTGTAGTGAATTTAAATATTTTTATATGTTTACTAACAGTTGCATTTTTTTTTTTTGTAGACGAAGGAGTTAGGGAGAAAGCCCAACGTACCAAAGGTCTTTTGTCACCTCCAGCATAGTTCTAGCAAGGGCTGGGTCCATCGACGAGCTCAGTCCACTTATGTAAGTACTTTTTAAGTTATTTATTGTTTTTGTTAGTTTTGTAGATGTCTATACTTCATTAGTAACATGTGTGTTTTATCTATGTAGAATGAGTTTGAGAGGTGTCAGTCTGAGAGCCAGGCCCAGTCCTACTCTTCTTCTGTTAATGACACCAGGAGATGGCTAGATGTTGTTGGCAGCAAGAACAAGAAGAGACACATTTATGGCCTGGGCTTTGAGGCCAATGTGTTAGACTCGACCTAATCTTAGGCTACCTAGCCCTCCCAGCAACTAGATCCTCCCCTATCGGAGGTGCTGTCGCAGGTGACCGCCATGACAAATGGGGTTTAAGAGCTGGAGACTTACAAGACAATAGTTCATACCTATCTTGGGGTGTCCTCCAGCTCATCCACTGTGGACCTCCCTGCAATGTTGGCACAGATCCTGCAGTGTTCTTAGGGTGCGCCAACTGTTGCAACCCCATTGCCTCCGGTTGATGATGCAACTGAGGACTTGATGCAGACGACAATGGGGACTATTAG
Organism: Cercis canadensis; assembly: GCA_003255065.1. NCBI lineage: Eukaryota > Viridiplantae > Streptophyta > Magnoliopsida > Fabales > Fabaceae > Cercis > Cercis canadensis. Next base: position 330,105 of record QAOA01006662.1, on the reverse strand, counting down.
GGCTATAGGTTGTACATTTTTTTTTAATTTATTTTCATTGTATAACATTTTTTATATGTATTTGTAATTAAATTTGAATAATTTATTTTTATTATATTTCTATTTGATTTATCCCATTTTAATTTTCAGATATACTGCATTTACTTAAAATTAATAACTAATTTTTTAGACAAGAAAACCCCGTTTCTCATGGAAATTTTCTCAGATAGGCATTTGAGAGAAATTTCTCATGAATGTTAGGCCGTGAGAAATTCTCATGTGTTCCCTTGGTGGATGATGAGTTGCCGAGGCTCTCAAATTAATCAATTTATAGTCGGTTTACCACAGCTACTTGTAGCATAAGGCAACACCAAGTCGAATCCACAAGACCAATCTAATTACGAAATCCAATTAGGGAGATATTTAACAAGGGGTTTTGATTCACAGAATTAATTAACAAGAAGCAGTTAAATGAAGTAAACCGAATTTAAAGAAAGCAATCAATCCAGATTTAACTAATTCTGATTTTAATCCATCATTGATTACAAAAAAGATCCATTCAACCATTAACCTAATTCTCAGCATGCAATCAAATTAAGAAGCCTCAATAAGATGCAAGGATCATCTACTAATTAAGCAACCAGAATTTGGATCCACTAAGACTAAACGAATTAAGCACTCATTCAAATTTAGTTTTACCTAAATCTAGAATCCAGCCAAGGTAAATAATCTGTCCAAAAAGCTTTGAAACATTATTTACTATTTCCAAAACTCTTTTTAACATATGAAATTAAGCAATTAACATATGAACAATCATCCAACCAAATTAAGCATTCAAGCAGAATTTAGTCCAAAAGGAGAGGAAATAAACTTGATTAATAATGGAATTCAAACAGTTAAAGCATAATCTCAGAATTAATAATCAGAATAGCAAAAACTTGGATTGCCTTGAGTAATTAGCCCTCCATGAACAAGAGAGACAAAACTTACAAAGAAACTAGAGAGAAAACTAGAGAAAATAAAACTATGCTGAATGAATGAATGTCAATCTCGGCTGCCTCTTTCCCTATATATAAACATCTAAAAATAACCACACACCCAAACTGCCCTTAGGTCAGAATTATTCCCATGGGCCTTAGCTTTAATTGGGCACTGGTTTGGGCCTTGGAAGAGAAAGTTAGGCCCATTTAACTTTTAACTGCTCTCTGAACTCACCAGTCAAATTCAAGGGGAAATAGCACCATCAAAAAGCCACATTTTGGAATAGTGGTCTTCACAAGAATTGAAGCTTTATGTCTTAGCTATCGAATGGTACTAGTTTCAGGTCCATAAGACACCCACAGCAAAAGTTATGTCCCAATCTCTTCACATGGGTCAGGATCCAGTGACAGCATCTCTGCTCTGACTTCCAAACTAAATATGATCTGCTAGACATCTGAATTGGCCTTGGAGATCTGAATGAAAGTTGTAGATAATTCTCTCAGATTTCCTACAAGGTAATATTTAAAATTATCATATGTCTAAAACTCAAGTTATGCTCGAAACACAGAGACAACATAAAATTATCATATGTCTAAAACTCAAGATGTTTAAGAAGCTAGAAATAAGGGATAATTACTGCATAAAAAGTGTGATTATCAGTGGATCCATGAGAAAATCCGTGAGAAATTTCCCATGGATGGATAGATTTCTCCGTGAGAACATCATTTTGTCACGAGGTCTTTTCTCTTGCTATCGAGTCCGTGAGAAATTCCGTGACAACATCAATTCTCACGAACTTTTGGTCCATTTCTCACAGATTTTGTCCATGAGAAAAAACCAATTTTCTTGTAGTGATGGGTTCTTCTCCAACGCGTTTATATAAATTTGTGTGTCTTGAAGTGCATGTAACTTTTTTTTTTTTCTTTTCTTAATGGACACTCAAACTTTTGACCTCCTACAATTTCATGTTGTACCAGTTTAGGCCCAGTTGGCATTGAAAAGGGCCGGTCGACCTAAATTTGGTCCAATCATATTCTTTTTTATTACATCAAACTCAAATTTGACTCCAATAATTGTAGGATCTTCATTAGCTAATCTACTAAACTGATTACCTTGAACCATTTGAATAATAGCTGGCTTTAGCTCAAAATTATTGGCCTGTATAGCTGGGTACCTTATTCCAGAAAATGTCTCGATGACCACAAGCATAGCATAGTCATGTAACGCCTTGTTGCTGTCTACCTTAGCCATGGTGTCTTGCAATTTTTTGGAAACTTCTATATTCTCCTTTCTATTCCTTCGACAAGTTTTCTCAATCTCAGAATCAAAAGGAATCAAGTCTTTACTTCCAAATCGTCTAACACACCAAAGAAAGACACACCTGGAAAATGAAACAAAACAAACGTAACAAAAGAAAAAGAAAAAATCAAATTAAAACAAGGATTATTTGGTATCAATATTAAGGAAACAAAATCAACCCCCGATAATAGCTCCTAAACCTTGTTGTGCGATTTATGAATGCAATTGCACGCTATCTTTTAACAAGTAATAAAGGGTGAGTAGAGTATTGTCCCGTGAGGATTGTTTGTTATTAAGTACCAAAATTAAATTAATCTCAATTTTATTTGAACAAACGATAAGTAAGAAGAATGACTATTAAACAAGAAGAAAACTAAAAATAAATGGAAAGCCAAAACAATCAAAGATCAACTATTGAATTAAAGCCTAAGGTTTCTAATTTCACCATAACTAATCTGAATTAAATTCTCTATCTCATTAGCCTAGAATTATTCTCTTAGTTGATAGTCGATATTCCCTAGATTTTCCACTAGCCTCTCTCAAGGTCTAACGAAAACATCCTTAATTGCTAGCCCACTATATTTCTATGTGAATTAACACAAATAAGAATTCATTAAGCTTTGTGGATCTCATTTAGCGATTACACAAACCATGCATATATATTCCTATCCTACATACAATTTATGACATTCAACACAATGAACTAAGACACATAAATCTCCTTCCGATTTCATTATGATTAACAATCATCTAATTAGTGGCCAGTTAATTAGAAGCATTAAGCACAGTGAAGAACACTCAACTAGGGAAAATAAATCATTAACTAAATTAGTAGAATAATTCAAATCACCATAGTTAGGCTACATCGTAGCCCTAGAAAAAGAAATCAGTTCATAACTAAAATAGTAAGTATCCTAATAATTTTCCTAAACATGAGTAAAGAAAAGATGAAGAAGAAAAACTTGAATTGGACTTGAATCCAATGTTGTCGCCATCTTCTTCTCCATGCATTGCTTTTCTTTCCTTCATTTCTCTCTTCTCGAAACTGTTTTCCAGTCCTGAAATCTCCTATTTATAGGTCTTGAGAAGCCTAGGCCTATAAGGAAATGTTTTAGGAAAGAAAACATAAAAAATCAACCTTCCCTACCCACAAAAGCTCCTAGGCGCTAGAGGTTCTGCTTGGGACACCAAATCTTCCACAAATGGATGCCTAGGAGCTCTGGTTTCTGCCTAGACCTCAATTTATTCACTTTTTCAGAACTTAGGCATCACCAAACCATAAATATGTGCCATATTCACATTTCCTACCCAATGAACACAAAAACATAAAAATAAGACCAATAACTCCTTGCCATCTTCACCGATAAGCTTCCTTGGTATGCAAACTTCGTTAACTTCTTGGCTAGTAATGTTTTTCCACCAGAGCAGAACCACCAACAGAGGAAGAAATTTCTTTCTAATATTAGCATTGAGAAAATTGGGTTGCTGCAATGAGGTTAGCATTCGATTGTTGTTGGACTTCTCATGGGATGACCATTAGTACCCAATTGACTAAGAATGCCATTAATTTGACTCAAGCAAAATGACAAACATCATGCTCACACTTAAAGGAATATGAGGTGTTAATAAAAGACTTGAACACCATATATTAAAAAATTTCAATTTTATGAGGGATTTTTTTTTTTTCACTGGTTGATTGCTGCAAAAAACTTGAGTAATAACCTAAGTCACATAATTCAAGTGTAGATGTAGATTCTAGTGCAAATGCACCAAAGCATAGATTTATAGAAATTTTATTTTCGTGGGTTCTTCTCTAATGCGTTTATATAACTTTGTGTGTCTTGAAGTGCATGTAACTTTCTTTTTTATTTCTTAATGGACGCTCAAACCTTTGACTCCCTACAAACTATCTAAAACTCATCACAATTAGACCACACATAGTGGCTCTGTAACTTTTCTACCAATATGTGAGGATAGCATTATCTTCTTTTTCTAATGGGAAACAAAATCTTTTCCCTTTTTAAATAACATAAACTTAATGGACCTTTTAGTAAGTTAGTTCTCTAAAATTAACAATATTCTCCCAATATTTGTGATAACTACAAAACATAGTATTTTTTCAACAAATGCCTGTTGGACCGGTTTAGGCCCAGTTGGCATTGAAAAGGGCCAGTCAACCCAAATTTGGTCTAATTAGATTCTTTTTTATCCAAAAATAAAACTCAGATTTGACTCCAATAATTTTAAGATCTTCACTAGCTAATCCACTACATTGAGTAGCTTGAACCATATGAATAATAGATGGCTTTATCTCAAAATTATTGGCATGTATAGCTGGGCGCCTTATTCTAGAAAGTGTCTCAGTGACCACAGGCATAGCATAGTCATGTAACACCCTGGTGCTCTCTACCTCAGCCATGGTGTCTTGCAATTTTCTAGAAGCTTCTCTTTTTTCTTTTCTTTTCCTTCAACAGGTTTTCTTAATCTTAGTACCAAAAGGAATCGAATCTTTACTTCTAAATTGTCTCATACACCAAAGAAAAACGCCTAGAAAATGAAACAAGAACAAACGTAACAAAAGAAAAATAAAAATTCAAATTAAAACTATGATTATTTGGTATCAATATTAATAAAACAAAATCAATCCCTGACAACAGCACTAAAAACTTGTGCGATTTATGAACGCAAGTGCACGCTATAGTTTAACAAGTAATAAAGAGTGAGTAGAGTATCATCCCACGTGGATTGTTTGTTATTAAGTACCAAAATTAAATTAATCCCATTTTTATTTGAACAAACGATAGGTAAGAACAATGACTATTAAACTAGAAGCAAACTGGAAATAAATGAAAAGCAAAAACAATCAAAGATCAACTATTAAATTAAAGCCTAGGGTTTTCGAGTTCACAATAACTATTTTGAATTGAATTCCTTATCTCATTAACCTAGAATTATTCTCCTAGTTGATTGTCGAGATTTCCTAGATTTTCCACTAGCCTCTCCCAAGGTCGAACAAACACATCCTTAATTGCTAACCCATTATATTCCTATGTGAATTAAAACAAATAAGAATTCATTAAGCTTTGTGGATCTCATTTAGCAACTACACAAACCATGCAGGTATATTCCTATCCTACATATAATTTATGGCATTCAATGCAATGAACTAGGACAAATAAATCACTTTCCGATTTCATTATGATTAACCAATCATCTAATTAGTGACCAGTTAATTAGAAACATTAATCATAGTGAAGAACACTTGGGAAAAATAAATCATTGACTAAATTAGTAGAAGAATTCAAATCATCATAGTTAGGCTACATCGTAGCTCTAGAAAAAAAAAATTAGTTCATAACTAAAACAATAAGCATCCTAATAATTTTCCTAAACAAGAGAAAAGAAAAGATGAAGAATAAAAACTTGACTGGACTTGAATCTGATGCCATCACCATCTTTTTCTCCATGCATTGCTCTTCTTTCCTTCAATTCTCTCCTCTCGAAAACTCTTTCTAGTCCTAAAATCTCCTATTTATAGGTCTTGAGAAGCCTAGGTCCATAAGGAACTATTTTAGGAAAGAAAACAACAAAAATAAAACTTCCCTACGCACGAGAGAGCCCAGGCCTAAGCACTAGAGGTTCTACTTGAGATACCAAATCTTGCACATATGGACACCTAGGTGCTCTGGTTGCTGCCAATACCTCAATTTCTTACCTTTTTCAGCACTTAGGCATCACCAAACCATAAATATGTGTCATATTCACATTTCCTACACAATGAACACAAAAACATAAAAATAAGACCGATAAACTCCTCAAAAACTAACAAAACGTCAAGATAATGGTGTCTAATTTGTGGATATAAAATCCATTCATCAGCAACTCTTTGCCTTCTAATGAGAATCTAGGAAGCACTCACAAGGATCCAAATGAGCCATGATGAACAAAGAAGATCCAAGCCAACTTAAGTGGATTAATTGAGAGGATTAGGACTCAAGTTATAAGCCAAGGAGCAAAGCATGAGGATTTAGGGTTCATGTGTTTGATTAGGGTTTCGGGAGGCAAAATAGTGAAAGAGAGCAGCATTGGCAATGCCCCAACACCCTCCACAGGTGCCGAGGGGCCCAAGTAATAGAGGAAGGGCGCCCTAGTGCCTACGAAAAGGCGCCCCAGCGCCTAGAGACTAGGAGCTAAGTGCCCCAATGCCTAAAGCTTTTCCTCAACGTGTGTTTTGTTTCCTTTTCGAGTTCAGCCCCGTATCCATGTTATTTTGGGCCCATTTTGTGTAGTTAAACATGTGTTATTTACCTTTTTTAATATTTGGTTTGTATTAGGTGTTTGAGTTTTTTTAATCGGGCTTGAATTTTACCCAATTAGGTTAATTAGGTTTGCTTTGTTTAAAGGGAGGCAATTTCCCTTGTGATGGTCAAAATTGGATTATTTAAAATTTCGAATAGAGATGTCTCTTCCTTGGTTCTTTTGAAGAATTCTTAGAACTTATAAAGAATCTTAAGTTCTTGTAGCATTCAATCAAAGACTTATCACTCACCCCTATCCCCTCTTGAGTGTGGCGTCTATATCTTTCCGGATACCTTTGGTTCCCACTCCACTAAGTGACAAGTCAATGTGCTATTTGTTTTGATTTTTGTTTATAAACTTTGATTGGACGTTCTTGGGCGTTTGAATTTCTCCAATTTTGTTGTTGGGTCTCAAGGCGAGTCCGAGAGATTTGCATCATTTGGTATTAGAGCTCGTGGTTCTAATCGAGGTTTGATAATTTGTTTTCATTTCTAAACGTTTTCTATATATTCTTTGTTGTTCTAGTGTTATTCTTCATTGTTCTTTGTAGTTTCTTCTTGTTCTTGCTTTTGATTTACTAGAAAAAAAAAATTGAGCATATTTTTTGTTAATTCCATTTGTGTCCCTATACCCATAAGGTATTGTTTGGGTGTTTTTTCATTTCTAATTTTTGTGGTTTTTCTATGCTAAATGCAATTTCTGAGTTGTTGAACTCTCTAAGTTATCAATTGAGCTTGTATGAAGCATGATTAAAATCATAGTATAAAAAAAAAAATTTATGGATAAAGTATGAACATTCAAAGTGTTCTTGAGAAAAATACATGGAAATTCGTCTAAAAACAATTATGGATTAGTGCAAAAAGTGTGAAATTATATGCCCTTTGCAATGTTAATGATTCATTAGACGCCTTTTGAGTTGGATTTGCTTTAAATTGCTGAAGTTGTATTAGAATTTGTCGGATAAACTTGGAGATTGGAAAATTATGTTGCATTGTGGAATTTTAATTCCTAAGTGCCTTGGTATTTGAGATTCTTCTTGCTTGTGTGTCTTTTGGTGTTAAGTTCAATTTGTCTTTGTTCTTGAACTCTTTTTTTTCCTTTGTTCTTGTGATTTTCGAATTCCTTGAATCCTTTGTATGCTAGTGTCATGCTTTCCATTCTTATGGTGAGTGATTTGCTGTGAAGTTAGTCACAAAAGACTATGCTATTGTTTTGTCTATTAGTTTAATAAGGAACTAAAGAAGGAGACTTAAGAGTGGGAAAATGCAAGAGTGTAAGATCATTAGAGGGTAAGAGTCACTAATGATTCAAACACAAGTGTGAGTGACATTGTTGGAGAGCAAACACGTGAGGGAGTGGTGAGGTTGTCTTGCTAACATTATTTTCTTAGGTTTACAACCATGGATAAAGGAAGTGAGGTGGGATACAAAACATTCATGCTCCGTGCTTTGCAACAACACTTTGAGCGCATCAACTTGAGGTTTGATGAGATGCATTACAGAATGGGTAGATATGAGAATAACTTGCAAGGGAGGCAGCCACCTAAAGCTCCTGAAGTAAGAGGGAGAAATATGAGGATTATTGAGGAGGATGAAAAAGGAAGTGGTCAAAGTGATTCTGAAGTCCAAGACAACTTTGCTAGGCCTAATAGGGAGAGAAGAAGAGCAAGACCTGCACATGTCAACCAAGACTTGGGTGACCAAAGCAACTCTAAAGACCATTATCGGTTTGCTAGACATGACCGAAAAAAGATGAGAGCAAGACACCTCCAAGTGGATCATGATCTAAGTAGCATTAAAATGAAGATTTCAACCTTTCAAGGAAGGAATGAAACAGAAGCCTACCTAGATTGGGAGAAGAATGTAAAACATGTGTTTAATTGCCACCACTATTTTGAGGAAAAGAAGGTGAAGCTAGGAGCCATGAAGTTCACAGATTATGGCATCATTTGGTTAAACTAATTTGTGCTGAATAGAAGAAGAAGCCATGAGAGGGGTATTGACTCTTAGGACGACATGAAAGCCATAATGAAGAAGATGTTCATACTAAGCCACTACTACCAAGATCTCTTTCAAAAGTTATAAGGTTTAACACAAGGCTCCACGAATGTAGAGGACTACCATAAAGAGATGGATGTTACTATAATTAGGGCCGATATAGAGGAGGACCGTGATGCCATTATGGCTAGGTTCTTGCATGGGTTAAATAAAGACATTGCCAATGTGGTAGAGTTACAACATTATGTGGAGTTGTAAGATATGGTGTATATGACCATGAAAGTGGAAAGACAACTAAAGATGAAGGGTTCTTCAAGGTTCATTTCGGGTTCCTCTTCAGCATGGAAACCGAATTTGCAATAGGATGATGAAGTTGTTGCCAAGCCTAGGGTTGAAACATCCAAGGCTCACAAAGATGAAGACAACCAAGTCAAGGCTAAGATAGATAACCAACCCTCAAGAAATAGGGACATTAAATATTTAAGTGTTTAGGAATTGGACACATTGCTTCCCAATGTCCAAATAAGAGGGTAATAATCCTTAAGGAAAATAAAGCCATTGAAACTGAGGGAGAATCAGAGAAAGAATCCATATCATTCTTAAAGGACACTAGTGAAGACATGGAGTATCCCGTGAAGGGAGAGTTGTTAGTCACAAGGCAAGCTTTTAAGTCTCAAATGAAGGAGGCTGAAGTAGTACAACATAGCAACATTTTTCATACTAGATGTCACATCAATGATAAGGTTTGTAGCATGATAATTTATGGTAGTTCCTGTACTAATGTAGCTAGCATTACTATTATTAAAAAGTTGAATCTTACTACTTTGAAATGCCCTGGGCTATATAAGTTGCATTGGTTGAATGCATGTGGAGAAGTTAAAGTAAGTGAACAAGTGCTGGTCTCATTCTCTATTGTGAGGTACAAGGATGAGGTTTTATCTGATGTAGTGCTTATGCATGCAGGGCACATTCTTTTAGGTCGTCCTTGGTAATATGATAGGTGTGTCCTACATGATGGTTACACCAATTGGTACTCCTTCGTCATGAACGAGCAACCTATCACTCTTGCACCATTGACTCCTAAGCAAGTGTTTGATGAACAAGAGAAACATCAAAGGGAGAGTGACACAAAGAAAGAGGGTAAAAATGGGAAGAACATTGCTGATGCCGAGAGTAGTGTCAATAGATATGGGAAAGAGAAGAAAAAGAAGTAACATTCGAGTATCTGCGCAAAGCAAAGTGAGGTCAAAAGAGCACTTTTCTATTTTTTCACTAACAAACTTAATCCTTCTTTGCCTAGTGTTGTTGTGCCTATTTCAAAAGATTTTGAAGATGTTTTCCTAACTTAGAAAATGTGTGGTAAGATAGTGATATTTGAACCAGGAGATGAGGCTCAAAGACACGCTGAATTGTTCTCGAGGATCGATAATGGTGATGATTTGAGGACGAATCCTTTGAAAGAATGGAGAAATGATGAGAATCTAAGAAGCACTCACAAGAATCCAAATAAGCCATAGCGAGCAAAGAAGATGCAAGTCACCTTTAGTGGATTAATTGAGAGGATTAGGACTCAAGTTACAAGCCAATGAGCAAAGCATAAGGATTTGGGGTTCGTGTGCTTGATTCAGGCTTTGGGAGGCAAAATAGTGGAAGAGAGCAGCACTGGCAGCGCCCAAGTAACAAAGGTAGGGAACCCCAACACCCAAGAAGAGGCGCCCTAATGCCTGAAGCTTTTCCTCAGCAAGTGTTTTGTTTCCTTTTCGAGTTTGGCTCTATAGCCATGTTATTTTAGGCCTATTTTATTGTAGTTAAACATATGCTATTTACCTTTTTTAGTATTGGGTTTGTATTAGGTGTCTGGGTTATTTTAATTGGGCTTGGATTTTGACCAATTAGGTTAATTAGATTTGCTTTGTTTAAAGGGAGGTCATTTCCCTTATAATGGTCAGAATTGGATTATTCATAATTTAGAATAGAGATGTCTCTTCCTTGGTTTTTTTGAAAAACTCTTAGAATTTATTAAGAACCCTAGGTTCTTGTTGTGTTCAATCTAAGACTTATCACTCACTCCTATCCCCTCTTGAGTGTGGCGTCTATATCTTCCTGGATACCTTTGGTTCCCACTTCACTAAGTGATGGGTCAATGTGCTATTTGTTTATGAACTTTGATTAGACATTCTTGGGCGTTTGAATCTCTCCAATTTTGTTCTTGGGTCTCAAGGCGAGTCCGAGAGGTTCACATCACCTTCTTCACCGATAAGCTTCCTTAGTATGTAGACTTCGTTAACTTCTTGGCTAGTAATGTTTTCCCATTGGAGCATAACCGCCAATAGAGGAAGAAATTTATTTCTGATGTTAGCATTGAGAAAATTGGGTATGCTGCAATGAGGTTAGCATTGGATTGCTGTTGAACTTCTTATGGGATGACCCTCAATACCCAATTGACTAAGAATGCCATTAATTTGACTTAAGCAAAATAACAAACATCATGCTCGCACTAAAAGGAATATGAGGTGTTAATCAAAGACTTGAATACCATATGTTAAAAAATGTCAATTTTATGAGGGATTTTTATTTTAATTTTTCACTGGTTGATTGTTGCATGAGTAATGACCTAAGTCACATAATTCATGTAAGATGTGGATTCTAGTGCAAATGCGCCAAGGCATAGATTTATAGAAATTTTGTCTTTGTAGGTTCTTCTCCAATGTGTTTCTATAACTTTGTGTGTCTTCAAGTGCATGTAACTTTTTTTTTTCTTAATGGACGCTCAAACCTTTGACATCATAGAAACTATCTAAAACCCATCACAATTAGACCACATCTAGTGGCTTTGTAACTTTCCTACCATTATGTGAGGATAGCATTGTCTTCTTTTTTAATGGGAATCAGAATCTTCTCCCTTTTTAAATAACATAAACTTAATGAACCTTTTAGTAAGTTAGTTTTCTAAAATTAACAATATTCCCCCAATATTTGTGATAACTACAAAACATAACATTTTTTCAACAAATGCATTGTCTTGGCATTGAAAAGGGTTGTTGGACCCAAATTTGGTCCAATTTGATTATTTTTTATCCAAACATCAAACTCAGATTTGACTCCAATAATTTTAGAAAGTTCCAAACTCCATTTTGTTTTTGGTGGGGGGGGGGGGGGTTGGGAAGCCACAAAAGTAATGTCTATTAATTTTTTTTTCTTAGATAAGTTTCTATCATTCTCTGATTTAGCCCGTAATTCTCCGAAGTCTAAACCTAGCTAGGACTCAATTGTGGGAGAACTAATCTCCAACATCCACATGACAGGATAATATCCGTCTTTGATCTTATATGACATTGGCAAAGCAAACTAGATAGGTTTCGAGAGGAGCTTTTGAGGTATTTACCTTGTGAATATATGCTATGGTGACTTGTTTCATATGCTTATAGAATAGAATAATTGTGCCAATGAGTTGTTGATCTAGTGGTACATCATCTAGTCATAAGAACTAGAGTGCTTGATGTCATGAGTTATATTCCTGTCATATACTCTTCTCTCCTTTCCAGTGCTCCTATGTAACCAAAAAAGAAAAAAAAAAATAGAATAATTGTGAATTGTTATTGTCAAGCAACAGGACCCCTTATAGGCCTTGGCTAGAAAGGAATCACCAAAACTGGTCCATCTTTTGGTGTTTTAGTAACTTTCCATAATCAAGCCAACAACATGTCTATTGACTCAACAGCAAAAGAATAGAAAAAAAATAAGACAAAAACATGGGTTTGTTGATTATTTTTTCCCCTAATAAGCAAGGGTCTATTGATGAATAGGCATTTGATTGCTGCTTGGAGCCAATATGAGAAATACCATATGAAGAAGCCCATTTGGTTCTTTTTATTTTTTTGGTTTTAAGAAGTTAAGGATAAAGAGAGGCTATCACATTCATAGGCTAAGACATGCCACATGCATTTGTAAAAGCTTACAATAATACTTAAGGATTGCCTACCAAGAGGGGATTGCTAGTACCAAGAATTAAACTTAGACCTTATAAGCAAAATACTTAAATCCTTACCAGTTGAACCAACTGTTGTTGGTGCCCTTTGCTTATTTCAAGACACAATTTTTAGTAGAAATTAAAATATTTCCTTTTTTATGTGTCAGTAATTAGCAAGAAAAAAATTGGAGCCCAATAGACTATGCACTTAAAGGGCTTTTGGATCCGAGACTCATATCTCAGCCCAACATAGTGGGCCGTCTAGCCCAATACTCGTTAGGGTTTCTTCGCCTCAAACCTTAACCTCTGGGTATTTGCTTTTATTTCAAAACCTTTTTCTCTCTTACTCAAGCGCAGCTTTCTCTTCCTTGGGACGATTAGGATTCCGAGTACCTGAGCACTTCGCCTACTCTGGTTTGTTTCTTCACTCATGATGAGCTGTGCTGTTTCTTTTCTTTTTTTTCCCTCCATTTTTGAGTACTGAGGAAACTGATTACCTCCTCTTTGAAATTGGGTATTAAATTCATTATTTGTTTATGGATTTCTCATATTTGATTGTATGTACAATTTGATTTCTCAGAAATTGTTAATCGATAATCTAGAAATAGTTATCTTTTGTATCTAATTTGAATTCTGCTTCTGGAAAAAAAAATATGTTTCATGCAATTTGCACCCGAAATTATCAATTTTTTTTTACCCCTTTCTTATATATTGTAGCTATAATACATGTTAATTTGGAGACAGGCATTGTTCGTTTTTATTTCTATATTTTGATTATCGGGATTGCCCACCAAAAGTTTCAGCTATGAAGTTGTGATTCTAGTTTTATGAGTGGTTGTTAAGCTTGTTTGGGTTCAATTTCAACTAAGCCAAGAAAGAAACTAGCATAATTGAGGCATAAATTGAATGATAATTTTTTTTTTCTTGTTTTCAATCACATGAATTATGATAGATTTCACCTTCTTTTAAATGCAGATGCTCCAAAAGCTGGAAATCTGCTTTTTAGCTTCTAAAACTGTTATCTGATACTTATATTTACCTATTTTATTTTTATCAGGTTTATAAGTCTTCGTTTTACTTGCTGAAAGATGCAGAACGAGGAGGGGCAAATAACTGAACTTTACATTCCAAGAAAATGGTATTAATTTGGATTTTACTGATACCATAATTTTAATCTGTAAATTCTGCTAAAATGTGCAATTTGCATTCTGCATAGCTCTGCAACAAATAGACTGATCACTTCAAAGGACCATGCTTCTGTTCAGATCAACGTTGGGCATTTGGATGAGAATGGCGTATACAATGGCCACTTTTCCACATTTGCACTCTGTGGTTTCATTCGTGCACAGGTTGTGATCTGGATCGTATTTATTTAACCATTTGTCTAATATATTTTGGAAATTGTTTGGGTCTGTTTTAACCAAATTGTGCCTTATTTTCTTTTCTTAAAAGTAAATGCTCTGATGTTCACAGTATGTTGGTTTAACTGCCTATAGTATTTAGCATTACATGCTGTTTCCATTTCCTGAATTTGTATCTTTTATTCAGTTAAGTGTGCTTTTGCTTCTTATTGTCCCCTCATTTGATTATGCAATATCAAGGTTCATGAACTATGTTCAGAGTGGAGACTCAGAAATGTCTATATTCTACTGTTGTTGACTGAGCTATGGCATGGAGTGGATAGGTTCTTGGGTAACCTGCAGAGAGAGGAGTACGGTCAAGGGGAGACCGGAGCCGGAGCTCGGGTCTCTTCCGACTCCTTCTACACTTAAGTCAGCATAATGGAGGGAGAGAAAGTGGGGAACCGAGGAGAGGGTACCTGAGAGAGTTTTGAGGGAGTTGGAGAGAAAAAAAAAAATGACTTAGTCAGAGTTAGAGGGGGAAGGTAGAGATATACCAAGCATGGGTATTGTTGTCCTTTCAGTGTAGCAGGTAGTAGTTTTATACGGGTAACATCATCTACCAAACAGATTGAGCGGTTGTCTGTATTGTCATTTTCTCGCCGTTCTGGCCTTTTGTTTGAATTTGTATATAGTTTAGTATTTGAAACCTTGCTGAAAGGTTTTATGTTATGGTCTTTGTCATGCATATGTTGGTTGCAACACTAGAAATTGCATTAGTCATTAATTTACTTAAGACACGTATTTAATGAGCCAGAAGATCTGAAAACAAATTGTAACATCTCTACTCATATGATTAATTTGTTGCCGTTTTTTATGTACTTGTAATTTAGACGCATTCTTAATATGCTTCTTGTGTTTCTTCTAACTTAATACGCCTTTTTAATCATAGGGTGATGCTGACAGTGCATTAGATCGGCTGTGGCAGAAGAAGAAAGTTGAGGTCCGTCAACAGTAGGACCTCAAGCTAGGAAGAGGATAATGTAGTTTATTTTCTTAAATCCTTCTGATGATTTACTATTGAAATTGAGTACTATTGGTTATGGCTCTGTTTGTCTTCCATGTGGTATCATCAACTGTGATTTCTTTTTAACTGATTAATGATAGATTGGGAAAACAAGAATTCTGGTTTCGCCTCCTATTTCAAGCATTGCTTCAATGGAAATGCTTTATTTCAGATGGTTGTGTTTTTTGTGGGTAGAGCCGTCAAAATGGGGTACTCTATCCTCTTCTAAATGAGGGGTTGGGTTCATAAGATCGGGCAAGTAAAACTAGCTCAAATTGGGCTGTGGCCCATTTGGATTTGGGCAGAGTTAGCCTGATTGGCCCGGTCATTCTTTGGTTTTTTTAAAAGGTCTAATAACTAAAATCCTAATTGAATTCAAAATCAAAATCCATAATTATCTTCTCTCCTCTCTCCTTTCTTGGACCTCTCAAGCTTTCGTCTCCTCCTCTTCCATCTTCCTCCCTTGCGCTGCCAGACCTCTCCTCTTCTCTTCTGTCCTTGCGCACGCCCCAATCCCCGGTTTAAAATTTGGCCCGGCCTGATCTGAATTGAATTGGTCCGGCCTGTTTTGAAAGCTGTATTTGTAGGGTTAACATATATATATTTCTAGCTTCTGATAGTGTTGGATTTGTCTACATGATGGGTGGTAGAATAGGTATATACAAATCTTACTTGAACCAGGTGATTTCAGCCATGGTAAATAGCTTGTGAACAATGTTTAGTAATAATCCATTCCAAATGGAAATGACGAAGGTTTTGATTCATGGCAAAAAAAAAAAAAAAGCTTTCCATTTATTGATCCGTGACTGATCAGATTATGAATTTCTTATTTGGTCCATTGAATAAATATGTACCGTCTTGGTTCATAAACCAAGAACCTATGCATTTCTCATCTACTTGACCAATTCCGTCCAACTTTCTGCTTCTAAACCCTCCATATGTTTTTTGGTTCTGTTAGGTTGCTTTTTGACCTTGAGTTACTTGAGATTTGAAAATAGATGAATTTTATTTGACATATGCATGGAGTTTATGATGTACTTTAATGGTAAAAATTTCTATTACACAAATGATTTTGGGTTAACAATTCTTAAATAATTAGAAAAATAAAACATTGGAGATAAGAATCTCAATTTTTATGTAGTTATATGGGAATCAATGTTCTGAAAATTGGACCCAACAAGTGTAATTGAATAACTTTTTTTAAAATATGATATTTATTGATCCAAATGGTTAAATAATTAGATATTATTGTGTTGATCATGTATATTACACTTTAAATGTTAAGTAGTTAGACTTTTTCTTAAGAAACTTATATGTGATCTTTACTACTTTGTTTTATCTAAAAATGATACTTAAATTTGATAAAATTCTGGTATATTTTTATTGGTTTCTCTAACAATGATACTAAATAGACCAAGGCAAATTTATTGACCAACTGAAATGGACTTATAATTTATCTTTAGATGAATATATGAAAATTATATATAGTGTGAACATTCAATCATTTTTTTGACTTATGAATTTTTTGGCTTGTAAATAAATAATGACTGTAATTATAATTGAAATGATTCAAATTAGTGAAAGGAATAAAGAAA
Organism: Cercis canadensis; assembly: GCA_003255065.1. Lineage (NCBI taxonomy): Eukaryota > Viridiplantae > Streptophyta > Magnoliopsida > Fabales > Fabaceae > Cercis > Cercis canadensis. Next base: position 313,579 of record QAOA01006662.1, on the reverse strand, counting down.
CTAACCTTATGACTAAGAACACACTAAGCTAAAGCACTTCTTCTCCCCACCTAGGATCATTGAAGTTAATATATGATTAACAAGATTATTAATAACTCATGGTGTGGGTCTCTTTGGTAAATCCTTCTTAAAGTCGTACAGGGACCACGATACCATTTGAAAGTGTTAGGTGGGTCTCCTAGCCTCCAAGTCTACAACTCTAGTTCGGTTTTGTGCGAAGTACTAGTAGGTGGAGCTTAAATAAATTTCTCTCAATAAATCCGCCCACTGCAATCCATAGAATAGGAACGAAACACCGCCCCCCAAAACAGAAACGAAACTACAAGAAATTACATCATTACGGAGCAGAAGGAAGAGAACCAAAACCAAAACCATCGTCATTGACCAATTCAAGGTACCAGGTTCTCTGTACCGTCCAAATCAAACCCACTTCAGCAATAGCTAAGTAAAGCTCAAAAGAAGAAGCATAGCCACCAATTTTGATTTCATTTTCCTTGGTCGGCTTCAGTGAAGAACTCTAGAATTGAGAGTGATTTTATTGGCAAAGAAAAGACAAAATCTGCGCACCCATTTCTTGAATTGAACTGGGGAGAAATAGAAAGAATGTTTTCCGTCAGATCTTTTTTCCGGCCTCAGCTAAGACCCTCCATTTTGCTGCTGCTGCAGAATTCTTCTTACACTTCCTCAGCAGCTGCAATTCAAGCTGATAGAACAATTAGAGAAGGGCCCAGAAGCGATTGGACCAAAGAGGAAGTCAAATCCGTCTTCGACTCTCCTATACTCGATCTCCTCTTCCATGGAGTAAGCACAACTGCTTTATCTTGGCTTTATTCTGTTAATGCTTCGTGGGTTTCATGGAAATTTGAATAAACAACGAGTTTCCAATGTGGCCAAGCTAAAGGTGCTCTTTTGGAAATTACTCTTGGTTTTTGACTACTACTAAATGTGGGTAAGCTAAAGGTGCTTCATGGGTTTCGTGGAAATTTGAATAAACAACTTGTTCTCCAATGTAGTTAAGCTAAGGGTGCTATTTTGGAGATTACTCTCAGTTGAGTACTAAGGGATACAGACTAGGGAGGGTGGTCAACAAAGTTTTAAGGTTTATGTTGTATTTATTGGAAGTGAAAGAGCAACATAATTAATATGTAACATCACATTGGTACCATGTTACTAAAGCTAGTGTTTTATGCTTTATCAGGCACAAGTTCACAGACATGCTCATAACTTCAGGGAAGTACAACAGTGTACTCTCCTGTCTATTAAAACAGGTGGGTGCAGTGAGGATTGTTCATACTGTCCTCAATCCTCCAGGTATGATACAGGACTGAAGGCCCAACGGCTTATGAACAAGGATGCTGTTCTAGAATCTGCAAAGAGGGTAACCTGTTTCATCCTTCTGCATCTTGCATTACATTTGAGAGTTCTGACTTGCCATTTTACTATATTAATCTTTTTCGCATGTCAATAAATATGATTTTTCTTTCTATGCGTTTCCTTATTCTCTTTTTTCCTTTTAGGCTTGCGCTACTTTCTTCTTAATTAAGCTTTTACTCACTTATCCAATAAATGTTGAACTTAATTGTCTTTTAAGGAGAATGCATTTTTGCACTGTGGTTGTACGCTGCTGCTTTAAATTTCTTCTGCCTGCTATGACAGTGGAAAGGCAATGATATAAGGTCATGTCCAGTTGGGAGATTGTTTATGCTATTGAAGTTCAATTGGAATGATTTGTAGTGTTCTCTGTATTTTTTGTCTCTATCTTATAAAAGACGAAGAATACATCTTAGGAATACCATAACGTGTATTTGATTGTCTTGCAAAATCAACCACTCTAATTTACAAGCAGTCTACTACTCTAGGATGAAGCCTTGTGCCTGCAACTTTTGTAACTTGGATATCCAGCAGAAGGCTTGCTGCTAACTCTTTGTACCTATATTTCTAAAGTGTGATCTATGATTGCTCTTAGGTTCTTCATATCTTAATAATTTAGGGTGAAGATCATATGAAAGTATACTTTTATATTTCAATGAAAGCAAACTAGTGAAAGATTATTTTCTGGGTAGCTATCAAAGGGGAAAAGGGTCCGGTGAAAGTGGGAAGGAGGCAGGGTTTGGCTGCAGGGAAGGCATACATTTTTTCTAGAAACTCAAGAACTTCTCGAACTTGTTTGTTTTTAATCATTGTAGGAAGGGAAAATGGTGAACAGAATTAATGGAAGTGGGAAATATATACACCCAGTTTGGTAGGGAATGCTGTGATTTCAATGTTTTTCCTTCCTGCCTAGCAAAGTATAAAATTTAATTGGCTTACAACAGCTCAGAAAAAAGCAAATGATTTAAGCTTGAAGATGTATTTCTTGTTTAAATAGGTTTCCAGAAATTAATATTATGGTTACCTAGCTGGGTTGAGAGTCAAAAGGATTTGATTGTGGGCAAAAGATGAATTCTAGGCTTAATTAGGATGGTATGAGGTAAAGTTGATTTCGAGCTAAAGAAATGCAATCAAAGGCCGAAACAAGGGCTGTTGTAAGGGTATTAACAGTATCGCAAACTGTGACTTTAAGATTGAGTTTGCATCACAATATCTGAGCTGAAGAAATAAACTGCTTAACTTTTGTATTCTCCATAAAGATGTTTATGTCCTAAAACTAAAGCATTATATTGATTTAGAGGTTTTTCTAACCCCATAAGGATTTGGACTCTATTCCTAATAGGTATTCAGAATATTCTTAATAAAAATAACATTAAAAAACCTAAGCTAAATTTATCTTGCAGCCAGTGTCTACTAAAATACCAAGACACCCCTGGAACTAAAGAAACATAAAACTAAGCTGAACTAGCCTAGCTCATAGAAAAATGTAGCTTATGGACGAATTACAAGCATCCCTATATCAAAATTGAACTGCATTGCAACTTTTCTTTTAATATCCTTTTGACCTCATATTTGCTTGATCCTCTTGTTTCCTGTTAGTGCCAAGAGGTTAGCCTAAAGCCCATGCTACATTAAATTTAGGAAAAAAAAAATGAAAATATAAAATTTATTCAGTTAAAAGGGATTAATGGAATCTCTGAACTAGTTTTGAAGTTTATGTGAGCTTCATTCAGTTTATTTTCTTTCTTTTTTCCTTTTGAGAGAGGGCATGCCAAATATGCTGTTATATTCAATTTTAGCAGAGTTGGTGAAACAGAGATCAGGGAGCATGAGAATTTGAGTATTTAAAAATCTAAGTAGGAAAGCACTATGATTCCAATGTCATAGGTCTAGATGTGTGAATGAATATTTTTCCTCTTTCAGATTTTGTCTTTCTGTCTGTCTTGCTCCCTCTAGATTAACACTGTCACCAGTTTCATTAAATTTCGTATTTTAGGATCCTATTTCTTTTTCTAAGTACTACCTATTGTAGCTATCACAAAATAATTCTTCCATGCCATCCTCAGGCCTTCTTGATTGTCATAGGGTTATGATTATTATAGTCATCTGATACTATTAAAGCTCGAAGTTGACTCCACATATATGTATAAAAGGTCATTTTAAATTCCTGCTTTTATGATTACAAATCTCTGTTTGATCTCAACTCGTTACTCCTAGAATGTTTCTTAAATATAATCTATCTTGTTACTCATGTAGTTCTAAGATGTTTCTTGACATGTATAGCAATCATTTTTCTCTTTCTTGTCAGGCAAAAGAGGCTGGTAGCACACGCTTTTGTATGGGTGCTGCGTGGAGGGACACTGTAGGAAGAAAGACCAACTTCAACCAGATTCTTGAATATGTAAAAGAAATAAGGTAATGAAACATCATTTTATCTGAAAAAGGAAGCACTGTGGAATAGGAGTCATTGTGTAAACAGATCTCAGCACCTATTTAATCTGATTTATTTCTTAAGTATATGATAAAGCTTTGTTGCTGAAAGACATTCCAAACAATCTATAAGAGGAAGTTATGTCCTTGCAGAAGACAAATATAGAGCTGTTAACCAGGGACAATGGTGAGAACTTTATGGGCATATAGTACTTTTTGTTTGTTTGAATGAAGCTATGCAAAGACAAACATAATTAATGCTGATACTTTCAGTGTAATACTATTCCCATAGACTTTAGTATGTGCTGGGGATGGAGGAATCAATTTGTTAGATATATCCAACCCTATTTTCTTACCCTAGAGCATGGTTATGTCAAATAATTTCTGAAGATTGCTTATCACTAACATACTTGCAAAAGACAAACTTGTAAAGGGATTCAGTGATTTACAGTAAAGAACCAGCGATATTCTTCCACCGTTTTCTAGATTGATATATTTGATATATTCCTGATAATCTTTGCGTATTACAGAATTACTTTAAATGTAGCCTTGTCTTGTGTAGTTTATACACCTTTAAATATGTAAGGGTCATTTCTTTTTCTTTTGAATATGTGCTACTTTTTTCTTGACTGTCAGACTTTCGAATTGGTGGGTGGTGGCTTTCTCAAAGGCTGAATCAATGAAGTGTCAATTATTTTAATTTTGTTATACTTTATGTTCTTGTTTGGTGGCCCTGAAGATTCTTGTCAATTATACTGTCTTGACGTTATTTTTAAGTAGCTAATTTATGACTTTTTCAATGAATATCTTAAATCTTTTGTGAAATTGTAACACTTGTCTATCTCATCTGATCTAGGAATATGGGGATGGAAGTATGCTGCACCCTTGGCATGCTGGAGCAACAGCAGGCGGTTGAACTTAAGAAGGCAGGGCTCACAGCCTATAATCATAATCTTGATACCTCAAGGGAATATTATCCAAATGTCATTACAACAAGGACTTATGACGAGCGCCTAAAAACTCTTGAGTTTGTTCGTGATGCTGGAATTAATGTTTGTTCTGGTAATCCTATTAACTTAGAATATAATGAAAACATTTCCAATAATAGTCTTGGAATATTGTTCAGCTAGATGAATATAATAAATCTCTCTCTTTAATAAGGACATACCTAGACTGATATTGGAATAGCATATGTTCTGGGAGAGAAGCTCATCTATTCTCATAAGCAGATTAATTTCTTTTCTTCATGGCAGGATCATAATTTGCTGATAGCTTTCTTGTTATGATTTCTATGTTTCAGGTCTCTAATACTGCTATTGAGGTTTTCTTTGCATAATTTAGGGGGGAAACTAATATTTTAATCTCTGAAAGATCAGCATTTCTCAAATTTGGTCATTATACTTTTATTTTTGAGTCCTTACATGTTTTAATTTCTGAATTTGGTCCTTCTGTACTGACTAGATACTTTAAATTCAGGACTATTAAGGGAACAAATTGAAGTAAAGTGAAAAATATTGGGACCAATTTGAAACATGAAAAAGGATTCAATTGAGAATATTAAAATTGAGTTACCAATTTGAGAATCACTATATTTTTAGGGACCAAAATTCCCTGCTACAACATGAACCATTAACATTATTAATGTATTTTCTTCATTAAGAGCTTATATTCTTTTTCTCTTTTCTCTGTCCTCTGCCTTAGTAGTTTGCTCATGTCACTAGGCATGGCGGCTTGTGTTGCTCCATAAATTTTTTAGTCTTCTTTCTTAATGGGAAAAATTAAGTTCAACATGCTGACTTGGATTTTATAAGTCGAAAAAATAACTGTTGTGGCATGTACTATATATTTATTCAAATTAATTCTGTTGTATGGATCACAATAATAAGTACATATCTTTAGATCTTTCAAGATGAGTTGGAATTTTTGTTGAGTGTTTCAAATTAAGGAAGTTAGTTTAATAACATTGCAGGAACTTGATGAAGACACCTTTCGTGGGAATTTTATGCATAATTTCCACTTTAAGGGGAAAAAAGAAAAAGATATACAGCTTAATTTTTGTCACTTCCATAACACTTCTAAGCTTAGGTCAGTGGTTCATGGATGATCAATTATTATTTACGGGCTCTCAGACATGGCATAATCAAATATGAAGTTTGAACTTCATTTCTTATCTATTCAAAACTAGCCCGAGTTGCCTACAAATTAGTTTCTGCTTTGACTTCCAATTTTAAATGATTATTGTGTAAGATGGCATCCTTTTTTTTGGATTTTATATTTTCATCTTCATTAATGATGAATATATGCTTTCTTTGTAAGTGAATCAAGATATTCTAGTAATGTGGTACTTAAATATTTAAGAAAAAAATATGACTGGTTGAGATTTCTTTACAGGAGGCATTATAGGACTTGGAGAAGCAGAGGAGGACCGTGTTGGTTTGTTGCATACATTGGCAACACTACCTACTCATCCAGAGAGTGTTCCTATCAATGCACTTGTTGCAGTAAAAGGCACCCCTCTTCAGGATCAGAAGGTGAGTTAATTTATTTATTTATCTACTTGTTGAAGTAAGCTTAATAATGTTGGTTACTTTAGCAGCTGTTGAACATGTAATAAGTGGAGCTCAAATTCTTATGCTATCTACTAGTTGATAATAACAGAACATAGAGATGCAAATTTGGAAATTTTGATTATGAAATTGGCCTTTCTGGTGACACCTTTAAAGATTTGTGGCTTTTGAGAATGAGAAGGCAGAACCTATATGGATTCATGAAGTCTAGATCACTAAGATTGTCTATGAAATGTCGACAAGAAAAGGGCGTGTATGCCTTGTTAAGCTAAGCTACCTCCTCTTCAAAAGAGAGGGGGGGGGGGGGGGGGNGGGGGGGGGGTAGCGCTAGACCACCCCCTCATTGAGGGGGTTCTGGTGGGACTCACGTCCTGAAATTGGTGTCATTGTGAAGATCTTGACAAACTAGTCACCCAGTGTGATAATTTCTTGTGGCATGGTTTAAAGGATAGTGTGTAGAAGAGGAGATGTTGCGTACTATTAGATGTAGGTGGTTGCAGGATCCATTTGGGTTTCTTTCTAGGGGCACTTATATGATTGCATAATCTCAAAAGGTGAACTTTTGTGTAAGCTCACTGTAGTTTGACATGATATTATAATCACACTTTTTTTTTTGGTTTGTTTTTACTAATACTAAGAAATATTCAATTTTAAGCCACTAGCCACTAGGTGTGGTCTAGAAATGAGAGGTTTGGATAGATTGTCGGAGGTCTTGGGTTGGAACTGGCTGCCTTCATCTTACCAAAATGAAAAAGAAAAAGAAACAGAACATCCAATTTTGGCTAATAATTCATAAATTGCAGCTATTTCCATACTGTATCTCAGTATTATTCATTAAATTGCTTCTCTTAGTGTTCATGCTCTCTCTTCTACTTTTATTTTAGAATTTTGATTTGTTATCAAAAATTTAAAATGTTAACTATGAATTTTATGGATCTGTCTCAACATATTTTTTACATTAACTTTAATGTAAGTATGCCGTTATCATCAATATTTTCGGAAACTAGGAAACATTAACAAGTTACTAGAATGTGTTTCTAATGCTAAAATAGTTGACACATATCATGGTTTGTAGAACTTCAAATACATAATTTTGATTGGCGTTGAATACATGACATTCTTTTGAGCTGTCTATGTAGCTAAATAGACTTCATATCTCTATTTCATTTTCAGCCTGTTGAAATATGGGAGATGATTCGCATGATTGCCACGTCACGTATAGTAATGCCAAAAGCAATGGTCAGGTTATCAGCAGGCAGAGTCAAGTTCTCAATGCCTGAGCAGGCATTGTGCTTTCTTGCTGGTGCAAATTCTATCTTCACGGGTGAAAAGCTTCTCACAACTCCTAACAATGATTTTGATGCTGATCAACTCATGTTCAAAATACTTGGACTAATTCCAAAAGCTCCAAGCTTTCATGAAGATGAAACTTCCAAGGCCGTGGATTGTAAAGAAGCCGCGGCCGCCTCCTCAGGTTGAGTTCATCTGACGTTTTTGGCTTATTGTCTGTAATCCTTTTAACTCCTGTAACTGCTTGTTGTATGTGTTGGATCCTCGTATTTTCTTTCATGCGGTATCAGGTATCATTGAACTGCCTAATTTTAGCTTCAAGACATGAGCACTGAAAATTATTGATAATATTAAATTTGAAATTATTTATTTTTCCATTACTTGCTATGTTGAGGACTAAGAACCCCAACTAGCGCAAAAATATTGCACATCATCTGTCTTAACTTATTTTTTATTTGCTTTGACATTTTTGACTCGATGTTTTGTACCTTGGTGTATTCCGAAATGTGAGATATTTCAATATGACATACCCTAATATCAAATATTAAGAATTTAATATGTTGATCTTGCCTTTGACAATTCAAAATATATACAAGATATCCAAAGATTTTATCTTGAATTCTCATTATATCAGCATTTCAAATAAAAGGCAGTGAAGATATCAAGAGTATCTTACATTACAGTGTGAAATTGACTGGGTACTGAATATTCATATCAGAATAGGGTCCTGCATATCATATAATTTTGTGTAAAACCTGAATGATTGTATTAGAATAGGGTTTCTCCATAAATATAGCATCTAATATTATGTAGCTTTTTGTATTATACAATTAGTTTAGTGTGTTTTCTTTTCATTTTAATTATTTTCTTCTCATATTGAATAATTTTCAAATTGAGAACAAAAAGCTAAGAAAATTTTAGCGTAAATATTATTTTTGGTAGACTAAGGGGCAAAAGCCCAGAAACAGAAAAAAAAAAAAACTACAGCAAAATACTCCTATGCAAAGCTAAACCAGCAGAGTCTTCCATGAGCACCTGCTGCAAACAAATAGGAAGATCCCATAACCAGTCAACCATTAAGCCACCCGAATGCGCATCCCTTGCAAGAAGGTCCGCACACTTGTTACCTTCTCTATAAACGTGTCTGACCACCAAATCTCAACTCCACTGCATCATGTCTCTAAGCTCTTGAATGGGAGGAAAGCAGGGAGAAAACCTGTTATGACAATGATGCAGAAGATGAATGCTACATTGTGAGTCACACTCAATTACCACTTTCTGAGCACCCAAATCCCAAGCCATCCGAGTCCCATAAACTAGCCCCCATAACTCAGCTTTTGTAATAGAACCTTGACCCAGGTTGCATTTAAACCCTGTGATAAACGAGCCTGAGGCGTCATGAGCTAAACCTCCACAAGCTGCATGCTGTGTAGCAGCAATCATAGAGCCATCATTGTTAATTTTGACCCAACCATCATCCGGAAAGTGCCAAGAAATAAGAGAGTGAACTTTGGGACTCCCATGCAACCCATGCTTGCTACATTCTAGGAAACCACTAAGCTTCTTAAACCTGCCCATCACTTGGTCATCCGGAAAGTGCCAAGAAATAAGAGAGTGAACTTTGGGACTCCCATGCAACCCATGCTTGCTACATTCTAGGAAACCACTAAGCTCCTTAAACTTGCCCATCACTTGGAATACCAAATCATGACCCTCTTGAGCACCACTATCAAATAAGAAGGCATTTTGAGAATGCCAAACCGCATGCAGAGCAATTCCAAACAGTTTATCCCATCCATGTGTAATATTTCCCCATTCATTAGAGAGATTACTAGCAAGCCAATCCTTGCCATCAAGTGCAAGGAAGGTGTTCCATGCCCTTTGTTTAACCAGATGCAGCCAAAGAGGGAGAATCTTATCATAGTCCCTAAGAGCATGCATTATAGTCTTGACTTCCTTGCCACAGCGAGAACACACAAAATCAACAGCCAAGTGATGTTGAAATCTAGTACTATTAGTGAGTAGACTATCATGAAAAATCAGCCAAAAGAGAGTCTTAATCCTTTGGGGTCCCTCCCATTTCCATAATTTTTTAAGAAGAGGAATTTCCCGAAACATCACCAGTCAAGCAACCATATGCAGATTTAATGGAAAAATCCCCATCATGGGAATGATCCCACACAACCAAATCCTTACCATTTTGAACACTGGGGGCTTTTATAATTGCAATACGATCACAAGCATCGCTAGGCAGCAAAGCAGTGAGCTTCTGCCACTCCCAATTACCCTCAGGAGTGATAAATTGGTCCACCGTATCCTCTTTGGCACTATTGTCTAGCTGCAAACAAGTCAAACTATGAAGCGGGGGAAGTCCATGAATCCACTTATCATACCAAAAATTGACCTGTTGACCATTGTCCAAACGCCACAAAAGATGTTCCTCTAACTTTGTCCAAGATTTACAGACCCCTTTCCAAAGATTAGAGATGGAATTCTTAGCTTGGACTGTTGGAAGTAAATTAGAGCCACAGTTATACTTACTACGAAGAACTCGAACCCACAAATCATCACGCTTATTTATCAGTCCCCAACCTACTTTCATCATAAAGGCTGTGTTGACATGCTTGGTATGCCTTAAACCCAGACCCCCATGATCTCTCATACTACAAACTGTATCCCATTTAACTAGGTGGATCTTTCTATGCTCTTGTGAGGATCCCCAGAGAAAACCTTTATTTAATTTGTCAATTTCCTCACAAGTATTGGAAGGCAAATAAGAGGTCTGCATAGCGTAAATGGGAATGGCTGAGATAACCGACTGGGAGAGGGTAAGCCTACCTTCAAAAGAGAGGGACTTAGCTTTCCAACTACTTAGCTTGCTCATAACCTTCTCTGTGATATAGTAGAAAGAAACCTTATTGCTCCGCTTATGGATCAAAGGAACCCTAAGTACTTCCCTAAGTCACTAGTAACACCGAAGCCCAAATTACTAGCAATTTCTTGCCCCCTCAGATGATTGACATTTTTGGAAAAGCAAACCTTAGTTTTCTCAAAACTAATTTTTTGCCCAGAACTTAAGACAATGATTAATAACCTCAGCTTGCTCTAAGGAAGCTTCCCCAAAGAGAAATAAATCATCAGCAGACATAAGATGAGTTAAAGGAAGCTTGTTTCAATTAAGAAATAGTGGTTTCCAAAACCCCCCAATAGCTGTAGAATTAATTAAATGAGATAAACACTCAATGCAAAGCACAAAGAGGTAAGGAGAGAGGGGATCACCTTAACAAATACCCTGAGAAGGAGGAAAATCCTCCGTAGTAGCACCTCCCCAAACCACATTCATGGAGGCTGTAGAGATGCAATACCAAATGAGGTTAATAATGTTAGTGCCAAGACCCAAATCCTGCACAGTTTCTCTGATAAAATCCCATTTAATTCTATCATAAGCTTTCTCAAGGTCAATTTTGATAGCCATGAAGCCTTTCTTTCCCTTTCGAAACCTCATACTATGAACAACCTCTTGCGCAATAACAACATTATCTGAACCCTAATGCCTTGGAATAAAACTGCACTGATTCGGAGAAATAATATAGCACATGACTTTCCATAATCTAGTAGCAATAATTTTAGTATTCACTTTATAAGCCACGTTACACAAACTTATAGGTCATAACTGTTTGATATACTAAGGATTATCCACTTTAGGAATGAGAGTAATCAGAGTATTATTAATGGCCTTGATTTTTTGTGGATCTTCAAAAACCTGTTGAACAAGAGAAAACAATGAGGGGCCAACTACATCCCATTGGCTTTAAAAAAATAGGGCATGAAGCCCATCAAGACCTAGAGCTTTCAAACCACCCATACTGAAAAGCGAGGACTTGACTTCTTCAAAAGTAACCTTAGCTTGCAAATTTGTGAAGTCTCTTTCTATAATTTGGGGAAAACAACCTGAAATTAAGAAAGGAATGAACATCCCATCATCTTGGTAAAGATTCTTGAAAAAAGAGGTAGCCAACACATAGAGTTCTCCTTCATCATGAACCCAAACTCCCTCATCATTTTGTAGCGTTGCTATTTTATTCTTGCGACGTCTCATAATAGTGGTACCATGGAAATATTTGGTATTTTAATCACCAAAATTAATCCACTTGCACAGAGACTTTTGAGCCCAAATCAGCTCTTCCCCTCTAAGAACTGTTTCATAATCCCTTCAAAGCGTAGCTTGTAAATTCTCAAGGAATAAATTAGGACCCATATTGAGCTTGCTGTAAATACCTTGTAGGCGACTATACAACCGATGTTTTCTCTGAGCTATATTCTGAAAGACTTCAAAATTCCACTTCTTAATAGTAGTAGTAAAATTCTCAATATTAATACCCCAACTGTTCTCAACTCCCTATGCCTGTTTAACCAAACCACCAAAGCTTTCATGGAGGAGCCAAGACGCAATGAACTTGAAAGGCCTATTACCTCTATGACCCTCCCTATTACTATCAAACCGAACCCATAGGGGATTATGATCCGACTTAAAATGGGGAAGGTGAACAACAACTGCTTCTTCAAAAGCAAACCACCACTCCATGTTATGAATTACTCTATCTAGCCTTTCCCTAACACCACTTCGTTGCCAAGTAAAATTAGCTCCCTGAAAACCACCATCAACTAGATTACAACCATAAATACATTCCTGAAATGCTCGACAACTACCAAGCTGAACCTTAATACCCCCTTGCTTATCTGAAGGATGAAGAAGAGAACTAAAATCCCCCATGGCACACCAGGGCCCGGAAGCCGTCTCCTTGATAGACCGAAGTTCATGCCAAAGCTCCTCCCTCAAACTAGGGGTTGGGCTACCATAAACTATCATCAACAACCAAGGATTTTTAGCATTGAAGCCAACCTACATGTTCACCAGTTGCTTATGAGAATGAAGCACAGAGAGCTGCCAAACTGCAGAATCCCAAAGACACCAAATACCTCCTAAGAATCCACTAGCTTCAACCCGAAACATAGAGTCCATCCCCGAATTTCTGATGAAAGAATCAGCCCTCTTCCCATTGATATGGGTTTCTAACAGGGAGACAAAAGTAAGACGATAAATGCGAACCAAATCCTTGAAAAGACCCAAGGACCCAGCACTTCCAACACCTCTACAATTCCACACTAGCATGTTAGGGTTTAAATCCATAAGATAATAATGGAAAAAATAGAGAACAAAAGCAGTTGCACCTAGCAAGATCATATGACTTTATCACCCGAAGATGAAGCAGAATTTTTTTTTTTCTGCGTGCATAGCTCATAAAGAGCAGATCTATTATCCAAATCGGCCTCTACCTTACAAGCACCAAAGCTTAGTCTTTAGTGCAACTTTGGATTTGGAGGTTTGGGTCGAACTACTTCACGAGTTCTTCCTTCCTCCAAAACTGGGTAATTAAAAGAAGTGGGGGCAACTGGAAGTTCTTCCGCGACAAGACGATCATAAACATGCATTATGTCTTCCTTCGTAGCAGGATTTAAAGTTCTTAAAATAGCTCTATACTCAGGATCATTAACTTCTATCCGCTTCTTAAGCTGAGAGTTACTCATAACCTGCTTACCAATGCTACCATGCTGATTCTCTTTATCTAAACCGATAGCTCTATTTATACCAGCAGTCTTTGCTTTAACCACCCCAGATGAGTTCTTCTTGTTACGGTGCACAACTAAATTTAGCTTGCTTTGATTATTTGGCCTAGAGAACTTACTTGGCCCAGTACGGTTATTGGGAGACGGTTGAGACGTGAAAAGTTCTTTCTCTGCATGGTCAGGTGTAGTTAACGAATCTTGCCTAGCACTCTTACCCACCTGATCAAGAATATTTTCTGAATTCTCTATATTGGGTGGTTGAACCTTAGGGTTATTAATTAAAATATAAAAACGGGACCCACCCAAACTTTTTTCCTTATCAGAACCCGATAACATAGGAGCACCTTGCTGAAGATCCTTCTCTATAACCTTATCACTAGTTTTAAATGCCCCTGATTTGCGATGCTGAGGTCTTTGTACCAACATCCACTTCCTAAAATAGTTAGGACTCCCCTCCTTACTGCCTTGAAAATTGGTATGTGCTCTATCATTGGGATTCTCCAACATTGCAGGGATCATGGGTGTATTCCCCCCACTAGTAGGAGCTTGAACATTCACAGCAACCCCTCCTGGAACCTCAAGAGGATGGCAAACCATGCAAGAGTCACTGCAGTGACCATATTTGCCACACTTGAAGCAAATTAAGTGAAGACCTTTGTACTCAATGGAAATTTCCCTACCGTATAATAGAAACTTAGGAACTAAACTACGTCTTAAATCAATCTCAACACAAATCCTAGCAAACTTCCCCCTAGTTATTTGTGAAGTGAGGTTATCAACATACAAAGTAGTACCCAACATAGAACCTATACAACACAAGAACTTCTCATTGTGGAACTCAATAGGAAGCCCAAGAATACGGATCCAAACCACTACTCGTTTAACCTACATGTCAGAAGGATCAAACAAAGGATGCCATTGATGAACTATCAAATAATGGTTTGCTATCAACCAAGGAATTTCAGTAAGAGCAAAACACAGATAACTGTGGTTTGAAAGTGATCCTCATTCAGGTCTACCACCCTAATCGAACCATCTCTCTCCCACATCTTTTGTAGTTTGTTTGTCGTTATCCGAATCCTTATTCTTTTCCCCAAAAAATGAACAATCAATGATTGCCTCCAGGGCCTACAATACTCCTCATGTTCCTCCGACATCACCTCTATCAAAAGGCAAGGGTTAAAAGGAATATCCTCCCCGATTGATACGTTATCATCCTCACTCCCATACAAGAGACTCTCCTCTGCATCCCTAGTATTCAATGGTGAAGCTGCCCCTCTCTTACTACTATGTGAATCCAGCAACCTATCCTTATACGAGATGGAAGCACCCTTTGGGCTTTTCTCCAAAGACTCATCCTTTTCGAGATCCGTTAGTGTGTCTGGGACAACCTCTGAATCGCTCACAGCTTGGTGCACCAACGGAGACTCATTCACAGCTTCCATATGATTCAACTCTTCGTCAGAAAACTCACCATCCTCCAGCACCCTATCCTCCATATTAGATTCCTGACACGAGGAAGATGTTTTTTTTTTTTAAAACTTTTTTACATGATCTCGCCCTCAGAACTTCCTCCTCCAAGGACGGCGGAGGAGGAAGATTACCCAACGCTCTCTCAGCACCTGACACATTCATCTCCAATAGTTGAGTATTGTTTTAGCGTAAATATATAACTACTCTAAAAAGAACCCTACATCATTTGAAATGTGTTTAGCGTTCATTAGTGAGTAGGATCAGTAAGCAAACTGTAATAAGCTTCTTCACGGGCCCACACCCTAAGTTCAGAATTCCTCATGTTTCTCAAAGCTTGCCTCTAGTAAACTAGAAAAAAATGGCAACAGAATATACCCATCGCTAAACATGCAAAATCCATTGCAAAAATGACTGGCAACGAAAAAAAAAAAGTCAGAAAGTGGCGGGCAAACTACCTAGTGATGGAAATCTACTTTGGTCGCTAACTGGCAACAGATATATATATATATATATATATATATATTTGGTTAAAACTGGAATTTCATAAATAGATAGAGTCTTCAAACATAATAAGATAAATTACAGTCATCCAATAGTATAATCTTTCCTCAAAGTAGAGCTAACAATTCTACGTAGTAATACACTAATATGCCTCTTCTAACCAAGAATAAAGGAGGTTTTGATGCGAATCAGCTTGCTACATGCCATAAGCCTAGGAGTGTTCATTCATCATAGCATGTAGCCTCCTAGCCGAATTGCCGATATAAGGAATTCATGTATGCCTTTGCAAAACAGTTTTGGAGATTAATAGTATTCAGTTTCTGAATTATTGAGTTTCTCTGGATTGAGAGCTTCCCTGTTGTTCTTGGGCAAAGAACTTGAACTTGAACTTACCAAGGATCCTTCCTTGCTAAGGGTTCACCCTATTGAGATAACCAAGGTCATCCTACAGTTTGGTATCCAGACACTCTGTTTCGATCCTTCGGGTACGCAATTGGTATCAGAGCTTTGGCTCCTTGGAGTTTCAATCGGTATTCCTATATTCCTAAAACCCCCTATTCTATTTTTATTTTATTTATCTTATTTTTTTTGAGTCAATCATCTTCTACCCCCTTTCTATTAAGTCAGTTTTTGTCTTTTATTTTTCCTATCAATTTCATTCTTCGTTATGTTCTTTAAGTTTTTGGTCAAGTTATCCCTATTATTTTTGTTCGGATCATTGGTTGGTTGTTTTTTCCTTGTTTTCCTTGTTTGTGTTTAAGAGTCCACGTCCTAGGTTAAAATTGCCTAGAGGCGGCGGCTGTTTCAATTGCAATAGCAAATCCTAGTTGTTCGTCGAGTCCTAGTCAAGTTTAAAAAAAAAAAAAAAAAAAAAAAAAAAAAAAAAAAAAAAGATTAGCAAAATCTGTTCTTGTGAAAAGAAAATAAAAAAATAAAAAAAAAAATGGACTATTTGGACTCACTTACTTGAAAAGGCCATAACTTTCAGCTCGTTTGGAGTTACGGAACCCGTGACCCAGCGTTTCGAAGCTCGTTCAGAGACCTTCGATGTGGCAACTGGGTTTACCTAGTTGACGCCATTTTTGGGCTCAAAATCCTTCAAATGTTTCGAAGCTCGTTCAGAGACCTTCGACGTGGCAACTGGGTAAGCACTTTGAGGTTAGTTTTCGGTTAAGGGGTCTAGGGAAAGATGTCTAGATAAAGCCCACGCCATACCGAAGGATGCTGGCTCCATACCCTGGTACGACCTGTTTATGGTTGTTACAACTTTGGTATGGAAGGGCGTCTGTTTTTAGAAACAAGAGAAAACAATAAACAATAAAAGAAAAGCCTGGGTAATGTTAGAAAGGCGCTCCCTCTTTCAACCCAGTTGATGCCATTTTCGAGCTCAAAATCCTTCAAAAACGTCTGTTTCAGGCTGTTTTCTGTAATCTGCTGATTTTCTTTCAATTTGTTGCTGTTTTCTAGATTCTTTTATTCTTTTCTTGTCCAAATCAACACCCTTGTTCAGTATTTATATTCAAAAGTCTTGTCTAGATTCTTTTATTCTTTTCTTGTCCAAACCAACACCCTTGTTCAATATTTATATTCAAAAGTCTTGGTCATTTTATTTTATTTATTTTTCCTTCTTGAAGTTCTTGTTTTGCTTCCTTGTCATATTCTTTTTTGCTTCCTTATTTTATTTATTTTTATTCAACACCCTTGTTTGGCTTTCTTATCATTTTTGTTTCTATTACCTTTTCTCCTTGATAAGTTCTTGGAAAGTTCTTGTTTAAGGCCTTCTAAGGAAATTTGAGTGGAAAAAGGCAAGAGTGGTGAGCGCATTATGGGGAAAAAGCCAATTGAGTGTAAACACGAGTGAAACACGTGAGGTGAGTGTGTGCAACATGGAACAGGAAGAACCATTCACCAAAAGTCATATGGATGCATATATGAACGCAATTCAGGACCAAATTGCAGCATTACGAATGGGCACTGAGGACAGATTAGAGAGGTTAGAAAACCTGGTTTCACCTAAGACAAAAACTAAAACAACTAGACCCTTTCGGTATTNTGAAAAGGCCATAACTTTCAGCTCGTTTGGAGTTACGGAACCCGTGACCCGGCGTTTCGAAGCTCGTTCAGAGACCTTCGACGTGGCAACTGGGTAAACCCAGTTGATGCCATTTTCGAGCTCAAAATCCTTAAAAAACGTCTGTTTCGGGCTGTTTTCTGTAATCTGCTGATTTTCTTTCAATTTGTTGCTGTTTTCTAGATTCTTTTATTCTTTTCTTGTCCAAACCAACACCCTTGTTCAGTATTTATATTCAAAAGTCTTGGTCATTTTATTTTATTTCTTTTTCCTTCTTGAAGTTCTTGTTTTGCTTCCTTGTCATCTTCTTTTTTGCTTCCTTATCTTATTTATTTTTTTTTATTCAACACCCTTGTTTGGCTTTCTTATCATTTTTGTTTCTATTACCTTTTCTCCTTGATAAGTTCTTGGAAAGTTCTTGTTTAAGGCCTTCTAAGGAAATTTGAGTGGAAAAAGGTAAGAGTGGTGAGCGCATTATCGGGAAAAAGCCAATTGAGTGTAAACACGAGTGAAACACGTGAGGTGAGTGTGTGCAACATGGAACAGGAAGAACCATTCACCAAAAGTCATATGGATGCATATATGAACGCAATTCAGGACCAAATTGCAGCATTACGAATGGGCACTGAGGACAGATTAGAGAGGTTAGAAAACCTAGTTTCACCTAAGACAAAAACTAAAACAACTAGACCCTTTCGGTATTCTGAGGAAGAGGAAGAAGACTATTCTGAGGTTGAAACCGAGACCAGAAGAGAGAGGAGGGCAGCCCCTCGTCGTGATAATAACCTGGGGAGTATAAAAATGAGAATTCCTACCTTTCAAGGTAAGAGTGATCCTGAACTTTACCTAGATTGGGAGAGGAAAGTGGAACATGTTTTTGAGTGCCATGAATACTCTGAAGAAAAAAAAGTAAAGCTAGCAATAGTTGAATTCACTGATTATGCTAGTATTTGGTGGGATCAGCTAGTGATTAACAGGCGTAGAGATGGTGAGAGACCTATTCGGTCATGGGCTGATATGAGAGCCGTGATGAGGAAGCGGTTTGTACCTAGACATTACTATAGAGATTGTTTCAAGAAATTGCAAGATTTGAAACAAGGATCTATGAGTGTGGCTGAGTACAACAGTGAGATGGAGATAGCCATGATGAGGGCTAGTATTGATGAGAACCGTGAGGCAACCATGGCACGGTTTATTAGTGGCTTGAAGCGAGAGATTGCTGAAGTGGTGGAGATGAGTCACTATGTAGAGATGGAGGACTTGGTGCATAAAGCCGAGCATGTAGAGCGACAGTTGAAGGCTAGAGCAGCTTCTAGATTCGGTGTGCCTTCCAGAACTTCAAACTGGAAATCAAATTGGAAGGATAATCCTCACACAGTTCCAAAGCCAAGAGACGACACAAGACCAAAGCCTACGGGTTCTACTTTTCTAGATTCGGTGTGCCTTCCAGAACTTCAAACTGGAAATCGAATAGGAAGGATAATCCTCACACAGCTCCAAAGCCAAGAGACGACACAAGACCAAAGCCTACGGGTTCTACTCCTATTTCCCAAGGTAAAACAGACTATAACTCTTCTTCTAAGTCACGTGACATCAAATGCTACAGGTGTCAAGGACGTGGACATATATCTTCTGAATGTCCCAATAGAAGGAAAGTTGTTATGCTTGCTACTGGTGAGTATGATAGTGAGGAGGAATCTACTGTTACACCTGGTTGTGAAGACATGCCACCCTTAGAAGATGCTAGTGACGTGGAGGGAATTGATGACTCCCTTCCAGATCAGTATTTGATGGTGTCAAGGCGTGTGCTCAACATGCAACCGAGGGAAGATGACATCGAAGAACACCGTGAGCATATCTTTCAAAATCGATGCTTGGTGGGAGACAAGGTATGTAGCGTTATTATTGACAGTGGATCTTGTACTAATGTTGCTAGTACCTTGGCCGTAGAAAAGTTGAATTTACCTACTATTCCACACCCCTCGCCTTATAGGCTAAGGTGGTTGAATGATAGAGGAGACCTATGGGTAAACAAGCAAGTTAGGATTGCATTTGCCTTTAGCACTTTTAAAGATGAAGTACTGTGTGATGTGGTGCCTATGCATGCTTGTCATATTTTGTTGGGACGACCATGGCAGTTTGATAGGCGAGTGAAGTATGACGGATACAACAACACTTACACCGTCTACAAGAATGACAAGGCCACTTTGTTGAAACCTTTAAAACCTGCTCTTGCATATGCGGATCAAGCAAAGATTACAAAAGAATGTAAAGAGAGAGAAGAAAAAGCAGCCAAAGAAAAAGAGGCTGAGAGAGAAAAAGAAAAAAGTACAGACAAACAGAGTGAGAGAAGACAAAAAGTGAGTGCTTTTGCAAAAAAAAGTGAGGTCAAGAGTGTTCTATTGTCTAAGCCAACCCTTCTTGTACTTATGTACAAGGATGTTTATTTTACTAACTCTCTTAACCCTTCTTTGCCTAGTGTGGTTGTTTCTTTGATGCAGGAATTTACTGATATTTTCCCTGAAGAGATACCACATGGTTTGCCTCCCTTGAGGGGCATAGAGCACCAGATTGACTTTGTTCCTGGATCGACTATCCCTAATAAACCAGCCTACCGAGCTAATCCTGACGAGACAAAGGAAATTCAAAGGCAAGTAGATGAGCTCGTACAAAAGGGATTCGTGAAAGAAAGTCTAAGCACATGTTCAGTTCCAGTTATCTTGGTGCCAAAGAAAGACGGGACATGGCGCATGTGTGTGGATTGCGGAGCCATCAACCAAATCACAGTGACGATTCAGATTCGAGGACGAATCCTTCTGAGGAGGGAGGGAATGATGCGAATCAGCTTGCTACATGAAGGAAAGTGGAACATGTTTTTGAGTGCCATGAATACTCTGAAGAAAAGAAAGTGAAGCTGGCAGTAGTTGAATTCACTGATTATGCTAGTATTTGGTGGGATCAGCTAGTGATTAACAGGCGTAGAGATGGTGAGAGACCTATTCGGTCATGGGCCGATATGAGAGCTGTGATGAGGAAACGGTTTGTACCTAGACATTACTATAGAGATTGTTTCAAGAAATTGCAAGATTTGAAACAAGGATCTATGAGTGTGGCTGAGTACAACAGTGAGTTTTGGAGATTAATAGTATTCAGTTTCTGAATTATTGAGTTTCTCAAGATTTGAAACAAGGATCTATGAGTGTGGCTGAGTACAACAGTAAGATGGAGATAGCCATGATGAGGGCTAGTATTGATGAGAACCGTGAGGCAACCATGGCACGGTTTATTAGTGGCTTGAAGCGAGAGATTGCTAAAGTGGTGGAGATGAGTCACTATGTAGAGATGGAGGAATTGGTGCATAAAGCCGAGCATGTAGAGTGACAGTTGAAGGCTAGAGCAGCTTCTAGATTCGGTGTGCCTTCCAGAACTTCAAACTGGAAATCAAATTGGAAGGATAATCCTCACACAGCTCCAAAGCCAAGAGACGACACAAGACCAAAGCCTACGGGTTCTACTCCTATTTCCCAAGGTAAAACAGACTATAACTCTTCTTCTAAGTCACGTGACATCAAATGCTACAAGTGTCAAGGACGTGGACATATATCTTCTGAATGTCCCAATAGAAGGAAAGTTGTTATGCTTGCTACTGGTGAGTATGATAGTGAGGAGGAATCTACTGTTACACCTGGTTGTGTGACGCGTTCGCGTACCCGAAGGATCGAAACGGAGTGTCTGGATACCAAANTTGATGACTCCCTTCCAGATCAGTATTTGATGGTGTCCCGGCGTGTGCTCAACATGCAACTGAGGGAAGATGACGTTGAAGAGCACAGCGAGCATATCTTTCAAAATCGATGCTTGGTGGGAGACAAGGTATGTAGCGTTATTATTGACAGTGGATCTTGTACTAATGTTGCTAGTACCTTGGCCATAGAGAAGTTGCATTTACCTACTATTCCACACCCCTCGCCTTATAGGCTAAGGTGGTTGAATGATAAAGGAGACCTATGGTTAAACAAGCAGGTTAGGATTGCATTTGCCTTTAGCATTTTTAAAGATGAAGTACTGTGTGATGTGGTGCCTATGCATGCTTGTCACATTTTGTTAGGGCGACCATGGCAGTTTGATAGGTGAGTAAAATATGACGGATACAACAACACTTACATCGTCTACAAGAATGACAAGGCCACTTTGTTGAAACCTTTAAAACCTGCTCTTGCATATGCGGATCAAGCAAAGATTACAAAAGAATGTAAAGAGAGAGAAGAAAAAGTAGCCAAAGAAAAAGAGGCTGAGAGAGAAAAAGAAAAAAGTAAGGACAAAAAGAGTGAGAGAAGACAAAAAGTGAGTGCTTTTACACAAAAGAGTGAGGTAAAGAGTGTTTTGTTGTCTAGGCCAACCCTTCTTGTACTTATGTACAAGGGTATTTATTTTACTAACTCTATTAACCCTTCTTTGCCTAGTGTGGTTGTTTCTTTGATGCAGAAATTTGTTGATATTTTCCCTGAAGAGATACCACATGGTTTGCCTCCCTTGAGGGGCATAGAGCACCAGATTGACTTTGTTCCTGGATCGACTATCCCTAATAAACCAGCCTACCGAGCTAATCCTGACGAGACAAAGGAAATTCAAAGGCAAGTAGATGAGCTCGTACAAAAGGGATTCGTGAAAGAAAGTCTAAGCCCATGTTCAGTTCCAGTTATCTTGGTGCCAAAGAAAGACGAGACATGGCGCATGTGTATGGATTGCCGAGCCATCAACCAAATCACGGTTAAGTATAAACATCTTATCCCTAGATTAGATGACATGCTTGATGACTTGTATAGTTCTAGTGTCTTTTCTAAGATAGAATTAAAGAATGGATACTACCAAATTCGCATGAAAGAAGGCGATGTGTGGAAAACTGCCTTTAAAACAAAATATGGTTTGTATGAGTGGTTAGTAATGCCTTTCGGTTTACCTAATGCACCTAGCACTTTCATGAGACTAATGAACCATGTTTTGCGTGCCTTTATTGGAAAATTTGTGGTGGTTTATTTTGATGATATCCTAGTTTATAGCAAAACCCTAGATGATCATGTGTCACACTTGCATGATGTCTTTATTGCTTTGAGAGAACATAAATTGTATGCTAATTTTAAGAAGTGTGCATTTTGTTCCGATTCTGTTATATTTCTTGGGTTTGTTGTAAGTTCTAAGGGTATTAGCATGGATGAGGATAAGGTTAAGGCAATCCGAGATTGGCCTACACCTAAGAATGCGAATGAGGTAAGATCTTTTCATGGCTTAGCTAATTTTTATAGGCGGTTTGTAAAGAATTTTAGTACCATAGCCGCACCCCTAAATGAACTAGTTAAGAAAAATGTGAGCTTTAAGTGGGGCAAGGAACAAGAGAGGGCATTTACCACTTTAAAGGAAACTTTAACTAATGCTCCTCTTTTATGTTTGCCTAACTTTGACAGAGCTTTTGAGATTGAATGTGATGCTTCAGGTATTGGAATAGGGGCTGTTTTGATGCAGGATTCCAAGCCTATTGCATATTTCAGTGAGAAGCTTAATGGGGTAGCATTAAATTATCCCACTTATGACAAAGAGCTTTATGCTCTAGTGAGGACTCTCCAAACGTGGCAGCACTATCTATGGCCTCGGGAATTCATCATTCATTCAGATCATGAGAGCTTGAAGTATCTGATCCCAAGATTTTGTTAGAAACTTGCATTCCAAGGTTCGGGCTAATATTGAGAAGATGAATGAGCAATATGCTAGGCAAGCCAACAAAGGCTGAACTAAGGTTATATTCGAACCAGGTGACGATTCAGATTCAAGGACGATTCCTTCCGAGGAGGGAGGGAATGATGCGAATCAGCTTGCTACATGCCCTAACCCTAGGAGTGTTCATGATCCCTTACTTGGAGTTGGAGGCCCGATGACTAGAAGCAGAGCTAAGCGAGTGAGAGAGACATTGTTGAGCCTAGTCCAAGAGGTGCAGACCAAAGAAAGAGCAGCTGGGCCAAGTTCAGAGTTGAGATGGATCACTTATCTGTCTCTTGTAGAAGGTGCACATGGGCCAGCTTGGAGCCCAAGTTTGGAGCAGGCCAAAAATAATGTTTAATTTAATTAGTTTTATTTTTGGGCTTTTATGTTTATGGGCCAAAACGTTTAATTAGTTTTAAATTCTTTTTTAATATTTTGGGCCTTTATGTCTATGGGCCAAACTGGGTATTAGGGTTTTATTAACTTTCTTAGAGGATCCATCATAGCTTGTAGCCTCCTAGCCGAATTGCCTATATAAGGAATTCGTGTATGCCTTTGCAAAACAGTTTTTGAGATTAATAGTATTCAGTTTCTGAATTATTGAGTTTCTCTGGATTGAGAGCTTCCCTGTTGTTCTTGGGCAAAGAACTTGAACTTGAACTTACCAAGGATCCTTCCTTGCTAAGGGTTCACCCTATTGCGGTAACCAAGGTCATCCCACAGTTTAGTATCCAAACACTCCATTTCAATCCTTCGGGTACGTGTACGCATCATTTGGTATCAGAGCTTTGGCTCATTGGAGTTTCAATCGGTATTCCTAAAACCCCCTATTCTATTTTTATTTTATCTATCTTATTTGTTTCAGTTGATCATCTTCTACCCCATTTCTATTAAGTCAGTTTTGTCTTTTATTTTTCCTATCAATTTCATTCTTCGTTGTGTTCTTTAAGTTTCTGGTCAAGTTATCCCTATTATTTTTGTTCAGATCATTGGTTGGTCGTTTTCCTTGTTTTCCTTGTTTGTGTTTAAGAGTCCACGTCCTAGGTTAAAATTGCCTAGAGGCGGCGGCTGTTTCAATTACAATAGCAAATCCTAGTTGTTCATCAAGTCCTAGTCAAGTTTTTTTTTTTTAAAAAAAGAAAAGATTAGCAAGATCTGTTCTTGTGAAAAGAAAATCAAAAACGGACTATTTGGACTCACTTACTTGAAAAGGCCATAACTTTCAGCTCGTTTGGAGTTACGGAACCTGTGACCAGGCGTTTCGAAGCTCATTCAAAGACCTTCGACATAGCAACTGGGTGAGCCCAGTTGATGCCATTTTTGGGCTCAAAATCCTTCAAAAACATCTGTTTCAGGCTGTTTTCTGTAATCTGCTGATTTTCTTTCAATTTGTTGTTGTTTTCTAGATTCCTTTGTTCTTTTATTATCCAAACCAACACCCTTATTCATTATTTATATTCAATAGTCTTGGTCATTTATTTTATTTTATTTTATTTCTTTTTCCTTCTTGGAGTTCTTGTTTTGCTTCCTTGTCAACTTTTTTTTTTGCTTCCTTATCTTATTTATTTTTATTGAACACCCTTGTTTGGCTTTCTTGTCATTTTTTTTCTATCACCTTTTCTCCTTGATAAATTCTTGGCAAGTTCTTGTTTAAGGGTTTCTAAAGAAATTTGAGTGGAAAAAGGCAAGAGTGGTGAGCGCATTATCGGGAAAAAGCCAATTAAGTGTAAACACGAGTGAAACACGTGAGGTGAGTGTGTACATCATGGAACATGAAGAACCATTCACCAAAAGTCATATGGATGCATATATGAACGCAATTCATGACCAAATTGCAGCATTACGAATGGGCATTGAGGACAGATTAGAGAGGTTAGAAAACCTAGTTTCACCTAAGACAAAAACTAAAACAACTAGACCCTTTCGGTATTCTGAGGAAGAGGAAGAAGACTATTCTGAGGTTGAAACCGAGACCAAAAGAGAGAAGAGGGCAGCCCCTCGTCGTGATAATAACCTGGGGAGTATAAAAATGAGAATTCCTACCTTTCAAGGTAAAAGTGATCTGAACTTTACCTAGATTGGGAGAGGAAAGTGGAACATGTTTTTGAGTGCCATGAATACTCTGAAGAAAAGAAAGTGAAGTTGGCAGTAGTTGAACTCACTGATTATGCTAGTATTTGGTGGGATCAACTAGTGATTAACAGGCGTAGAGATGGTGAGAGACCTATTCGGTCATGGGCTGATATGAGAGCCGTGATGAGGAAACGGTTTGTACCTAGACATTACTATAGAGATTGTTTCAAGAAATTGCAAGATTTGAAACAAGGATCTATGAGTGTGGCTGAGTACAACAGTGAGATGGAGATAGCCATGATGAGGGCTAGTATTGATGAGAACCGTGAGGCAACTATGGCACGGTTTATTAGTGGCTTGAAGCGAGAAATTGCTGAAGTGGTGGAGATGAGTCACTATGTAGAGATGGAGGACTTGGTGCATAAATCCGAGCATGTAAGGCAACAGTTGAAGGCTAGAGCAGCTTCTAGATTCGGTGTACCTTCCAGAACTTCAAACTGGAAATCAAATTGGAAGGATAATCCTCACACAGCTCCAAAGCCAAGAGAAGACACAAGACCAAGGCCTACGGGTTCTACTCCTATTTCCCAAGGTAAAACAGAACATAACTCTTCTTCTAAGTCACGTGACATCAAATGCTACAGGTGTCAAGGGCGTGGACATATATCTTCTGAATGTCCCAATAGAAGGAAAGTTGTTATGCTTGCTGCTGGTGAGTATGATAGTGAGGAGGAATCTCCTGTTACACCTGGTTATGAAGACATGCCACCCTTGGAAGATGCTAGTGACGTGGAGGGTATTGATGACTCTCTTCCAGATCAGTATTTGATGGTGTCTAGGCGTGTGCTCAATATGCAACCGAAGGAAGATGACATAGAAGAACATAGAGAGCATATCTTTCAAAATCGAAGCTTGGTGGGAGACAAGGTATGCAGCGTAATTATTGATAGTGGATCTTGTACTAATGTTGCTAGTACCTTGGCAGTATAGAAGTTGGATTTACCTATTATTCCACACCCCACTCCTTATAGGCTGCGGTGGTTGAATGATAGAGGAGATTTATGGGTAAACAAGCAGGTTCAGATTGTATTTTCTTTTAGTACTTTTAAAGATTAAGTGTTGTGTGATGTGGTGTCCATGCATGCTTGTCACATCTTGTTGGGGCGACCATGGCAGTTTGATAGGCGAGTGAAGTATGACGGATACAACAATACTTACACTGTCTACAAGAATAACAAGGCTACTTTGTTGAAACCTTTAAAACCTGCTCTTGCATATGCGGATCAAGCAAAGATTACAAAAGAATGTAAAAAGAGAAAAGAAAAAGTAGCCAAAGAAAAAGAGGCTGAGAGAGAAAAAGAAAAAAGTAAGGACGAAAAGAGTGAGAGAAGACAAAAAGTGAGTGCTTTTGCACAAAAGAGTGAGGTGAAAAGTGTTCTGTTGTCTAGGCCAACCCTTCTTGTACTTATGTACAAGGATGTTTATTTTACTAACTCTATTAACCCTTCTTTGCCTAGTGTGGTTGTTTCTTTGATGCAGAAATTTGCTGATATTTTCCCTGAAGAGATACCACATGGTTTGCCTCCCTTGAGATTAACTTTGTTCCTGGATCGACTATCCCTAATAAACCAGCCTACCGAGCTAATCCTGACGAGACAAAGGAAATTCAAAGGCAAGTGGATGAGCTAGTACAAAAGGGATTCGTGAAAGAAAGTCTAAGCCCATGTTCAGTTCCAGTTATCTTTGTGCCAAAGAAAGACGGGACATGACGCATGTGTGTGGATTGCCGAGCCATCAACTAAATCATTGTTAAGTATAGACATCCTATCCCATGCTTGATGACTTGTATGATTCTAGTGTCTTTTCTAAGATAGAATTAAAGAATGGATACTACCAAATTCGCATGAAAGGCGATGAGTGGAAAACTGCCTTTAAAACAAAATATGGTTTGTATGAGTGGTTAGTAATGCCTTTCGGTTTAACTAATGCACCTAGCACTTTCATGAGACTAATGAACCATGTTTTGCGTGCCTTTATTGGAAAATTTGTGTTGGTTTATTTTGATGATATCCTAGTTTATAGCAAAACCCTAAATGATCATGTGTCACACTTGCATGATGTTTTTATTGCTTTGAGAGAACATAAATTGTATGCTAATTTCAAGAAGTGTGCATTTTGTTCCGATTCTGTTATATTTCTTGGGTTTGTTGTAAGTTCTAAGGGTATTAGCATGGATGAGGAGAAGGTTAAGGCAATCCGAGATTGGCCTACACCTAAGAATGCGAATGAGGTAAGATCTTTCCATGGCTTAGCTAGTTTTTATAGGCGGTTTGTAAAGAATTTCAGCACCATAGCCGCACCCCTAAATGAACTAGTTAAGAAAAATGTGAGTTTTAAGTGGGGCGAGGAACAAGAGAGGGCATTTACCACTTTAAAGGAAACTTTAACTAGTGCTCCTCTTTTATGTTTGCCTAACTTTGACAGAGCTTTTGAGATTGAATGTGATGCTTCAGGTATTGGAATAGGGGCTGTTTTGATGTAGGATTCCAAGCCTATTGCATATTTCAGTAAGAAGCTTAATGGGGCAGCATTAAATTATCCCACTTATGACAAAGAGCTTTATGCTCTAGTGAGGACTCTCCAAACGTGGCAGCACTATCTATGGCCTCGGGAATTCATCATTCATTCAGATTATGAGAGCTTGAAATATCTGAAATCCCATGGTAAGTTAAATAAGAGACATGCCAAATGGTTAGAGTTCATTGAGACGTTTCCCCATGTTATTAAATATAAAGCTGGGAAGGAAAATGTCGTTGCTGATGCCTTGTCTAGAAAGTATACTTTAATTACTTCTTTGCATGTTAAGCTATTAGGTTTTGAGCTTATCAAAAACTTCTATGAATCTGATTCTGATTTCAGTCAGCTATGGATTGCTTGTGCTAAGTATGCTAGTGGTGATTATTATAGGCATGATGGGTACTTGTTTAAGAAAGATAAATTATGTGTGCCTGCATGTTCTATACGTGATTTGCTTGTCAGAGAAACACATGGTGGTGGCCTAATGGGGCACTTTGGTGTTAAAAAGACTTTGGATATTTTACATGAACATTTTTATTGGCCTCACATGAAACATGATGTGCTTTCTATTTGTGACAAGTGTATTACTTGTAAACAGGCCAAGTCCAAAGTTATGCCACATGGACTTTATACACCATTGCCTATACCTAGTCAACCTTGGATTGATATTTCTATGGATTTTGTGCTAGGGCTGCCAAGGTCACCAAGTGGGAAAGATAGTATCTTTGTGGTTGTTGATAGGTTTAGCAAGATGGCTCACTTTATTGCTTGTGCTAAAACTAATGATGCAACACACATTGCTGACTTGTTCTTTAAAGAAATAGTGCGCTTGCATGGTTTACCTAGAACAATAGTGAGTGATAGAGATGTGAAGTTCCTAAGTCACTTTTGGCGAACCCTATGGGGTCGATTGGGGACTAAGCTTCTATTTTCTACGGTTGCACATCCTCAGACAGATGGGCAAACTGAGGTTGTTAATAGAACACTTGCTACTATATTGCGTGCTATTATGCAAAAGAATCTTAAGCGTTGGGAACAATCTTTGTCGCATGTTGAGTTTGCTTATAATCGCACTATACACTCTACTACTTCTTATTCCCCTTTTGAGATTGTTTATGAATTTAATCCTTTAACTCCCTTGGATATTTTACCCTTTCCTACTAATGAGTTTGCTAATCTTGATGGTAAGCACAAGGCAGATTTTGTTAGAGACTTGCATTCCAAGGTTCGGGCTAATATTAAGAAGAAGAATGAGCAGTATGCTAGGCAAGCCAACAAGGGACGAACTATGGTTATATTCAAACCAGGTGATTGGGTTTGGGTACACCTTAGGAAGGGATGGTTTCTTACCCAACGGAAATCAAAGTTGCACCCTCGAGGAGATGGGCCGTTTGAGGTCCTTGAGCGGATTAATGACAATGCCTACAAAATTAATCTTCCTGGTGAGTATGGTGATGTTAGTGCTACTTTTAATGTTGCTGACTTAACCTTGTTTGATGTAGGTGACGATTCAGATTCGAGGACGAATCCTTCCGAGGAGCGAGGGAATGATGCGATTAGCTTGCTACACGCCCTAACCCTAGGAGTGTTCATGATCCCTTGCTTGGAGTTGGAGGCCCGATGACTAGAAGCAGAGCTAAGCGAGTGAGAGAGACATTGTTCAGCCTAGTCCAAGAGGTGCAGACCAAGGAAAGAGTAGCTGGGCCAAGTTCAGAGTTAAGATGGATCACTTATATGTCTCTTGTAGAAGGTGCACATGGGCCAGCTTGGAACCCAAGTTTGGAGCAGGCCAAAAATAATGTTTAATTTAATTAGTTTTATTTTTGGGCCTTTATGTTTATGGGCCAAAACATTTAATTAGTTTTAAATTCATTTTTTTAATATTTTGGGCCTTTATGTCTATAGGCCAAACTGGGTATTAGGATTTTATCAACTTTCTTAGTGGATCCATCATAGCTTGTAGCCTCCTAACCGAATTGCCTATATAAGGAATTCGTGTATGCCTTTGCAAAACAGTTTTGGAGATTAATATTATTCAGTTTTTGAATTATTGAGTTTCTCTGGATTAAGAGCTTCCCTGTTGTTCTTAGGCAAAGAACTTGAACTTGAACTTACCAAGGATCCTTCCTTGTTAAGGGTTCACCCTATTGCGATAACCAAGGTCATCCCACAGTTTGGTGAACTAACCGATGAGCTTGTGCCGATAGCCATGGTCAACCGCATGAGTATGTTTCATGGAACCACTGCAAGAGGGTGGAAAGGAATGGACCCCTTTTACTTCGGCATGAACCCTCGCCCAGCATATGAGGTAACATTCTTGAACAAGTTGCCCAATGAGCTAACTTGTGGTTCAGGAAAGTCAAGCCATGATGTAGCAAATTATATACAAAGGGTGATTGCTTCAACTCTTTCCTATGAGTGCACTAGCTTCACAAGGAAAGATAAATATAGAGCACTTGCAGGGAACGATGGAACTGTGGCTGAGAAGCCTAAGGCCAACAAAGTTAAGGGTTGCTAATTTTTGTTCTCTATGTTTTTCACTTCTTTTTTTCCTTTATTTCTGAAATTTTCGACTTGGTATCAAAAGGAAATCTAGGAGGTCAAAAAATAAGAATGATGTAATAGCCAAAGATATAGATATATACAAGTTTGTGTAATAAATGGAATAATAAGAAGAAACGACAGCTATATAAGTGTTACAACATGCCCAANTGGTTCAGGAAAGTCAAGCCATGATGTAGCAAATTATATACAAAGGGTGATTGCTTCAACTCTTTCCTATGAGTGCACTAGCTTCACAAGGAAAGATAAATATAGAGCACTTGCAGGGAACGATGGAACTGTGGCTGAGAAGCCTAAGGCCAACAAAGTTAAGGGTTGCTAATTTTTGTTCTCTATGTTTTTCACTTCTTCTTTTTTTCCTTTATTTCTGAAATTTTCAACTTGGTATCAAAAGGAAATCTAGGAGGTCAAAAAATAAGAATGATGTAATAGCCAAAGATATAGATATATACAAGTTTGTGTAATAAATGGAATAATAAGAAGAAACAACAGCTATATAAGTGTTACAACATGCCCAAAAGTCACTACGACACAAGTGGCAGGCTTTGAAAAAGATTAGTTTTCTGAAAGAAAACTTAGAGTCCCCACCAATTACATTAAGAAAATAGGAAACAATTGAAAAATTGTTTTTTTATTAATTTAAAAAAAATAGTCTGCAAATCAGAGAAAGTTCAAGAGTTAATTTGTATATGAGGAAGGTGTTTAGCACCCCACAATACCCGTTTAAAAGACGGTTACTCGAAATTAGTTGTGCAAATCATAAAATGTACTTTATTCATCCCTCGAATAATAAATTATACAAGTAAATAAGAATACTAACAGTAAATTTAAACATGAAATGCATGCAACTAACGTGCTCTAAATCCTTCCACTTGTTCCTTGCATATGGCGCCTTCTGGGGTGGCACTTATCCTTACCTAGGAAAGATAGGGTGGGCCACCTGATATGTAGATGGATCGTCCTATCCCTCCATAATAGGTAAAGTGCCTATAGATACTACGCAACACAAATATATTTTTTATATGCAGTGCAAATGCATAGTTTTAAGTATTACAAAACTTGTCTCGGGAAGAGGGACTTTAATTACATTCAAAAAATAAAATAAGATAAATGAAAGTCTCTTGCTCCTAACTTGCAGCAAAGTCTTCTCTAGCAGAGTCCTCCAACTTTCCCACAACCACAATCACTTTTAGTCGTATGTCAAATTGCTCTAAGAAACACAAAATTCAAGTTAAAAGATTTACAACTAAATATCATCATCTCAAGTACATCTCACCTCAAGCATACAAGAAAGATCATGAATGACACCCAATAAATAATGACTACAACTTGGAGAAATTAATAACCCAACAATTATTCCAAATCGAACTCAAAAATAAATTTAAGACAATCGCCCCAAAAGTATGACTATCAATCAGCTCTCACAAAGGAAAATGCAGAAATTACCAAATTGACATGCCAACAACTCCTATGCAATGCTTAGAACCAAGCTAACAAAATCACAAAAATGAAACAATGAAAAATTAAGAAAATATCACTCAGACAGAATCCAAAATAGCTGCATTCAAAATAAATCTGGAAGGAAGGGAAAAATCCAAAAATTGCTCACATAAAAGACACACATCCTACGGTTCTATCAAAGCAAGAGTCATGCAAAAAGGAGCATTATAATTCAAATTATAGACAAAAGACGGAACATTGTTAAAGAGATGTCAACAATGACAGTGCAGCAGTTAACAGCCATATTCAAATCAAAACTAGTAGCAAGCTTGACATAAAAAAATTCTGAACATTGTACACATTGAAGATATATATCTTACGGTTCTAAAAAGATGATAATCATACAATTTGAACCTATATAGCTCAAATTAGAGACAAAAGACTAAACATTACCAGAGACAGGGTAGTAGTGTTAGTGCAGGAGTGAACAACCATATTCAAATAAAAACTGAGAGCAAGCTAGACATGAAAAATTCCAAAAATTCCACACAATGAAGATATATGTCTTACAGTTCTATCAAGATAAGAAACACTCCGAAAGGAATTAAAACACTGAGTGCTACCAGACAGAACTAAGAATGTGCAATGCAAATGTTCACTTCCATGCCTTGATAACATGCAATTTGACTTCTTAACAAGGCAGAAAAAATGACAGCAACACAAGACATGACAATCAAATTGATTCTTTTCAAATAAACCAAAAAATGCAGGCCATGTGTATTCAATAATTTAGACCAAACCAAATGCCAATGGAAATTATTATGATAGCTCAAACCTATTTGCAACAAAGTTAGGTGACATGCATAACCCCTACAAACTTATCAAACATGCCAATTCTTTAGGAGCATGAACACACAAACCTCATTTCATTATTTCTCCTTTCTTTAAGCTTGTCATGCACAAACTAAACCCAATGTGAATGCAAACAAACACACTCTCATATAAAGTGATGGAACAACACCTCTGTTATCTCTCTAAAATATATGTGTGAACGCGAAAACATGAATTATGAGATTTTCTAGACAGAAATCACCTCATACAAAGTATAGTCATGATGCAAAGGAACCAAAAATAGAACTACTAAACAGCTCTCAAATAGGCAAACTAGAAATTACCCAATTAAATTGCCAATAGAGTAAGTCATTCCAATTTTCAAATTGCCAATAGAGTAAGTAGAGAACCCTTTCAAAATCAAACTCACCCACTATTCAAAAATTTCATGAGTAAGCACTTCAATTTATCAACATTTACCCAAACAAATATACAAATGACCCATAAATTGAACATCAAAATTAGAATCACAAAATCAAGAGAGCAAAGGAATCAAACCTTAGCAGTGGTTGGCTTCCTTGTGCTGCTGCAATAAACTCCTAGCACCCTCAAGCCTCAAGCTTAGCTCACAAGCTTTCTTCCTCTTTACAGAATGGGTTTTGCCCATTTCCTCTCACGTTTCTCTGTTCTCCATGGTTCACTCTTCACATGCTCAAGCACTTTCTCCCATTTTCTCCCTTCTATTTCTAGTCTCCTTTCACTCTCCCTTCTCAATTGCTCTCCTCTCTTTCACCGAATTCCCTTCCCTCTTTCTCCCTTCTATTTCTGGTTTGCTCCCATTTCCCCTCTATAGCTCTCTTTTCTTCTTGCTGAATTGGTTTCTTTCTCTCCTCCTTTTAGATTTTTTTCTTTGCTTAATGTATCTAGCTACCTTTCTGTCTACATTGTTCCTTTTAACTTTCCAATTCTGCCCCTCTTTTTTGTTTGCTGCCTACTCCACTTTTTCATTTGATTTGGTCTTTTCTTTTTTTTGTTTTAATTATTTGCTAAATAGAAGATAATGTATGAATTTGAACCAATGGAGAGGAGAAAATTCATTCATTACTCTCCTATTGGTGCTCTTAAATTTAGTTACACAAAAACATATTTACAAAATTATTTTTCTAATTTTTGATTTATTTATTATTTGTAAAAATTTAATTATTGAAAAATGGACTAAATGGGCTAGATAAAAAAAAAAAAAAATGAGCTACACTAATAATGGACTAGGCCTAAGGTTTACTTCATTACAAAAGCCCAAATAACAAAATAAAAATCACTAATTAAAAATTAAGAATTTATCTCTCTTTTTTTCAAACATTTTTATATCATGAAAAAAAAAAAACTTGACAAAATACATTGTCTACAATAAGTATTTCAGTTTTTGTTTTTTTTAAACAAAATAGGTTTTCTTATTGTCTAAAATATTATTCATCTAAGATGACTATATATGTCATGCACATATAGCAGCATCAATCTTTGAGTTATCTCTTGCAAGTCCAAAACTTTACCACATTGGGATCTCAAATTCATCAAACCCATACAAAAGAGAAACGGATTTGCCTATGTATGTATATAAGGAAACTCAATTCTTGGAGTCCCTAGGGTGTTAGGGTTAGGTCTCGCCCTTGTTCGAGTCCTCTTCTTTCTCATGGTGGTCAGTGTGGGTTTGCTTCCTTTTATGGTGGTAGACGACATCCATGGCAGAATCTCTGGAACATCTGTGGAGTCCTGTATAGCTCATAGAGGACAAGCACGAGGGTCGAGTAGTTGCTGCGGTCGGAAAAGTAGAGGCAGAAATGCAAGCTTCGTTGGTGGGGAAGGTCTTAACCAGGAAGCTGGTTAGATAGGATGCTCTTCGTGACACTCTATATAGAGTTTGGAAATTGTCTATGGCTAAGTAGTTGAAGAGTTTGGGTGATAATATATTCCATTTTTTCAATTTGCTTTTATAGAGGATAAAAGGCCTGTGATTAAGGATAAATTCTTATCAACTCTGAAAATAGTACTTTAGGCCAATAAAAGAGTGGCACTAAGTAGATTACAGTAAGTTAAGTTTAGATATATTATTTTATTCTTTTAACCTACTCAATGTCACTTTTTCATTAATTAGTCTAAAATAATACTCAGAGTACACAAAAATATCTCATGATTAACGGAGTCGCATTAATCGTTTGATAAAAACTTCGTTGCTTTTCAGTAGTTTCATCTATTCATTCGACCTTCTCTCATGAGTGTTTCAAGATCCGGGTTCAAGACTTACGTTTGGGTTTCTAAAATATAAATAGATTCTCCCACAATTGATTTTTCTTTGGTTAAGTACATAATCTATTACTTCTAAGCTAATAATCCACACACACTTAGTTATTCTATTTTTCCCAAAATAGATTACTCTTTCCTTTTTTCCTTTATTTTTTCCTCTATAAAAAGTATACTACATCATAATAGGGTCTAAGGAGTAATTCTAATGAGAAATATATAATTTGACACAAATCAGAATACAATAATGACTTGTATTTCATAATGTCCACTTCTTGAATGAATTATATAATTTTTAAGGAGGTTGCTCTCCTACCTCACCTATATGGGTGAGGTAAAAACGGAAAAGCTTTTTTACTGAGAGTTTAGAGCATAACGAACTTTTAATTTTGGTACCATCACAAAGATCTCAAAAAATTGAGTCATCCATTATGTGTTAAAATAGTTAATTCCTTGTAAAATGCATAAATGAAGTAATATAGAAAACATACCAAAAAATAGATAATGTTTTGTTTTGACCATATTAGATTCAAGTTATGTAAACAATTTAAGGATATAACTTATACTAAGTGACTCAATTTTTCGAAATCTTCATAAATGGTAACAAAATCAAAAGTCGATTCTTCTCCAAACCCCGAGTTAATTTTTTTTTTTTTTTTATCCCACTCATATGAGTGAGATAAGATAGAGTCCCCCAATTTTTAATTGGGAATGGCAAAATAAGTTAGCAAGTCGTGTTGAGGCCAACCCGATAAGACTAACTTGAACATGACATGAATAACTTATCGTGGCAACCCGAACACAGCCCGTTTACTTTTGGATTACAAGGGGTCATATTCGAGTTAACCAGATAAAATGTCTAAAAATAGACAGATTGTGCAAAAGTTTTGATGAATTACACAAGTCGTTAATGGGTTAAGCGAATCATTAACGAATTGAACATGTCAATTGATTGTCTTTTTCCCTCTTAACCGGTCAACCTGAATAAAGCCTGCTAACAATTCAAGTTATCTGGTCCAACCCGATTATGACCCAAACCTATGTAAAGTTGACCCTAACCCGAATAATGCATATCGTGTCAAAAATTACCACCTATAATTTTAGTAGTTTTGAATGCTTTTAATAGTAATAACTAATAACAAAAAAAAACCTTATGCAATCATGTAAGTAAAACATAAATGAATTGTTCATGAACCTCTTTTTTTAGTATTTTTAGCTACAATTCTAAGTTCAAACACAAAATTTACATATATTTAAAAAAAAATTAATATCACTCAACTACAAGACATCTAATAATTGATCATAAACCTAAAAGAACAAATTTTATTTCAACTTTGTTTGCCAATTAATTTTCTAATTAAAAAGGACCATCCATCATAGTAGATTCCCGTATTTCCAGGCTTATCAATTTTCAGTTATATATCCCCAAACTTCGAAATGGGGGAAATAGAGTAGAAAAGGTAGTCACTAGAGCAATTTATTCTAATCTCCGGAGCACATCTTTCCTTGATCAATCTTTCCCGGAGCACTCTTAGTGCACCTTTGGCAATAAAATCAATTGTGCCAGAATTAATTCTTAAATTGCACAATACAAATCATTTTCTTTTTTACCTCATACAACACAAACTACTCTATTCACTTTCTCTTACAACAGAAACCATTACTTCGTAAACTGCACGAGAAATAACTTCACTTACCTTCTTTAACAATCAATTTCCCACTTCACAATTCTTTTAAAAATTAATTCCTCCACCCTCAACTCCCTACAAAAATCAATTATTGGATTCCAAACTTTGACATAAAACAAATTAGAGTAAAAATCATTTAATCATACATATTATAAACAACTTTACAGGAAAGACCTGATGCTTATAAACAGATGGCCATGAACACATGAACCCGCTGCAAATATTCTCACAATTTCTTCCATATATTGCTTAGATGATTTGGCCACATTAGTTTAAGAGGCACAGTAATTTCCCTTCTCTTTAGAGTGGCACTCGTTAGTGATATTGATTTCCCTTCACCATGGAACATGCAACAATCAAGGGAGGAGTATACTTGTGACTAGGGGAAATCAGTAATAGATGTGGTCAAGAGTCCAATAATATAGAAATGAAAGAAAATAGCAGAGTAGCAATGTGAAGAGAAGGATCAAATTTAGGGCGAACTAACGTTTCATTTAACACTAATCAGTATGCCTCTAAGGCAAAACTGACAAAAAAGGGAAAAGAAAAAATTACATTGAAGACCCTGCAAAGCATTATACACATCCCCATATTCTCCATGCATCTCCAATAGAAGGAAATGAAAAAATCAGAATAGGAGAACTGGATATAGAAAATGACAGTAAAATACACCTATACCCTCTATACAAAGCCCGACCCAAAATCTTATGTACCAAATTACAAAGAAATATAAACTCAATCTAACCACCACAGAGAATGGGTGCTCGAGAGAAAATTAGTTCAAATTACCAAGGAAGCATAATTCAAGGGCATCCTCACCCTAGCCCCTCAGCTAAAGAATTATGCATTTGAACAGACAGAATTACTCATGAGAAGATCAACCGCTTCTCTATGCTTCTTTGGCTACCTTCAGAAAGCTGCAAGTGCCACTGGAATATGGAATTATCATATTGGCTGATTGAGATGATACAGATTTTTTCTAGTTGTATATTTTTACTGGCTTCTCAAATGTGTGACGATTCTGCAAAATTGAGAAACAATCATTGTAGGCTTCTGAAACCTGCAAATAAAATTATTTCCAGTGGTATTATAATCATCTATGTATACTCTTCACTTTATTATTTTCGGTTTATATTACCAGATCCCAAGTACATTGGCTAAAACTTCCCAAGTGCAACCACCATCCACAATAAGATAGATTTACTATTACAGCCACCTCTCAATACCTCATGGCAAACTTATTTTGAAATCCCCTTCAAGGCATAGTATCCTCCCAATATCTCGTTACAGAAAAATGCCTTATTTTTTTATGCATTCAGTTCCTTAATTCTTTTGTTGGGGAAAAAAAAAAGTTTCCAAGTCCCATACCATAACATATCCACTATCTCATGGTATAGAGCAGCAAAAGAATTTACAAAATTCTTTAGCGTGACTCAGTTAGAGACCCATGGGGAGTCAATCAATCCTACAAATTAAAAACTCAATAGCCCTCAACTCAAAACTTACAAACACAGCTAATTTATTTCTTAATCAATACATCATTTTTACTGTTGTAAATTTTCAATAATTTCCACAATCATATATTAGGCTTCAGATAAGACTGATACTATCTACAATCCAAGATTAGGAAAGAAAGTGGCTATTCCCCCGAGGAAATTATATACCTGCGGTTGCATAATGCTCAGTTTTTTAAGGGGAAGCCTTTGCCTTTCATACTTACTTCGGGACAGACTAGGTTTTATGGTCTCGCTTTGGTTTTCAGAACATGGCTTTCATCAGAGAAATTCCTCAATAGACATGCAAGGGACTGGAACTTTTATATTATTATTGAAGTCTGTTTGTCTCTGCCTTCTGTATTTTAAATTTTTTGTTGCTATGCTAAGAAGAGCTCTTATCCTCCGTTTCATTGTTATGCTCCTTTCTTTCTAATATAATTTTCTTCTTCAATCCAAAAAAAAAAAAAATTATATACCTGGTTGGCTGCATATGACCTCTTTGGAGCATTGTCAGTGTGCTCCAATCCAAGGTATTGCTCCCAAGCACCATAGATATCCCTTCTCTAAACAATCAGAAAATAAAATAACTTAATCATACAGGAAATGAACATTTCCCCGGGATATATACACCCAGACAACACACAACTATGAAAAAGAAAAACTACAAAACAAACCCGGGGGGACTGGGAGAGAGAGAGAAAGAGGACACACCTGAAACCGAGTTGAAACAATATCTGAATCTTGAAGGTACTCAGGACGACCAAGTGACAAAAATGCAAACTTCCACTGGAAAAACAAACAACGACAAAGGAATGATTATATTAATCATGACAGAAAAACTAGGTCTTCCTAACCCTAAAATAGTTGGTGCAAGACCAGAATGAAATATAAGCCTAAATAATCTGCAAACAGAAGCTTAAATAATAGACAATAAATCTACTCATGCTAACCATCTGGGTTTGAATGCAATATTTGATACACTAAAAAAAACTGCATTATATTTTAATTATTAATATGTATTTAGAAAGATATGTTACAGATCTCTAACAAAGCGCAGAAAAATATTACGACATAAGTACTAAAGCCTTCATGCAGGAAAATCACTAACCAAGCTTGAAAAGGTACTTGCATTCACTATAGTTTAGCTCAAACAGCTTTAGTACTAACTAAACAAAATGCAATACAGCTAGCAGTCCATTTGACTTGACTAATCAACCTGTACTTATTGGACTAGAATGTCAAACAACCCCCACATTACAGCAGTACAAACTTTATTTCATTTTACCAAAACACAAGTGAATCCATTTGGCAGCAAATACCTTTGAAAACTCATCATCTGGAACTTGCAACTTTTTCTGTATCCGCAATTTGACTTCAGCCAATGTCTCACCCTCATGGATGACCAAGAAAAATGGATCTCCAAAATTCTGAACTTGCTGTTATCCCCGCCGCCAACCCCAAAAAAAAAAATGAACACAAGTACGGGCAGCAACTAGACTAAATTCATCCAAGGAAGCATTAAGAGGAACTCTGGGTTCAAATGATCACAATGATCACAAGGCAGAAAAAGACAATTTTATCTTACCACCGAATTCTGAGCAGCAGTGTCTTTCATGAAATGATAAACATGGATCAACCGATCATGAGAATTGATATTTTTCTCTTCTTCAGGAATCTGAAGCAACAGAAATAAATATTAAATTAGTGACAAGAGACTAAAACGGAAAAGAATAATACACAAGGCAAGAACAATTATATGTACAATACCATATCACAACACAAAAATGATGTCAATGAGAAACTCATAAAATAGCAAGCTTAAGCATCAAACAAATTAAGTATTCATATATGCAATAGCTGGCCATGCTCTAATATTCACTAAGTGAGAATAAATTATAACCTATTTACTTTATTTCAATTACTACCAATCTAGAGCTAGGAGAACTTTGATTTACTTTATTTCAATTACTACCAATCTAGAGCTAGGAGAACTTTGGTAAGACTTAACATAGTTAATAAGGGCCATAGTTAGGTCCACAAGCCCACTTTCATTAATGTTATGATGTTGAGCAAAAGTTGATGGCTTTAGACCTCTATCAGTTTTAGAAGGTTTTAGTTGTCATATTAGGAGCCCGCTCCTAAAGGCCCACCTCTTGAAAACCATATGACAAACACCAAACCTACGCTAAAACAACCAAAATTACCACACAACAAATGAGGAGCTAGAATATGATTAGGTTCATGTATATGACAACTGTAATTCAATCTAAATCATAAAAAAATATATAAACTGCCAAAATCCTTGTATTCAAGTACTATGATGCCATCCAATGGTGACTATGAAATTATAGTTATGATTTGCATATTTCTACTCTAATTTTTCATCAAGTTGTGACCTGATTTTCTTCAATCCAAGGCCTTGCAATCATCTACTTTCCTCATCAGTAAACTGTTTCTTTCAAAACCCACCTCATTCTTTGAATGTTCCAATTAAACTAGATTGTCATATTCCTGAAAGCCTTCAATCCATCTAATCTGTAACTCTCTAACCACCATAAGATCTAAACCTACATAAATTTTTGAAGTCAACAGCATGTTCACGTCTTTTCAACTATTAAATTTTTGAATAATAATTTTAACTTCATCTCTTCTGTTGATCTATTTAACAGCCTTCTAAATGCATATGGGCTTATTTGGTAGTTTGGGATAAAATATGAATACGAAAAACAGTTGGAGAACTTCCATAATTAGTAGAAAAGATTTTTCAAGGATTGTTAAACAGTAAAAATCTAATATAAGGTCAACCAGACTCTTAGATCCATAAGAAAGTGGGGTGGTCTGTCAGGTCAAGATCATATATTCACATATCATTAAAGAAAAAAACTCATCCCAACAACTAAAAGCAAATTCATTATTGTATATCTTAATGCCAAATACAAATCTTCACCTGCTCCGCACGCAATGTCCAATATTGATCATTGATATTCTCAATCTTTTCATTGAGAGGGAAAATCTGCAAAAGGGAGAGTACAGAATTACAATGGAGACAACTAAACAAGAAGGAAAATATGAAAAAGGTAGGGAAATTATTTTCATTTCTTTGCAAGAAATTGATGAAAATAGAACAAAAAAGTAAAAATGAAATAAGAAATAGTAAAAACTGATAATTAAAATTAAAAGGAGAAAACAAAGAAGTAGAAAATGAAAGTCATTTGTCACTGTGTTTACAAAAAAAATTAGTACTTTCGAACACACTATTACATGCACAGTAGCCTAATCAACTTTAATTTTTGCTTATCCACAAATATTGACAAAATTTATGAAAATTATAGCAAAACCAAACATTAATTTTACGACCTAATTGAGAAGAGTGACACATGCACTGAAGGAAACAGTCAACTTCAAATTAGCAACAAAGAGATTCACACACATACACACACACATAAAAAGATTACTATGGTAATTCTAACACTGTAAAATTGGTGGATAAACTCAAGAAAATCATTTTTACTATTAGCATTAGTATCCATAATAAAAAGTCAAGGACTGAACACTGTCCAGCACCTTATAGATCTTGTGATAGAAAACTTCAAGCAATCTGAGTTCTGCTTCAGGATGAGATAAATCTACCTGTTTCAAATTACATGAAATATTAGTTCAAAATTTTTTCCAAAAATGCCAAAATTTACATGTTTTTAGCATATACTTCCTTAAGAAAGCAATGCTAGGCCATAGTACATGATTCATCAATAAGAAATGCTTAGGAAGAAGATGCTCTTCTAGAATGAGGAAACATGTTATGGTAATTGAAATCAAATTACTACCATTAGCAGCAAAAAATTATTTATATCACTTTTCTATTAATTTGATTTGAGCATGTACCTGAAATTTTTTTCATATAAAGTCCGTGCATGAAAGTCACCTAAGTGCCACATAGTTTGCTCAATAACCATACACTTAAACAAGTATAAAAAGCACTTTAAGAATTTATTATTTTCAACAAGGAAGTCATTAATGGCTGAAAAAATCCACCAAGTTAATTGCTATAATTAAACAATTTAAAGAGATGACAAATTGGGAGAAAATAATCTGCAGGGCATTGGATTACCCATACAAGCCAAATGAAATGCTCATCTGCATCTGTTTGTGAGTAACTAATATGGGAACAGATTATAATAAATGCATCTACTTTAACTATATGGGTTTACCTTGGCCTTAAGATCTTTAATTACATCTTCCACAGTGCTTTGTTTTGGTAATCTAATAGTATGAATCGCCACCTGGGCAATGATAATTCTGTTAGAAGTATAAAACTTAATATAGCACAACAATTGTATAAAAGACAAATGCAACCAATACAGCCACTCACTTCATCCTTGGTGGCATGATGGAAAGCAATTTTAAGGGTCTTTAGG
The DNA here is from genome assembly GCA_003255065.1 of Cercis canadensis. Lineage (NCBI taxonomy): Eukaryota > Viridiplantae > Streptophyta > Magnoliopsida > Fabales > Fabaceae > Cercis > Cercis canadensis. The sequence goes on along the minus strand of QAOA01006662.1, from coordinate 271,114 downwards.
CCTTGCAGTTCTGGCAGAGGGATATCCAATATTTCATAATATAGAATGTCAGAAGTCTACAAACAAAACCAAACAGCAACAAATTAGGACATAATAAGTCGAAAAATGAAACCCCACAGTTATTTCAAAGCCCTAGCACTATAGTTGCCACAGTTATTTTAAAATGCAACAGAATTTATAAAGATTTGCACTGGTTACAAGTAACCTGATTGTAGTGAACCAGCATGTCAGACAAATGTTCCACTCCTCGGTACTTTATAGGCTGTGGTTTAGGTTGCTGGGAGTAACAGTTATGAGATGTAAGCCTAATTTTAGAAGGATCATTCAAACCAAGATGTTGAGCAACTCTTTCAACAACATCATCATATGTGTGCAGCTTCGACCTAGATGATCACAGAACACATATTAACCACAGGATATATAACAGTAAATAAATCAAAGGTAGGAAAAAAAAAAAAAAAACTCACAACTCCAGACAGAATTCGTCCTCTTTTGGTTTCTCCAAAAATCGGAAGCGTACAACCTGCATAAAGTAATGTAAGAAATACAAAAATGACCACAAAATAAGATGATATAATGAACTAGTCTACAAGAAACCAGAATTCTCTTCAGTGACAATGTCCAGTAACAGCAGCTAAAGGTTACAATATGGCAAAAGACAGTAACTATATGCACCATCATACAGGATGGACCAGGGACTAGAAAACCAAGTTTAAAGGCGGAATTATCTCAGAAAATTCTGCTTGCTTTCTTAGATTTCCTCAAGCATCTCTTCCCTTCATGGCTGTGCCACCAATTTGATGCAGTAGAAGAGAGAATAGCAGTTAAAACTCCTTCTAGAATGAATAATCCTAACCCATAGTAGGTACTACAAGTGACAGAATTAGGGGAAAGGAAACAATAGATTGAGATTTGAAGAGAATTAGGATTCCAGGGTTTAGAAACCACTTACATCAGAAATTTTCATATTCATTGGTTGAAATGTCAGCTATTTTCATTTTACACAAGGAAGACCCTTTTATGGCTTAATAAAACTTGACTAACGAGTAGCAAGTAAAATCCTTCTAGAATAATCCTATCTCATGTAATATATTATTTTAGCACTTAGATTCTACCAGAACTATCTTAAAATTTCCTAAAATAATCAAATCAAATCCATGAGAATATTCCATAGAAAAATTAATAAAATATTACCGAAACCACTAAACAACCCTAACACTGAAAATTACAATCAGCCCCAAAATCAAAATTAAACCAAAATCCTAAGATAATTTGACCATTAAAGTTTAAACTTAGGTTTTCTATTCACCAGATCATCCTGCATTGCCCCACGAGAAATCAAAATTGAGCTTACAACAATTCAGAACATAATAGAAGAAGAAATTACAATTGCATAATTGAAAAAGTTCATACCTGGCGGTTATGCACATACTCCAAGAAGGAAGGAACATCGGGATAACGATATTGGTCACCACTTCCAACTTGGGGTGACTTCTGGAAGCAAAGAATATCCCCGTCCTCAAGCTGCCCAGATTGAAAAAGGTAAAGCAAAGACAGGTAAGCAAAGGCTACAGAGAAAAAGGGCCCAGGGGCACTACATCACGATATCGATAGAAGACTACCTAGTAAAAAGGGTCAAATAACTGACAAATATGCACCAACCCAAACTACAAAAAAGGAAAGAAACACCATATAAGGCTAGAGTTAGTCACTGATAATTTATACCTGACTGGCACGGAACGTGGACTTCTTGTCCACGTGTTCACACATGACATGAGGTTCAAATTTTATTTCCTGAATGTATAAAAGAACATTGTAAGCATTCTTTCCATTGATACTGCAATCATTAGAACATTTTGATACAAAGAGATGAAAAAAGAACCACTGACCTCAAAGAGTTCTATGTCTTCATCAGGAACAAATCCAGCCATTTCATTTAGCTTTGCCAACATATCAACTGGCTTGCCACTACCCTTCACAAAAACCCTCCCAATGTACCTGAGGAAACAAATTTTTTTGGAAAAAAAAAAATTATTAGTACTTAAAATGCAGTTCTGACTCAAGAAATCAATAAGAAGAGAAAATACCGAAGCTCCTCTTTGGAAGGGTCATAAAGTTTAAAGAATAAAACCAACTCCTCTTTAGATTTCTCCAGAGGAGGAATAGGCCGCAAATCCTAAGTCATTGTGCAAGACATAACAAACAAATCTATGTCAGTAATGAGAGTCAAACAGATTGGAATATGCCATCCAAGAATCTCTACCAGACTATCGTAAAGAGAGATGAAATCATAAAGAAAAATGTTACCTGCCCCACTTCTACTTCCAAAAATAACTTCAGCTCTGCATTATTTGCCTTGTTGGAAACTTCTCTCAATTGTCCAACCTACAATTGTTTGTGTCACAACCAAACTTACAGTATCACCATCAGCAAGATAACCATAAATATAATTATGTAAACAGCACATATTACAAGGAAACTCAGTATTCAGTTTTTCTTTACCATATTTTCTTTCATTTGGGTGGGAATTAGCCTAAACTAAATTCAATTTATACTAACAAATAATGGCCTGACCAATGTACTCTCCTACAGCAACATTACACAATTATAATCTGGGAAATATGAACATTCTTTTTTTTTTTTTTGTTTTTTTTGAGGTGATGAGCATTCTTTTTCAGAATCAAGGAGAACTATATTTAGGATGCTATGTATCATGAATCTTACTCAGAATATTCATCTTACACACAATAATAAGGTGATGACCATTCTTTTCCAGAATCAAGGAGAATTATATTTAGGATGCCATGTATCATGAATCTTACACAAAATATTCATCTTACATACACACAATAATAAGGTGATGACCATTCTTTTTCAGAATCAAGGAGAATTATATTTAGGATGCCATGTATCAAGAATCTTACTCAGAATATTTATCTTACACACAATAATAAACTAGAGACATACATAAAAATAAGAAGACTACCCCGTTTTAGTACCAAGGTAGTTCTACAATCCCAGCCCAAATTTACAGAAATTTCTCCCCCTTCTAATGCACCAAAACCACAACAACATTAACATAAATCAGATGCATCAAACTTCAAATTGTCTAAAAGCCCAGCTCAAGCACTTATTGCAAAAAAAGAAAGAACTATGGTAGTAAAATCACAAATGGTAAATTGATAAAGGATAGAACAAGGATATTATACCTAAAAGAAAACTACACACACATGCCTGCCACAATGTAATTTATAGAAGTCAAAGCAGTGGGGTTTCTGACATATAAATAAGTAAAAGTGAAAAGTACTAACAGATTGTGCTTCTTCCTGAGGTGTCAGTGGTCTATTTGGCCGGTATGTGTGGTTTTGGCGCTTTGCCCACAACCAAAAACGTTGATATTGGACAGGTATACCAAACTCTTTGGCAACTTCTTCCTGAGAAAAAGCTTCAGTATCAGAAAAATATTAAGAAAATACAACTTCTATGCACAATTTCATATGATACCAAAATTCTAATAGGTCAATCGACAATATCACTAAAAGCTATGGTGGACAATGAATAAGTTTGTTTCAAAACCATACATGAGGTAGACAAACATGTCACCAAGAGAACCATGCATATTATTCAGTGAAGAGGGGGGCATCATTTGGAATTAGAACTGATAAAAACCATAACATTTAAAGAAACTATGAACCACCTAATGTTCTAAACAGATAGAAAAACCCCTCTGAAGCTAGAAAAAATACTAATTACTAGCTTAATAAACAAAAAGAAAATCCCCAAATGGTAGGAAAAAAATCATTAAAGTCACTTATATTAACTAGAACAAATCTTCCATTGCCAGCCAATACCATACTCCAGCAACCAACCACCTCTCACCAAAAGATGGTCATCTTCAGTCAGTGTGTCAAAAGCTAGACGGGTTATGGACTAATGCAATGGGTAAGGGTAGAAACCAGCTATAGCCAAGTTTTTGGTAGCTGAAATCATTAGAAAGGTAGTACAAGTAACTTTGCAAGAAAATACTCCCACTGAAATAATATTTTCTGCAAGGAAGTTTTCTCCATACAGTAACACTATTCTGTCACAATTAGAATGCAAGTTTATGAAACATCATCAAGTTTTAGACCACCTCGGTACAATTCTATTTTGGATACATGTAACTAAAATAAAAAGGAGAAAAAAAAAACAAATAAATAAACATAATGGCAGCTACGAATCCATTCAAGAACTTTTTAATATAAACTAGATGAAGTACTTCCTGAACATCATCTAGAGGAAAACCAACTACAACAAGAAATGGTTGTCCAATAAATTTGTTTCCAGTTATTGAATTATTTTATTAATTATAGGCATATGCTTAATTGAGGATTTTACTTTTCTTGAACAACACAGCAGGATGACTTCTGATAAATCCTTCCACGCAAGTCCAGCCAAAGAAAATAAGCAAATGCAGATACAGATGTCATCCAGACATTAAAAAGCTCAATCTTTGATAACCAATCACCTCAAACTTGTACTAATTCGCAATGTATTTGTTGAAGGAACTCCAGGCATGCTTCACCACATCAGTAATTTATATGTTCCAATTTGATTCATGCAACTAAAATATGATTTCATATCAACTTCCACTAAAAAATTATTCAAAACAAAAGAAATTGCAGGAGCCCCAAATGAAGTGGACATAAAAATAGATTGAAGATGATATACAAAATGCATGATAAGGCAACAAATTATACCTTAAAATGGACAAAGGAAGTCTGTTTCTGAATGCGAAAACTCCGCACTTTGTCATGATCCACTAGATCAAAGAAAATATCCTTTCCAATCTGTTCAAGCAGATCTTCATCACGTGCAACCTGGGGCCAAAGAATAGTTAAATATTGAACCACACTTTATGACCCATTTGTAACATGTCAAGCATCACAAACTAACAATTCTCTAACTGGGTGGAGAGAACAACAGTTCTAACCTTTATAATGGTATACAAGTGAGCCTCTGCCTTTTCCTTCCTCTTCTGCTCTTTCTCTTCTTGTTCTTTTTTCAATCTTATCTGAAATATGAAGTTGAAAGCACGTGTTTACATTGGAAATATAAAACCAAAATCAAATTACAATTAGTGTGTCAAACATCTTACTCTAAGGTGTTCAGCAATGTCCTTCTCATCCACATTACAAATTATTTTGTCCTTGTCACTTTCACGTATATAGACAAGCATATACGCATTTGAGTACTTCGTAAATTTAAAAGGAGAGTTGTTGAATCCGGGATTCGTATGAGGTAACTGTAGAGTACAAGAGGTAGAAAGAAGAAAACAACAAAAAGGAATAACCATGTCAAAAGAACAAAAGCTTCAGTGAAATAAAAACTATCATGCAAATGCAGATGAGAGAAACCAAAAACAATCATTATAGAATGTTACCTCTTCCTCACCACCAAATTGTTCTTCTAAAGCCCTCTTCATATCTTCTTTTGTTACCCGTTCATCATCAAATTTAAACCTGAAAGAAACCAATCATGTTGCACATTACAAATGGGAAATCAGCAAGAACAGATCAAGAGACTTCTCTAGCAATACAAGGCAAAAATATTCCAGTGAGAACTTAATGAAAGAGTCACGCCAGCTGCATGAATATAAGAAATCTGAAATATAGGACATGGCATGGCATATGCCATATATGTACAGTACAAGTACATATAAATATTTTATACAGCAATATCAATATCAATTTATAGAGGAAAAAAAAATTCGATATGTATATGGTCAGGTAAATAATTGAAATTTTCAAAATTAAGGTAGCTAGTTTCTTTTCTTAAATTTAATAGGCTTTCAGGCTGTTTAAGTCCTTTATACCCAGTTCAAAGGTTTTCTTTTCCTGAGCAGAGCTCAGTTTAAAGTTTGTTCAGGGTCTAAATCCATGCAAACTGATCTAGACTGTCACATTAAAATCCAGACAGACACAATCCAAAGCTTACATGTAAGTTAAAAGACAAGACTGATTATAATTGCAGCCCTAAGTAAGAACAAACCCTATTCTACCCTAAAGAAACATCTTCAAGCTGCACTTTTAATCTGCCCCCATTTCCAACTTCTCTGCTAACCCTACCAGAAGTAGTTTGATGGACAGCATGAGTTGATGAAGGCATAGACTACAGGGACAATGAGAAAAGGGATTCATGAAAGGATGCCAGAAACTCAGATCTATTAAGAGATTAGTTTCCAGTGTTGTGAACTTCGGCAGATAAGTCATAAAATTATGGTCTTATATCCTTAAACTTCATGAATCAAGTTTGTTTGGATAGAGATTCTTGAAAAAAAAAACAAAAGGGCTTTAAAGAAGAAAAAAGAAAGAAAAAAAAAACAGCTCTTTGTATTTGGATGAGCTCCTCAAAACTTTTTAGAAGTTCTTTATTTAGAAAAAAATGAGGCTTCAGAAAAGCTCATGCATGGAACTCTTTGGCTTCTGCTTCAGCTTAAAAGAGTACTTTCTTTTTAACAAAATGCTTCTCTATCCAAACACACCCATCATCTGCATTGAAGCTATAATCTACATTTGAGAACAAAAAAAAAAAATCATTTCTATTCAAAAAAGCATAAGTGCTGTGTCAGACATGTCATCAGTTACATGTGCATTCATGTCAGAAAGACAGAAATGCGTCCAACTTTCCAACACATGGCAAAATCACCGTGTTGGTGCTCCATAGATGTCAACCAAACCACTATTAGACAAATTTAAATTCAACCCAGAGATCCTTACGAACATCTGAAAAAACCATGGCAATTGACAAAAAAAAACCCCATAATCAGGAAAGAAAATATACTTTACAATTAAGGATAAATATATTTTTAGGAAATGTGCGCATGGGATCGGGCTTGACTAGGCATGACTATTGTTCTAGCACCACTGCAGAGTGGCACATCATGTACCATGTCTAGATTTGTCCTATGTTCTAGTGGCCAATATGGCACATTGAATGACCAATCATGTCAGAGAGCATGAAATAAAATAAAGCTAGAAGAATAGAATAATACATATATATATACTGAGATTTAAAAAGCTTCCTGGAACAAGATGCATACCACTGATTCGATAGAGTTGGCCGAATATAAGCATAGTAGTGTCCGCCATGAACCCCACCACTGTGAACCAAAACACTGCAAAGAAAAAAATTATGTAGAGAAGGTCCATGAATACTTAAGCAATTCAAGGCCAAACTATGTCCAAAGAAATATGACTCTTCCAGAGATCCAACTTGTAGAGTAGTTTGTCCCAACGAGTCATGGCAAATTAATGCACCATGCTTTTTTTCTTTTTCCTTTTTTTCTCTCTCTCTCTCTCTTTTTTTTCCCTTTTTGATAAAACATTGGACCATCCAGATATTTATAATTTCCAGCATCAGATTTGGTATTTTAAAGGAGCTGAACCACTACTTAGGTAACTGGACTCGGATTGTCAGGCATCTTGATACCTCATGCTCATTGTTGACACACAAAACTCTAACTTGTACAAACTTCCTTTTATGACACTATTGTAGGACTTCCACAAACCTGCATAAATTTAACCATGTAAAGGTCTTGGAACTCCTAAATCAAGGATTTAATGTTAGGGATGAAGAACAGAGTATAAATACTGATGTTTAGGTGCAGAAACATTAGGTTTACTGGGTCAAAAGAGGGAAATTCAGGACTGATAACTGGAAGAACCGGACAGTAAAAACTTAGAATTTTACAAGATTACATTGACAGTTTAGGAAGTAATGCAAAAATAATAATAACAATAATAGGAAAGTTTCTAGATTGTCAGGTTTTCAGAGACCAAACAGCGATTCTTTCTTAGAGGTAAAGAAAGAAGAAAAAATAGCCAAGAAGCAGAGCTTCTCGGTATATAGGGGAAGTACCCTGTGTCAACAGGAGATCAACAAAGGATAAGAAAGAAACAGAAACTCAGCTCACAAGCCTCTAATGCACTAAGTACTAAAATTCACCTACTAAGATCTCATTTATCTAACAGAATAAAGGCTTCCATTACAAAACTCAATAAAGTGAAATCGCCAATACCTGTGAAGGGTATAAAGGTTGCGAACACTTCTGTCTGCTTCAGGAGATAGATACTTGCCATTATCCCTATCAAGATCTAGTTCCAAGGGGAACTCATAACGGTCATTGATCTGTTGTCAATCAAGTTAAAGGGTCATTCAACTCATTCCAATTAAAGTTGTCAACTAGTAAACTAAACAAAAATTAAGGACAGAATAATAAAACAATAGAAAAACATTATCATCCAGGGTATCCAAGGTCAAGCAAAGAGTCTAAAGAAGCTACTAAATCAAAATATATTTAAAGATAGAAGTTGATAGAAAAGCATTGATAATTAAAAACACTTCACTGTCTGAGATTTTGATATCACTTGAGGAGATGGGAAGAGAAGAGCAGCTTGCAAATATTTTCTCCTTTCTTTTCCTTTTTAATAAGTCAAATAATTAAAAGGAACCAAGAGGATGCACTTGACGTACACTAGAGGTATAGAAAGCTTTAACCCAAAAAAAAAAGAGGAAAGAAGAAAGAAGAAAGCCATTAACATCTGGAAGATAATATAGGAATTTTGAAGAGAAAATATTCCTTGCAAAAGCAAGAGTGTGAAATTGTTAAAAAAAAAAAAAATCCTCTCAAGAATCCATGAATCTAGAACTGAAAAATCTTCAGCCTTCTGACGCAGAATGGAGCCACAAAATAAGATATCATTCTAGCAGGCGACCATGAATCCACAAGGCAAGAAACTACAGAATCCACTAGAAAGAAGGAATAATCCTTGTAATAATATTCATATTGAAGAAAATAAGCTATTTCCATTTCACAGAGTAGTCCTATTTATACCCATAATAAAACTTGCCCAACAAGAAATAACCCTTCTAGAATAACTAATCCATATAGTATCCTATTAGGATTTTAATCCTATCATATGTTTCTTAAAATTACCTAAAATAACCAAATAAAATCCCTAATAATACTACATACGAAAATTATATAAACATTATCAAAAATCAACATGAAATTCAAATTGACTCCCCTTATCTTCATTCTGAAAATCATCCTTTTTCTTTTCCACCAAATATTCCATCACCAAACCACTAGCAACTGCAAGTTATTTCAAGCCCATCTGTCACAGTCCGCAAATGTGACGAGCAGATTTTGGGCACCTAGACAACTCCAATTGATTTGAAACTTTGCAAAGGGGTAAAGAGGAGTCTAGAGAAGCTCCACGCCAAATTTGAGCCCAAATGGAGCATTGTACAATTTTTGCCATTTTTGTAAAACTTGGGGGTATTTTCGTCTTTTTACTTCACTACGCTTGTCCAATGCGGGTGTTCAGCACATGGCCGTGTAGCTCATGATTTTAGATGAATTTACATATATCTTAATAGGCGTTTTAATACCCGGAACTCCAAAAAGAAGCCTTATGTTGGGTGGGAAAAATGATGTTTGGTCCTGCTAGGAGGGAATCCGCATATTAGTCTCTTTAGGGGGAGGGTGCCAGGTGACTTGGGGTGGGACTTGGTGCTAGCATAGGGGTAGGCTGTGTTGCTGTTTACTTCCCTTACACATTGCCAATGTATTGTATTGCACTCATATCTATCAATAAAAAGAGTAGCCCCTCTTCTTATATATTTGTCGTCTTATGTCTTGCTCACTAGTGTGTGACGCTTACTTTGGTGTGTGCGTGTCTGTTGTGTTGGCTTGTTTGCTGTGTGCAATACGTGAGATGTTTTAATGTTCATGCTATCGTTGTCGTGCTTGCAGCAAACACTATTGTCAAGCCTCGGGTATATTATCGGTTGCTTAGTCACTTAACATGTGTGGGTTGGATCGAATGGGATAGGCTGACTTGCTTTCTCAGAGGAGTTACACAAGTGCCACGCAGTCTGGCAGGGGTGATCCTATCGGCCCGTGACACCATGCACAGTAATAATCAAAATTTACATTTTCAAAACCACTTTGTGAAGAAATTAGGAGGAAAACGAAATCATCTTTTCCTTTTTCTTCTATATTACCAATGGGACCCCTTTTCATTCAATAAGAAAGGAGAAATGAACTCATAATACCAAAACAAACTGATTAGGAAATTATCTTTGGACAAGAGCAAGTTACAATCTATTTCACCCATTTATTAATAATATATTTAGATTAAGAAAATGCAAATTATGGATGCCAAAATTCCAAATGATAAACACCTGCAGAATGATGGGGTTTTGGGTCTTGGTAATTTGGTGTCTATTCTAAGAACATTGCTATAGTCAGTAAGTTGTTATGGCAGTTGCTTTTAGAACCCGATTATCTTTGGCAAAGGGCAATTAAAAGCAAATACGGCAGAATGGTTGGGATGTCAGATATTTATTAGTGCTACCCATGCATGTCTTTGGAAATTAATCTCTCGAGTATATACTCTTTTCTACCCTTCTTACCTTGCATGTTGGTAACATTGTCAGTTTTGGGAAGACATTGGATAAGGGCTTCTTCTTTTCCTCATATGTTTCCCCATTTGTATCCACTGTTTATTTTGCATCAACTCCTATTTCCAACTTTTATACCTTACAGGGTTCCCATGTTTCCTGATTTTCACTTTTTTATGAATCTAAATGACAGAGGCTGCTGACCTTGCTTTGTTATTAGGCAGCCCTAAATCCTTTTGTTGCTCTACTTTGCCTGATAGAAGGTTATGGTCCTTGGATTCCTCCAGTTCTCATATGCATAGTTCTTTCTTTCAATATTTGATTCAAAATCCAACTTCTCAAAACTTTTCTTTGGCTAGAGGATAATGCTAGAGCTATTTTATTCCCCCAAGGATTTCTTCCATTGAATCTTTTATGAGATAGAGTTTCCTTCTTTGTGGGTGTCAGCAAATGGTTTCTTTGTTGGGGGCTGGTGGTCGGGAGTTTTGTAAGGGGGAGAGGGGGAGAGGTTGGGGGGCAGTTTCTCTTATGGATTTACAAATATAATGGGGAGTTATTTTGAGACATTTTTTTTTTTCCTTTGTTTTCTTGCTTATGTTGGTTAGGAGGATCCTTATCCTCCTTTTATTTACTTCTCTTTGTTTCTCTAATAATATTCTTCTATCAGAAAACAAAAAGAAGCCCCAAAGATAGTAATTTCGGAACACAACTTTTCTTTATGTTCTTTCACATAGCATATTAAAAATGGAAAATAAGATTATGTTCTATAATCTTTGTCCATGCAGCTAGATAATACACCCACTTAAATACTTATCCCTACTGCATCAAAAATTATGTAAGCCCACCTTGGACATTAATCATCTGAGCAAGTTCAAGCATTAGATGGGAGGTAGGTATATATATACTCAAGCAGATTTTCAGTTTACCACAAGTTGAAAATTTTACAAAGCTCTTAAAAGGATGACAGAAGAAGGATTATGCCCCTGTCTTGCAGCAACACGATAAGGTTAACTGGAATTCTTTAAATTTCTCCAACACAAAAATGTATTAGTCAAAAAGCCCTGGTGACAGAACTGCATTGATGAAAAAGGCAACAAGTCCAAAACATATAATCGTGCAAACACTTCAACTTATTATAAAATATGAAGAACGTTATGATGTTCAAGAAAATATTATATAATGGTGTAAAAAATGGAAAAAAAATCCAGAAGCCCCAAGGCTATGCTTTTATTACCATCACTTTGCACGCAATTCAACAGTAAAACATCCACCACAATAAGAGGAACCAAAATGAAAAAAGTAAACTAACAAAGGCAACTTATCCTGTCTTGACAAACTTCAACATGTGGATGATACATAGAAACATACAAGTGTATTGACAAGGCAATGAATTTCTATTAAATCTAATACTGACCTTTACCATAGTGTCTCGCATGAAATCATACTCAAACCGTTTCAACTGAAGCTGAAGGACAGGTGGAAAATCAATGAACAACACCCCCTTCCTAGCATCCTGAAAGCATATGATGATAGAAAATAAGCAAAAGTAACAAAAACAATATAGATAACAAAGTAATCACCACAAGCAACCTTAGGATATTTATTGAGCAGTAATAATTCAAGCTAAACACATTGGAAAACAAAATAGATGGGAAAAATATATGAAGAAATAGAAATAGGATGTCTTTTGCAAGAAAGATGATATATTGAGGAAGGAAGGAACTCTTGATAAATTGGAGAACAAGAGCTCTTTCCAAGAGACAGGTGACTACAAGTCTGCACAATGATTTTGTGGAGGTATTGCTTAAAGAAGAGATGACTTGGAGGCAGAAGTCTAGGTTGTAGTGAGTCCATGGTGGGATGCTGATTCTGACCTGTTTCACAGGGTAGAACTCAGAGAGAAAGAGGAAAAGTTTTATTGAAGAAAATTAGAATTGGTGAATTGTATCCAGGTGAGGGATATGAAGGATATTGCTGAGGAGGTTACTTCAGGAAGTCTTATACTGAAGAGGATTATTTCAGACTTTTCCTTAAAGAATTGGTTATGATTCCTATTTCTCTGGATAATGTTAATTTCTAGGAGAGACCCATTGAAGAAGAGCTTAAAAAGGATCCGGATCCAGCCATGTTGGCTCTTAACATGACATTGTCATGTTTGTTAAATCCTGACTATTCCTCCTCATTAAAAATACCTCAACGGCCTAGATGATGCCACGTCACCCAATCCCATAAAGAAAAGTTTTTCTCCCTCTTTTCCTCTTTCTCGCCACAGTGGTCATCAATTCTTCACCTCCTCTCCCTCCTCGTGCTGCCACTGCCACTGCCACAACCAAGTCACGATTCTTCACCCATTCTCAACCCATTTCTCTTCTCACCCATTCTCAATCTCTCTCACGCCCCATTGCTCTTCCCTCACCAGAACCGTGCTCTGCTCCTTCAAGGCCACAGCAAAAGACAACCTCATGTACCCTGCTGCAACCATTGCTCGAGCAGAATCCACCTCGCTTTTCGTCCTACGCACAGCTATTCCAATTATCCACTGGCCGCAATCCTCTTGAAACTATGCCAACAAGTCCATGCCCACTTGGTCCTTCAATGCCTTCAAATTGAATTCGATGCCTTCCTCAGTGCCCAGATGGTTCTCAATAACTGTGGAGGGACTCGGGAGAGAGAGGAAAAGAGAGGAAAAAGGGGGGAAAATTCAGATGAAGAATCGATGAAGAGCCCTTGGATGGTGTTGACAACTGTAGCGAGAGAAAATGAGGAAAAGAGGGAGAAAAAAAAAATCTGATGGGAATGGGTGACATGGCCATTGAGACGCTTTTAACGAGGATGAACTGTTAAAATTTAACAAATATGACAGTGTCATGTTAAGAGGCAACATGACTGGATCCAAATATGCTTAAAAAGGCTATTTGGAGTATGGACCTAGCACCTTGACCAGATTGCTTTACTGCTGCAGTCTGTTAGGGTTTCTGGGAAAATTATTAAGATTGATTGAAGGTTTTCTCTGAATTCCATTGTAATGGAAAATTTGGTGTAAGTAAGAATTCTACATTCATCACTCTGTGCCTAAAATAGATCAGTCTAATAAGATTTAGGATTACAAACCTATTAGCTTACTTGACAGTGTGAATAAGATTATCACCAAGGTCCTTCATTCCAGGCTACAAGCGGTGTTAGGCAATACATTATCATTTCAGAAACCCAGAGCATATTTATTGTAGGTAGACAGATTATATGCAGTGGTGGATGATTTGAAATGAAAGAGAAACCAGGGTCTATTCTTAAATTGAATCATGAAAAAACTTTCAACAGCCTTTGTTGGGGCTTTCTGGATAAGGTTCAGGACAGAAAGTGTTTTGGTTCAAGGTGGAGGAAGCAGATTCAGTGATGTCTCTTGATAGCTACCTCCTCAGTCATTGTGAAAGGTGAACATACATCTTGGTTTAAAGGCCAAAGGGGCATTCAGCAAGGTGACTCTCTATCCCCATTCCTGTTTATAACAATGGTGGATGTGTCAATTCCATAGTTACCAGGAACGTTTGTGGTACGGGTTCTGACATGTGGTACATCACTTAGCAAAATATGTGGTATGTAGGGGTAGGCTTAGTTGGTCCACTATTTCGGGAGGTGGTACATTAGAAATTTTTACTTTGTTCATTCTTTATATTATAATTCATTTCTTCATTTCTTATTTTTAAGATTGTTTTATATAAATATATGCTGACTGTGCTTAAATATACACATGTATATATAGTGCTTTAAATATTCTTAATATGATTTGTAAGCTATTTAAGTTCATGCAAACTTAATAGTTATATACATTCATACATACATATATATATAATTTCTCAAAAAAATAGTTATATATATAAGTCTTTAAGTATTATTAATTTACATAATAGTTAAATTAAATTAAAGCAAAAACATTAATGCCCATCTAGTGGCTCAATTATAGGAAAAAGATTGGTTATTAGATTAATTGACCTAGTGTCAGCTAGTGCTTTGGAATTCAATTAAAAGTTAACTGCTAGCCACTCCTTATTATATAGGAATGCTAACTGCTCCTTTATTACATATAATAATAGTTTCTCTTTATTATTTATTTAATTATTTCTATTGAACTCCTCGTCTTCTTCTTCCTCTTCCTCTCTCTCTCTCTCTATAAACTATCTCAATAACACCCTGAAAGCAAAAACAAAATTTCCAGAATACACCTTTACTTCCAAAATCATATCCAAGTAGCACATTCCTCATGCAACACTCTACCTAGATCTCTGCATACCCGCATCTCCACCTTAAAAGCTAAAAAGAAGCTGAAATACCTTGCCATTCTTGGCAAGAGCCCCTGCATATCCGTTACATGGACTCTGTTTCACGTTCCGAAAACAGAGTATAATCTTCCACCTTTACACCAAAGACATGATGACTCCATAAATTCAGTTCACTAATTGTAATGTTCTGGATAGCGCACCACTGCAATCCGGGATGAAAATGTACCACGAACTGGGATGAACAATCCAGTTCATGGTTCGGATCGGAGGGGAGGGGAGGGGAGTAAACCAGGTAACTCTAGTTGATTCAAATGATTTCTAGGGGAGCAGATACAGGCCTCATTATAGTTGTTAGTTGGAGTTGACGAGGTAGTGGTTTCTCACCTGCAATCTGCTGCTGACACCATTTTGTTGTTAGAGGAGGATTGATATAGCTTTGTAAACGTTTTGTCTCTTCATCAGATGTCTGAGGTTATGTCCAGATTTAAGAGTAGTTAGTCAAAAAGTGGCTTAGATGGTACCAATTTAGAGAATTCAGTTCTTTTCTCTGGCTGGGTATCAGGTTCTATAGTAGCCTCTTACATATTTTGCAGTCCCTATTGGTCGTACTTAAGGTGATTTTTTTTCTCCTGAGGAAGGTAGCATTAACCTTATTCAAAAGCTTTCCCAAGCAACCCTCTCTATTATCTTTCTCTTTTTCAGATTCCAGTAGAGGTGGATCTGAAGATTAAGAAGAACATGAGAGAGAGAGAGAGAGACTATGTGGTCAGGAATGGGAGATAAAATAAGAGACCATTTGGTTCCTTATTGCAAGCTTAAAATGGAGCAGGTTTGGGTATTGGTAATTTGGTGTCCATAAGCATTGCTTTGGATACTAAATGGCTAGAGTGTTTTCCTCTTGAGACTTCTTCCTTATGGCACAGGCTTATAGAGTAAGTATGGCTTGCACTATAGTGGGTGGGACGCCAACCTAACAATCACTGCAACTCACTAATTTCCTTGGAAATTCATCTCAAGCATAAGACTCCTTTACACTGTTGCTCTCTCTTTGGGTGGGTAATGCCTCTCAGATCAGATTTTGGGAAGATATGTATGTGGGTGGGAGATCTCATTTAGAACCTTTCCCTCGCTTATATCTTATTTCTTCATTTCATCTCTCTAGGATATGGCTCCTTTAGCCTGTTGATCTCGTGTAAATCTACTTTTCATTTCCTAACCCATTTTTCAAATCAAGAGAAAATTCCTTCTCACAAAACCCATTTAGAAGTCCACAGCACTTCAAAGGTCAAGTATTTCATTTGGACAGCAGTACTCAATAGGGATAACACTACCGATATGTTACATATTCACAGACCAAACAAAGTACTCTCTCCTTACACGTGTTATAGGCATTATTCAAATTCAAAAACTTCGGCACATCTATTCTTATACTGCCAGCCACATACATCTGAATCAAGCTTTTTGGTGTGTTTGGTGAATCCTAGGTTTGCCCTTAAACTTTGAGTAACTTCTTTTAATTAGCTTTGAAGATTTTGGCAGGAGTAAGGAGGTCTCAGTTTTACCAAGGTGTGCCATATATGTTGTTCCTTGGTGCATATGGCTCGCATTTTCAAAAACAAACATTTATTCTCAAATTTGTTTTGTGATAGGATTGTGTTTTTGGCCTCTCTTTGGTGTTCAGCACATGGTTCCTTTAAGGGAGTCTCTTCAGTAAATATGCAGAGGGATTGGAATGCTAGCATTAACATGTTTGCCTATTTATTGCATCCTCCTATTTTTTCTCACCTATCTTTTCTTCTAATATAATTTCATCTTATGTATATAAGTATGTAAATACACACACACATGTCTATATATTAGAAGGGTATGGACAGGTTCAAGTCCAACAAAAAAATAAAAGAAGTTCATATTGACAACCTAAAAAAAAGAAGTTAGTTTCATGCTTTACCTGTAAACCAAACTGTTCTGCATGATACTTGTTATCACCCTCAAGTCGTTCCACTTCCACATACTTGTCAAAAGAAGCATAGACATCCCGACAGCCTTTGACATCAAGCTGAAGATCTACAATTAGATATCCCAAATTCCATAAGGTCCAAAAGTACATCTAACAATGTAGTAAACAACAGCATCCTCAAAGCCATACCATAAAATGATTCTTTTCTGGTAGATTTGAAGTCCACATTGATGCATTCAATATAGTTCATATGGTGGCCTTCAAACAACTGCTGTATAGTGCCTTCAACAACAGTTCCCTGAGACAATAAGAAGCCTTAATGCAATAATCTCCAAGAAAAGCAAAAAAATGTGCAAGCGCCTACTGTCTAAAATAAAAATCCTATACACTGGTCTTGACAACATAATTGCAAATAATTACCATGAAAAACCCAATACCTTCATTTTGTCTTCTAGCTTTTCACAAAGAACCCTATTTAGTTCTTGGACATCATGCTGCATGAAAGAATCATAAGTATCCCAACCGAAAGACTTGGTTAACTCTTTTGTTGCTACACTAGTGTCACTATACTGCAGCTTGTAAAATAAGCTCTGTAATGCTAGAGGAATGCTCCCCGATGGCATATCATTCTCAGTTGTAGGCATATGGTACACAGCCTGTAACAAAAACATATATAGGGTGATTACTTATAGATAAAATCAAGAATTTACAATGTGTACGCTGGCTAACCTTTCTGAAATAAGGAATGTGGTACAGTGTTTGAAGGAGAGAATTCATATAACAAGTAGCTCCTTGGTTTTTTAGTCCAACATAACCAGTTTCCTTTTTCGAGTCATGTGACCAGTAATCAAGAACCTTACGTACAGCAACATCAGCCTCAACTATGCATGTATCATTCACAAGATACCCTCTACCAGGATCATATAATTCAGCAAGAGGCATGAAATTAGTAAAACCCCAATCACTCTCACGTGCATTGAACTGGTGCTGGGTTTCTGCAATATGCAAAAGTAGTTACATATATGTCATAAACATGAACAGACAATAGGCACACTATAAAAAGAAAGGGAAACAAATGGCACGACACTGCCTTCTTTTAGTGTAATGTAAATTGATATACTAATGGACCACTATATTTCTCATAAAGACTTTCTTCATGTTATAGTGACAATTAAAAGAAATCAAATCCTTATTGACTGACTACATGCCAAGAAGAAACCCTTAAGTCCATTTGTGATCACTGTTAACATGGGATTTAGTTCACTTCAAGCAGATATTCATAAGTTTGGAATCTGATGATCCACCTCAAAGATTTGAAATAACAATGATAAATTCAAAATGAGTAGTGTTCGTAAAGGATAGGAATTCAATAAAATATATCAGATTTCAAATTAGAAAATTCATTTAGGATAAGCAGCGACCTCACATCAAATGACAGATCCATCTATAGCTCCTATCACGACTGTACCTTCACCACCAGTTACAGTACCACCACCTTTCATTGCAGATGCCACCACAACCTTAATTACAATTAGATTTGATATGCATTCATTTGAATCAGTAAAAGAAGGGCTAAAATACATCTTTCATCAATTCTACATCAGTTTCTTTGGTTATTTCTTTTTCTAAATATTTTTAGAGAAACATGGAAAATTTTTAATTCAATTCTTCATTTGCCTTAAATAGACATAATTTAATTGACTTCTTAAATTTCAGATATAATCCAAAAAAAGAGGTCTTGCAAATAAACTCTATTAAAAAATCAAAAATAATCATGACAGTCTACCTGGAGCTCTAATATGACCCCCTCAAAGAAAAACCTGTGATTGAGTATTCAGTAAACATAGATAGTAGTGCTTCTGATGCAACTTCTTGAAACAATATGGCTCTCTGACTTTAGCAATCAAATGTCCTCTCAAACTTTGTATTGAAAACATATTTAATTTAAGAATAGAACACATATATTCCTTACTGAACACTTCAACACAAATTTTTTGGTCTACTAACTTATTTCTCCTACAAGGTGAATCGTGAACTGAAAATTAAAAAAAATAAAAAAGCAATTTAATTTCAAATATCAGAAAAAAGTAAAAATATGGACACTTCTGCCCATTAGTCCATGTGGCGTGTATCTGAAATATTTTATATGAATAATATATAACCCATATTTTAATCATTCATTTCTTGAAATGCAACAAGCCCTATACTTATATCTTGTCAGAATTCAGAACAAAATAACAATATAGCTAGATGCCAAACATATAGAAAATCAACCAAAACAATAAATAGGGTAATTATAATCAAACTTATAAAAAGCCCAGGTTCATATCTAATACGATTAAACAATGCAACATGTTTGGTATTAGGGAATGGCAATACCGTTCCTTCCTCCATTCCACCAGAACAATGATTCCTATGCTTGGTACAGAAACAAACTCAAAATGACAATTCCTTTCCAAGCCTTGATTCCACAGGAACAAAAATCACCATAGGCAAACAGGTATAAATTAATTTTTTATTTATTTATTTATTTATTTATTTATCATTTAGTCACAACTATGGTTCCATCCTATACTGATTCCATGTATCCAACTTTAGTACAGAATGCCATTGACCCATTTCATTACTGATGGAACCAAACATTGGAAATCCTGTGTAACAAACGTGCCCTAAATGTACAGCATCTACAAACCATACTAAATTACCTAAAATATAGCAGATACAATAAAGAACTTGTATTCAGGAGATCCATTTAAGTTCAGTATACTACAGGGTACTTTCTCTCAGACATAAACCGCCACACCCAGATGAGGGAACTTTTATTTGTTATTCATTCAACATGATCAAAATATTTAGATTAACATCTGTAGCAAAGAAAGTACCTTTTCTAATTGAGTATTTGTTATGTATTTGATTAACAACAGTCAAGCTGAACTGAGCATATCTACTCCACCCATAAGGCAGTGCTGATGAATCTGCAACATCTAGATACATCGACAAATGATCAACATTGTTCCCCTTTGGGAAGATAAGTATCCGCCTGCACAGTGCAATTCAATGTCAGTCATAACCACTAATCAAAACAAGCATAATTCAGCACCCATACACATAAGTAACAAACATTAGCAACTAAAACATATGGCAGATATCCGCATACCATTTGTAGCCTCCAACATAAAAAACATCAGAGTAAAGTTTTTTTGTAAGCCTTGAAAAATTCTCGATGGTCCATGTGAACCTCCCTGATGGTGGATCATCAACTAGCGGAGCATCCACTGTACTCATGTTTTCTGCTTGAGCTACTACCAACAAAAAAATGAAAAATAAGCCAAACTGTTACTCTGCTATATCAGTTAGAAAAAATGATAACAACCAATTCTTCATAGTATCTATCATTAAAGCAAAATGATAAAACAAAACCCCAAAAACATCCAAACAAAGTAGAGGAAAAAATTTTGAAGTTCATCTAAAACCCAACATTCCTAATCATAAAAAAAGATAGGTAAGACGGAAATAAAGCTTCATTCCAACCCTAATAACATAACCATCAGAAATTTTGCTGCTCCCTAAAATTAAGTAAGATAACCAACCAAAAGAAAAACAGGAACATGGGCATTGCTTGCATCTCTATCTCATTCAACCAGGCCCTCTATTAACACTAAGCTTTATTAACATACTTGACCTCCTCCAAGAAAAAACTACATATAACAAAATTGCAAACGAGATAACTTCAAGACTCCATCTTCATCATTTTCTTCATCCAGCCACTAAACTATCCAAAACGGGATTGCAAAACCGAACGAATTTACCTTCCATGGGTTGTGGGCCCTCTGGGAAGTCGGAGTGGGGAACTAGCATCTCATCATCCTCCTGCTGCAGCACAGAACAAAGTCAATATGAGCACACCCAGATCCGGTGATAAAAAACCCTAGCAACTAAGCAAAGCATCAAGCAGAAAAGCGGAAATTGGAGTCGATTCCAAAGCAGAAAAGCAACAATCAAAAGCAAAATCATGTACAGAGATTACTATTGAATTGAAGCAAAAGCAAGAAAGCGAAAACACAGTGGAGACTGGAGAGAGAGAGAGAGGAGAGGGAATTCGTGATCACATCTAACAGAGGAGTCATCAGAGTCATTGCCGAGAGTAGTGGTGGCGCTTCCAATCCAACAATCGAAGAGAGTCGCAGTGAAGAAGTAGAAGAAATGCAGAGAAGAGAGAGAGCGAGGGTGTGAACCGAAGCGAGCCAAGACGATGAAAGCAGTGAAAGAGGGGGGTGCCTGGTGACTGGTCTAGTACGACAAAGGACAGATTGGGAATTTTACCGGAAGATTACAAGAAGGGCATAAAAAAGCTGAGGACCGAAAAATGAGAACACAGGAACGAAGGGAGTAAACACGTCGCGGGCTTGCAAGGAAAATAAGGGGATTTTTTTTAAAAAAGAAAAAGTTAGCGGATTTTGTTACTTTACAATGTGAGTTTTCTTAATGTAAAAGATTGAAAATATTTCATATCTTTTCCCATTAATGAATTAGATTCATTCTTTTTTTGGATTTGAAAAATTAATTTTATGCTTGTACATGTTATTTGAATAATCTTGTAAGAATCAATTTTGTTTAGATAGAGTTAAAAAATAATGATTTATGTTTGTATATTTTATGGAAAATATAATCTTGTTAAATACACATTGTACTTTTTGCGGGGCACACCTCTTGAAGGCATTGTGCCCTCGCAGAGAAGAAAAACATTAGGGATTTCAAATTTTGTTAAGTTCAATCCATCACTTTCATCAAAACTATGTGATTTCTAATAGATTTTTTTTATGTACTGGGTAGGATCTATGAAGGGGCAGACAGAAACCTGCCAAGAGAATTACCTCCAAGACCCTATTGGTCTTTAGAAAATATTACTCAACTAGCTCCTGTACACAAAAGGATCCCCTAAGAAGGGATGCCCACCAAGTGAGATTGTTGGTTGTGGATTTGAACTTGGCACCTAGGAGGTGCAAAGCTCTAAGCTAAAACCCTTTGATCAACTGAACCAACTCACGTCAACCTTCTTTTCTAATAAATAACGTTACCAGACTAATTGCATTATCATTTAACCATCCAGATCAATAGTTATGTTAACACTCACTAATGGAAATATGATGATGGACCATTTTGACAGATGAAAGCACAATTTGGGACTTATGTGATACAAAAAGTCATTTAGGAATCTAAATAATTGTGAGTGTATCTTTTAGGGACCAAAAAAACTTTTTACTCTAAAGTAGCATTATCAAACGGGCCAAGCTAAAATCAAACTAGGCCAAAAAGAACTAGACTTAATCGAGCCTAAAAATGAGGCCTAGGAGGGGACCAACCTAGTTTATATTATTTTATTATTTTTTAATCAAATATCATTTTAAAATAAAAATTAAAAAATTAATTTAAATTTAATTTAAAATAAAAATGATAATAATTAAAAATAGGAAATAAAAGGAAAAATGAATAAAATTAAAAACGAGCCAGCCCTCTAATAATCAAGCGGACCTAAAAAATTCAATTTTAATCGGGTCTCAAAATTCAAGCCTAAACCCAATTTTATACATGTTAAGCCCAATTATTGAACGAATTGGGTCCAAAATTGACAATGCTACTCTAAATACAATTATACATTAGTCATTATATTCTAAATTTGAAAATAAAAATATTTATACAATTAGCAAAATAGTTAATTAGCTTTTTTGAAATTCGTAGTTTAATATTTTCATGGCACAATTGATTTTGCATGTTATTGTGAAACATATTTTTATTTAAGAATAATTAATTTAGTACTTATACAAAAAAATTTCGCATTAATGACATCTTAGGATGTATTTAGGGTGTGTTTGGTGGACAAGATAGGATTTGGTTGGATAGGATTTGGTGAACAAGATATGATATGAACTTGATAATCATATGTCTTAATGTGTGTTTGGATTAGCTTAAAAAAATAGATTATGCATTTAATCCATTGTGGGAGAATCTATTCATGTTTGGATATATTAGTTGAAAAGCTATTTTATAATAAATAAATGTTCTTTAGATTGTATAAAGAATATCGCTTTTAGATATCAAATTAACAAAAATGCTATTGAGCACTTTTAGATATACACACTGAAAAATAAGTGATATGCATTGTGTGGATAGCCACTTAGCCAACATAAACAAAAATGTGATAAACATGATAAATGCATTATTAAAAAAAATTAGTACATATGAAACATAAGGAGAGCTTTGAATCTGTCAGTGGAAGCAAGGTGAATTTAGATAAATCAACTGTCTTCTTCTCTCGTATCACGTCTCATCAAGTACGCTCCCATCTAGCAGCCAAGCTAAATATTAGACATGTGGGTGCTCAAGATAAATGTTTGGGTCTACCATCTATTGTCCACAAAGCTAAAATTGACATTTGATTATATCAGGGGAAGGGTCGAAAAGAAGTTATTCAGCTGGAAGAGGCAGTTTCTTTCTTCTGCAGGTAAGGATATATTGATTAAATATGTGCTTTTCTCTCTTCCTGTATACACCATGAATTGTTTTCTTCTCCTAATGGGGGTCTATGAAGACATAGAAAAAACATGGGCTAACTGAAAAGTTTGCTGTAAAGATAGAAGGGATGGTGGTCTGGGGTTTAAGGATATCCATGCTATGAACTTGGTATTACTTGCCAAAAATGGCTGGAGAATTATTTCTGACCCAATGCTTACTGGGGCAACTATATAAAGGTAAATATTTTCATTCCTCTTCCCTCGTGAAGGCAAGCATTGGTAATAACCCCTCTTGGGCATGGAGAAGCATACTGGCTGGAAGAAGCATTTTTGAAAAAGGGATTCGCAGCTGGTCATTTGGGACGGGTGGTGGGATTTAGATCTTTCGCGATTCATGGGTTATGGGAATGAATGATTTTTCCATTTTGGAGGAGGTAAGAAGAGGGGTGATGATAACAGCAATACAGTCACAAATGAGAAGATGCCATCAGTAGTTACAAAACCTTCCAGAATGACCAAGAGGCCATACGGATGGAATGACTATATTCACTAAGGGTAGGTAGTTATGCTGATGTAAGGGGGAAATATAATCAGATAGGAATATATAGCTGTTAAGGCTATTTGGTTAAGTTTGTTAGTCGTTGCCTTGAATTCAAGAGAGACTGTATGCTCTTCGGTTATATAAGCTACAGTGGTAATGGAATAAAAAAAGAAAAAAGAATTATTCAGTACTCTTATTTTTTACTTCTCTNGATTTTCATTTTGTTCATGAACTCATTTGCCCTCAGTCATGCACATGGAAAGCTTATAGAGTATGCACTACTTTCTTCCCTTATATGGTTGAAATGATTTTTAAGATTCCTAATTCTCTAGGCAGAAATAAGTTGATCTAGGGTCTTAATAAATTTGAAGCTTACTTAATAAATCAAGTTACCAGGTGGCTATGAAGGTTTTATATGAAGGTCCATATTCTTCTCTCAATAGAACAAGAAGACATGGTTGGCGTGAGGTATGGAAACTTAGAGTTGCCCCAAACTCAAAATGTTTATGTGACGTTTATTGCATGAAAAGCCTAGCAGTTAAGGAAAATATTGCTCGCCTTCTTAGCATGTAGTTGGATCTAAATTGTGTCATATGCTCTGGTAATGCTGAAAATGCTTGTCACCTGTTCACAGCTTGTCCTAAAGCTTTAGCAGTTTGGAGTTTATCTCCATTAATGATACATTTAGAAGGCAAGAACTTCACTTCAATGTGGCAATGGTGGGATTTTATTGTCAGTGAACCTTAAGCAGGTGAAAGCTCTTAGATGGTTATCTTGAACTCTCGGTATATATCATTTGGCGTTTGTGGTTAGATCGAAGTGAAAAAAAATTTAATGACGAAGCATGGTCTCCCCTAGACCTTTCAAAAGCTTGTAAGGATTGGCAAGAGTTTTGGATTGGCAGGAGTTTTGGAGTATTTTGGACCTTACAAGTTCGCAGCTTGGGATTTCTCGTCTCTTCTTTGATTTACAAAAGTTTCATTTAGGTTATGCATGGTTGGTTTTTGGTGCAGAGCACTACTCCATGTTATTTCTCTTAGTATTTTTTTTCTCCCAATGGTATTGGGCATATATGGCTTTTTGTGTCTATTATGATATACCCCTTGGATTATTATATTCAATGATAAATTTCTATCTTCAGGTAAAAAAAAAAGAATAGCTTGAAAATATACGGTTAAAAGTAATCTAGCTAACCATGGTTATTGTCTGAATAATACCAAAGTCATTCTCATGACTTCAGAGTTTCATGTTCAAACCTAAAATAACAAAACCAAAAAAGAAAGAAAGTGATCTAGCCATCATTTAGACCAAAGAAAAGAAAAAAAAAAAAAAAAAGACATGCACAATTGTCCAACAATATAGGCTAAAAATATCTACAAAATTAAAAAACTTAAATATCTACTAATTTGCAAGGAAAACTTGAACAATTTTATCTATAATTGAATTCGAATTTGATCCAATTGCACTAAAAATATTTTACACATATTATCAAGTTTTTCTTCATTATTATTGGTGGCAAGGTCATCTTCAATGTTCAAGATATTGTCATCTACCTCATTCCTATTAAATTCAGTAGCTGTGATATTATTATGTCTAATAAAATTATGTATTGTCATTATAGCAATAACTATTTGAACTTGCGTGCTATATTTAAATTTAACTATACAATTAGAATTGCAAATACACTCTTCCATATGACGAATGTTCTTTCTAATATGCCTATTAAATTAGAGTGAAAATAATTGAAGACTTATTTGTGAGTGATTAATGAATCCAACAGGCAAGTGGTGTTGTAACTTGTATAGCACGCATCAACAAGATAACATTTGCGCAACTAAGAGTTAAACAAACTATAAGACAAAAAGTAAACTACCAAATATTTAGTTAACATGTAAATTAATATATTTATAATATCAAATCTTTAGGAGAAAGCAAAAACTGAAGAGTTTCTATATGTGGTGCTTCATAAAAAACTTAAGCATCATGAACTATAAATTCTCATCCTACCTATGTAAATCTGAAACATATATCTCAATCACAAACATCCATGACATTTTGGGATGTGTTTTCCTTTTTACCTATAAACCTTCCATGTTTGCTATGAGGAGTTGTGCATGGCACATGAATTCCAACATTTACATCTTATACATCCTTAAAATGTAGCCAATATCGTGAGTAATACTTAATTTTGTATACACATTACAAAAATGTTGGATCCTATGTGTTGCAATGTCTGTCATGGAGAGTAATGCAGAGTGGTGAAACCCCCCACGAAAGAAATAAAAGGAAAATATTATATGCAAGAAATGTAAAAAAAAAAAAAAAAATAGAGTCACCACCAATCACTTTATTTCATTTTATATAAATAGAACGGTACGATTGGACACCTACAGTGAATGGTCTAAGTTCAGAGTTTAGATTCGGGGGTTGATTACGTGTAAGAAAGGTATTAGCACCCTACAAAGCTCATTTTTAGAACAGCTACCCACTCTACAACAAAATTTGTATTTTCCAACGGAATAAAATTCCGTTGAAATTCCAACAATTAACATTTTTTGAAAATTTCAATGAAAATTTCATTACCATTGAAATTTGCAAATNAAAAAAAAAAAAAAATAGAGTCACCACCAATCACTTTATTTCATTTTATATAAATAGAACGGTACGATTGGACACCTACAGTGAATGGTCTAAGTTCAGAGTTTAGATTCGGGGGTTGATTACGTGTAAGAAAGGTATTAGCACCCTACAAAGCTCATTTTTAGAACGGCTACCCACTCTACAACAAAATTTGTATTTTCCAACGGAATAAAATTCCGTTGAAATTCCAACAATTAACATTTTTTGAAAATTTCAATGAAAATTCCAATAAAATTTCATTACCGTTGAAATTTGCAAATAGGGAAAAGGAATTTTTTTTAAAAAAAAAAATTCAATGGACTATACTGTTGGAATCCGTTTAAGCCAATCCATACCATTTCAACAATTTTCAAATGGAACTTGAACCAAGTTCCAACAGTAATTTTCCTAGCAAATTCCATTGGAATCCTTCCAACTTAAAGCCCACTGTCCCACCTCTCTTTCTCTCCACTTTCACCATTTTCTTTCTCCTTCTTCACTGAGACCTCACTTCCTTCCTTCCCCTTTACTTGCAAGCTTTGAAGTATGGCTGTAGGAGGCAATTTTCGATAGCTCCGGTGGCAAGGCTTTGTTCTACTCCTTCCTTCTACTCGAAAATGGCAATTGAAAACCCTCCGTTCCATTCTTCTCTCTTCCCCTCCCCCTCCCATAACTTATTCCCTGCGGTGATGGCTTCTTCTCCTGGCAGCGGCGGCTTTGGGTTGCTTCTTGGTTTTGGTAAGTATTTGAACCCCAAAATCCTCTTTTCCCTAAATCTATCTTCTCACTAGTGCTTTTATTTATGTTATTGGGTTTCCGTTAATTTTAGATTAGAATCGTATAAAATCTATATTAGATTAAGGAATTATGAATTGGAGGCATGATTTGTTGTTTAGGTTAAGGCTTATGTTTATGTTTAGGTTAGGATTTTATTTTGTGAGATTGAGTTGCTTCAATAATATAAATTAAGTTTTACCTGAATTCTCTCAGGGAAATCTTATTTTAGATGTCCATAAGAATCTTATCCCCTTTCTAAAAATATAATGTTGAGGAGCAACTGTAGATATGAAGATCAAGGTTAAAGACAATCCAAACTGGGAGGAATGTGTTTTCCATATAGTTCTAGATGGTTATAATGCCCTTGTAACTTTTTTCTATTCTTCTAGTGAAGCTGGACTGACTACAAGAGAATTTTAGTTTTGAAATTGTACCTAGATTTACTTCTTACTAGGGGTTCAGTTTGGGTGATTTTAGTTGTTCTATTTGTAGTATATTTTTCCATTAAACAAGGAGTGAAACCGATGAATACTATTGTAATTTATGCATATTGACATTTACAGCTTTTGCTTGGATATCTTCCACTGGATCATGGGCTTTGGTCATCTGAATTAGCAAAGAAGAGGTCTCAATACAAACATTTCAAATAGGACATTCTGATGAGAGTTTGGGATTCTATGGCAACTTTCTAGTTGTTTCTCACAATATTTTGAAATGCAGAAAGACTGTGTACCTTACAAGACTTTGTGCTTTGGTTTTTTATTTCTTAGTGGTCTTTATAATATCTTCATACCCTTTTTCTTATACATCCCTCCAGCTAAGCAATTATTGCTCCTTTGAGGGTGTCTTATATTGTAAGCCTCACTTTGATTAACTATTTGATATGACTGACAGCTTGGACAAAAGTTTTGAAAGTGAATTGTTGTCATTGAGTTGTTTCTAATACATTCATTATTTTTAAGTTTCAAAATTTATTCAGTTTAGTTAGTTATGATCATTTTTTTTTCTATTTTTTCTTTTTTCTTCTAACTTCTCTCTTTCTTGCTTGAAGGTATTCCGAAAACTGCTAGAGTTGACAGATCTTCTAATAAGGTATTTCCACATTTTTAACTTACTAAATTTGTCTTTTCATCCTAAGGAATTATATACAGTACACACTTGAAGGTTTCTTCTACTTTGTATATCCATAATAACTGTATCTGACTGAGAACTCTATATGTCCAAACCAACAGTCAAACTTTTAAGTTTGTTTGCTGGAACTCAGGACAAGAATGTTGTTTGCAAGAAAATTGTGTACCTAATTGAAAAGGTATATACATATATGTAATCAATTTTATCATAATATTGTTGATGAACTTTGTTGTTGAAGTTATTTATTCTTAAATTATTATCTATACGTGGACATGCACACTTGTGTATTATGGGTGCTTGTTTGTGTAGACACCGTATTTTGTCTGAGTATTTTTGTAAAAAAAAAAAGAATGATGCTTTTTAAAAAGATGAAAGCTCTTAATTTTTTTTTTTATTTGGGCCTTTGTAATAAAGTAAAACCTAGTCTTATTACTTTAGCCTAATTCATTGTTAATCTAACCCATTTTTTATCTAACTTATTTGACACATCCATTAGTATTTAAATTTTTACAAATAGTAAATAAATAAAAAAAGAAAGAAGAAATTCTATTAATAGATTTTTGCATCACTAGATCTAGGAGGACCAATGAGATAACAAAGAATGGATTTTCCTAATTCCATATTGTTTCAAGTTGGTGTACCTTATTTCTATTAAATAAATAAGTAATTAAAAACTAGTGGATCAGCAAAGAAAGGAAAAGAAGAGGAGAAGAGGAAAGAAAAAGAAAAGAGGAGAAGAAGAGAGGGATAGAGAATGAGGAACTTGGGAGAAAGGAAGGGAACCAAAGAAAGAAGAATGTTTGAATCTCTCTCAAATTCATTCTATAAGGATAATTTATACTCTAATTCTTTCATCCTTACTGCTAGATTTTTGATCCATGGTGATTAATTTGTTTATTTATAGTTATGTGTGAATGATTATGCTGAATTTCTAAATTATAGTGTAGTTTGATGAAGTTTAAGATTAATTCTTATGGTTCTA
The DNA here is from genome assembly GCA_003255065.1 of Cercis canadensis. Classification (NCBI taxonomy): domain Eukaryota; kingdom Viridiplantae; phylum Streptophyta; class Magnoliopsida; order Fabales; family Fabaceae; genus Cercis; species Cercis canadensis. The sequence goes on along the minus strand of QAOA01006662.1, from coordinate 241,869 downwards.
GGATACTCATGATGTTGGATTTCTAAATTTAAATTCAATTTCTGATGTTGCTATAGAAATAATTTTAATTTTAGGACTTTCAGTTGTTTCTTTGATTGCTAATACTTGGTTTGGTTGTAAATTGTGCATTTTCAAGTCTGTTAATATTCTCTGACAACCCTCGGTATTTATTTTTCAAACGGAGCTGCGAGCTCCGATTTTAGTGATTCTTCATTTATTAAAACTGGGAGATGTTTTTCTCCTATGTGTAAGAGTTTTAAAACCAAATTGCTTTTTTCCCTACTCCCAATATTTATTTGAATATGACTATTTTTCTGCTATTTCGGGGCTATTAATCTTCCCTAGCAACCCTCAATTTTTATTTTCTAGATGGAACTGCAGAGCTCTAATTTGAATCATAATATTGTTGATGAACTTTGTTGTTGAAGTTATTTATTCTTAAATAATTATATATACATGGACATGCACACTTGTGTATTATGGGTGCTTGTTTGTGTAGACACCGTATTTTGTCTGAGTATTTTTGTAAAAAAAAAGAAAAAAAAAGAATGATGCTTTTTAAAAAGATAAAAGCTCTTAATTTTTTATTTATTTATTTGGGCATTTGTAATAAAGTAAAACATAGTCTTATTACTTTAGCCTAATTCATTGTTAATCTAACCCATTTTTTATCTAACATATTTGACACATCCATTAGTATTGAAATTTTTACAAATAGTAAATCAATAAAAAAAGAAAGAAAAAATTCTATTAATAGATTTTTGCATCAGTAGATCTTGGAGGACCAAAGAGATAACAAAGAATGGATTTTCCTAATTCCATATTGTTTCAAGTTGGTGTACCTTATTTCTATTAAATAAATAAGTAATTAAAAACTAGTGGATCAGCAAAGAAAGGAAAAGAAGAGGAGAAGAGGAAAGAAAAAGAAAAGAGGAGAAGAAGAGAGGGATAGAGAATGAGGAACTTGGGAGAAAGGAAGGGAACCAAAGAAAGAAGAATGTTTGAATCTCTCTCAAATTCATTCTATAAGGATAATTTATACTCTAATTCTTTCATCCTTACTGCTAGATTTTTGATCCATAGTGATTAATTTGTTTATTTATAGTTATGTGTGAATGATTATGCTGAATTTCTAAATTATAGTGTAGTTTGATGAAGTTTAAGATTAATTCTTATGGTTCTAGGATACTCATGATTTTGGATTCCTAAATTTAAATTCAATTTCTGATGTTACTATAGAAATAATTTTAATTTTAGGACTTTGAGTTTTTTCTTTGATTGCTAATACTTGGTTTGGTTGTAGATTGTGCATTTCCAAGTCTGTTAATATTCTTTGGCAACCCTCGGTTTTTATTTTCCAAATGGAGCTACGAGCTTCGATTTTAGTGATTCTTCATTTATTAAAACCGGGAGACGTTTTTCTCCTATGTGTAAGAGTTTTAAAACCAAATTGCTTTTTTCCCTACTCCTAGTATTTATTTGAATATGACTATTTTTATGCTATTTCGGGACTGTTAGTCTTCCCTAGCAACCCTCCATTTTTATTTTCTAGATGGAACTGCAAAGTTCTAATTTGAATCATTCTTGCTTTGTTAGAACCAAAATGTTTTTCTTATGTATGAAAATTTCATGGCCAGATTCTGCTTTCCTTGCTCCTAGCCTTTTTTTTTTGAATTAGATTATTTTTTCTGCTATTTCGGGTCTGTCAGTATTCTCTGGCAACCCTCGATTTTTATTTTTTAGATGAAGCTACAAAGCTCCAATTTGGGTCATTCTTACTTTTTTAGAACCGGGAGACGTTTTGCTATTGTGTGTAAAAATTTCAAAAGCAAATTAGTTTTCTCTTGTTCCCAGTTTTCATTTAAAATTAGTCATTTTTTGGCATTATCAAGTTGTTAGTTGTCTATAGCAGTATTCAATCTTTTGTCTATAATTTTAGTTATAAAGCTCCATTTTGCATAATTCTCATCTTATTTAAACTGTAAGGCATATATGTTTCATATGTGAAATTTTTAGATTTTTTTATGTCTACCATTCTCCTAGTTCTGATTTAAACATAGTTGTTTATTTCCCATTGTTACTGTTATCATGTTTCTGGTAGCGTGTCATCTTTCGTCTATAGTTTAAGATATAGTGCTCTATTTGGTATGATCCTTATCTTGTTAGAATCGTGAGACACATGTCTTCGATGTGTGTAATGTTAAGAATTTTTGCATTTGCCCATTGCTTCCAATTCTAATTCGAACATTGGCTATTTTGAGTGATTAATTAGGATTTGAAATCTTGAGTTTTCTTGAGACTTTTTGCATCTTGATTTATGGATGTTTCAGGTCTATCCACATGGTTTTTTGACACTTTTTTGGTCTATTTTTCATGTTGTTATATGGTTTTAGTGATGGTGGCTATGTAATTCAATTCTTTTATTTGATAATTTTTTTCTTAGTTTCACTAATTATTGTTTCTATGAGTGTACAAATTTTTCTTTACAAGTGTCGGTAAACTTATGTGACATGTGAGTGGACTCCTTTATCCCAAGTTAGAAGGATATGAGGCCGACCTGAATCCCAAGGCGCAGATGCAGTTTTTTTTCTTTTATTTATTTATTTATTGGATGTAATTAAAATTTCATTCCCCGAGACAAGTGTTGTAATAATTATATTTATACATTTACATATCATTTAGGAATGTGATTGTTTGTTTAGTATCCATAAGTTCCTTACCTATCATGGAGAGATAGGGCGATCTATCTGCATATTAGGTGGCCCACTCTATCGTTTCTAGGTAAGGATAAACGTCACCCCGAAGGGCGTCATATGCAATGAATGAGTGAAAGGATTTAGGGCACGTTAATTGTATGCATTTCACGTTTAAATTTGTTACCAATATTTTTATTTTTATTTTTATTTCATTTATGTAGTTTATTTGAGGGACGAATAAAATACATATTTTTGTCATCTTATGTTCGCACAACTAATTTCAGGTAACCATCCTTTAGATGGGTGTTGTGGGGTGTCTAGCATCTTCTCCATACACAAATTGACTCTCAAACCCTCTCTGGTTTGCAGACAATTTTTTAAATTAAAAATTAGTTTTCTAATTGTTCCCCATTTTCTTAATACAATTAGTGGCTACTTCAAGTTTTATTCAGAAAATTAATCTTTTTTAAAAAGTCTGACATCCGCGTCATAGCGACTTTCGGGTACGTTATGATAGTCTATTTGTTTGTTCTGGTGATGAATATGATGATCCATTTTATTGGTGACTTCCTGTTAGTAGATCTCCCACCCCTTCTTCAAATAATAGGGATATTGCTTAAAATGGAACTTAAAAATGCCTTACATGTGATAGGAATAGGATTGATAGTTTAAAGACATTTAGCAATTGAATTAAAGCAGTACATACAATTTGTGTGTTTTTGCTTCATCTATTTGGCTATCTGAATATTTCTGTGGCTAGTTAGTCAGAAATCACAAAGAGGATGTACAGCTCCACAAGTTGTGACACTGATGAGTCAAGATGTGAGAGTAGATGTTTGCTTTCTAGATCAGAAATCCCTCATGGGGAGCATCCTTTGAGTCTTGGGAAGACTGGCGTAAGGAATCAGTTCTTCCAGGTAACATGCAAAGAGCGCTGGTGTATAAGCTATATAAATATCATGAGATACTTGTGCTATGAAGTCTGATTTTGTGTGAAATTAATTATGTTGCTTCTATTCTATCAAACTTGTCTCTTTATATATAAGTCCATAGTGCTTATTATTTTACTTGAATTAGTGAAAACCATTTAAATAGAAATCTGCCTTGTTTGAAAGAAAATGTTGAGAGGTACATTGCTAATAGACAACTACCTTAACAATGATTATAGTATTGTCTATTATGAGGTACTTTTCTACATTTTAAGATTCCATGTCAATAGCTTATGGCTTATTTATATCAGTAGCAGTGTATCTTCACCTAATGAACTTTAGCAAATGTGTAACCACTACTAGTCACTTTAGCAAAATTATATGAACACATTTTTGTCAGTAGAATTAGTATTGAGTTTGGACAGTTGTATCGAATATTTTTTTGTTGATTTTGGACAGTAGGACTTTTATATCGTGAAAGCATCTAGATCAGCAACTTGCTTGGACACTATGGTCATTCTTTTCTTACTCCATTGGTTTCTTTAGTAGCATGACATATTATTAGTTCTCTCGGCATTTCTAGAGGCTATTATCTTTGTATTAATTGGTTGCTAATCTTTTCAGGCATTTATTAATACAAAGTTGTATGCACATGTATCTGTCGTTGTTTTGTTTTACAAGTTGAGGTGAAGGATATAATTACATATGTGATTAATAACATGTCTGATGAGGAAGATGAAGGAGAGGAAAAGGATAATAATGCTGATGTTGATGTTGATGATGTAGATAAAGACAACGATGAAGATGATGCTTAAATTTAGATGAACAAATAATTTTTTTTTCATAATGTTAAGAAAATTGGTAACGGGTGGTGCAAGTTTTGTGCGACTATAAAGTGTTTAATTCGATCTCCTATTTTGTAAAAAATTTATGAGTTTACAAAAAAGTGTCGCTTTATTGAAATTATTCAGATATTTTACTAGTTGTAAAAGTCTTTTATAGATTGTATGACAAAATATAGTTTATTGTGTATGTATGGAATTTTATATATTCAATAGGTCAAATTTAAATTCAAGTAAAAAATGTGGACTAGCAACTTTTGTGGCTAAATTTTGAGGTTGTATAACTAAAATTTAGGAATCTTAAGAATTTTTTTTTTTACAAAAAAGTAAAAAAAAAAATAAATAGGAAATTCTTTCGTTGGAATTTCTAGAAAACAAGTTTTTCTTAAAAATAATAAATAGAAAATTTCAAAAAAAATTCTAACAGTATTTTTCTATTGGAATTTTTTTTCCATAACTGAATTCCAACGGTAATATTTTGTTGGAATCCAAGAAATTTCTTGTAGTGTCATTTAATAACTTGTTATCTTTTTAAATGAATTAAGTTGATCCTTATGTTATGTTAAAAAAAAAAAATGTATTAGTGTTTTATTATGCCCCACCAATACTTTTGGTAAAACTTAGAACTATGCCTTAAGACTATTGGATAGATATAACAATTGTCATTATAATCCTCCCTTAATCTATTACGTCATAGGCAACTTTTAAGTATTTTGTTTATTTTATTAACTAAGTGATGACTTGAAAAATGTGCGAAAATGCAAGATGTTATGCATGTTAAAAATAGATAGTGTAAGATATAAATTAATGGTTTTGTGCCAAGAAATTTTTTTTTATTAGAAGTTTTTCTTTAAGTCTACTTGCACTTCTAGAAAGACTAAAGCAATGCTCTTCACCTCTAGAATATCAAGGAATTGTCGTCATCACAATTATTCTGGATTACTCCATTGTTGATAACTTATTCTAGCATTAAGTAAAATGACAACACTAGAATGCTATGACAAAGATTTGAATTTTAAAACTTTTTAAGCGTAGAAAAGATTATTATTAGGGATCAATCTCAAGCCTCATCAGCACTACTAGCAAAGCAAGAGAAATCTTCTTCATCTCGGGAATGTTAGAAAAAATGATCATCACAATTATTTCTTAACTTATTTTGTTGTCAAATCTTTAATCTAAAAAAAAAATACATAAATTAAATAAAATGCTAACCAAATAATAAGAGAGTGCACAATTAATTATCAACATTAAATGACAAAGATAAGTCTACATATGGTTGCTAGGGCAAAATACCTAAAAGGCTCATTCTTAAAAGAATAGGGTTAAACATGTTAGACATAACAAAGAGAACAATTTAAACTTATTGGGTCAAAACCCAAAGCCAAACCATTGCTTTCAATTTTATTACTAAGCCCATCACCAAGTGGCCCAAAAGATAACACATAATGAGTAAAATGATAAAATACAACTAAAAGACAAGTTAATATTACTAAAAGGCATATGCCCATGAATAAGCAAAGTAATAACACAAATGAAGCAGATTAGACCATTAGTCCATTCCAAGGGGTAGACTAACTAAATAGAATTATAAAAAACAAGAAATAAACTATAGCCATAATAAAACGATAAAAAAAAAAAAAAAAAAAAGACAAAAAATGCAGGAACGAGACCCTCAAGCTTTCCTTGCGTCTTAGACCCATAAGGAAAACAAAATTCACTCATCTAAGTGGTGAATTTAAGGTAAGAATTTCACACACTCTCAAAATCTATGGTTTACCCTCTCTTATAATCTTTGTTTCTCTTTCTAAATTTAGTTTCTCACTTTAGATTTTGTTTCTTTTTTAAAAAAATGGGTACAAATAGGGACGGGTGGAGCCACCACCACCCCTCTGCTTCCTAAACACACACACACACACACACACACGCACACACACACACACACACACACACACATTTTGTTTCTTTTTTAAAAAAATGGGTACAAATAGGGACGGGTGGAGCCACCACCACCCCTCTGCTTCCTAAACACACACACACACACACACGC
>QAOA01006662.1:214808-235126 GCA_003255065.1 Cercis canadensis | reverse complement strand
AAACTTAATATTGAACAAAATAACACTTACAACTTTGAAACTTCTTGAAATACACTTTGAAAAAGTTACAAACTTTGAGGAGAGCACAAGGGCTTTGATGAAGGGCTTTGAAGTAAGCTAATGACTTAATGAAACTTTGATGAAAGGAGAAGGTTGAAAGGTTAGCTAGACTTGGCTAAGCTAAAGAGTTATTTCTACAAAATATTTACATTTATTGGGAGAATATTTTACATTGCCTTCTCTTGTCATGAAGGTGGCTATTTATAGACTCTTGAGGGAAGGATGGATTCCAAATGGTTTGAAGTCCATTCTTGTCTTGTTGTATGAGGTGTGATGAAGCTTTTCATGATGTCTTCTTGTAATGACACTTGTTGAGTGGGGAAGCATTTTTTTCTTCTCTTATTGACACATGTCTGGACACTTGGCATGATGAGGAGTCTCCATAAAATTCTGTTGACTTGTTGAATATGATGATAAGTTTGCATATGAACTCTGCAGCCTTTTAGTAACACTGCACATGGCTACAGCTGTGTGGAATCACTGCACATGGACTGCAGTCTTTGGGTGACTGTGTCACGATTCCCTAATGATGTCAATTCCGTAGCAGTCATCTTCATTTTGAGGAGTGTAACTTGAATTGATTTCTTCTAAGTCTGATGAAGCTACTTGAGATTCTACTTCTTTGAGTTTTGCCTTGAGCATGGCAACCTCATTTAGGAGTGCTGTTTTTTCTTTTGAAGAGGTTGTCTCTTGTTGAACTTGTTTTCCTGAGCTGCCTCTAGTCCTGGGGTTGATTTGCATGAAATATTTTTGAACTCTGGATACATCTGCTAGTGAATGGTCAAATTGTCTCCACCATTTTACTTTGAATAATCTGATTAGCCTTTGAGGGAAGTAAGGAGGAAGAAGGGGATTTTGTTGTAACTCATAAGACCAACAAAGGATCCAAGCAACATTGAATTTGATACAGAAAGATAAGAGTTTATTGAGTTCAGGGATTTTTGGGGTATTATCTTTGAATAAAAGAAAGGCTTCATAAACCTGAGGAACGAAGATTTGAGTGATTGGTCCACAGTAAAAGAACCATTCTTTGAACCATAAAGGAAGTGATGCAGGATTAAGATTTTGACAAAAATACAAAAACCACGAATGATTATAAGGGGCTAGGTACAAGAAGTTGAACCAGGCTTTTTGATAATCGAAATAATCAAAAGGAGGATGAGAGAAATCTGCTGAGAATTTTCTTTTAGTGAGGGGTTGTTGTTTCCAATCAGAAATAGAAAGGACTTTTCTAATTTTGGCTTTTGAATAGGTGATTTCATTATCATGATTCAAATTATGAGTAAAATATACAGAACCAGTATCTGCTAAGATATCTTCATAAAATTCTCTGGTTTTGAAAAAGTCTTCTAAGAAATAATGAATTTTTTTTGGGAAAGTCTATTCAACAATGTCACTGAAATTTTTATACCTACGAGGTTCAGGGTAACATATGTGAAGGAAGACATCTTTTTGAACATAAGATGGTTCATGAGATGTTGTTAAGGGTGTCAAAACACTATGATAAGATCTTGATCTTGGTTGAAGGATAGGTTCTAAACTTTGAAATCTGTATTGAGAAGATGATGACCTAAAAGGAGCTGCTTCTGGGTTTAATGAATTTGATGATGATGACAGTAGAGGTTTTGATGAGGATGGTAAGGCTTTTGAGGTATTGGTAGCCATATTCTTCCTACTCATTTTTCCCCTGTAGGAATTCACAAGTAAAGAAATCAGGAAGGGAATTTTTCTCTCCTTTAATGAATTCAATTTGAAAATCAAAACAAGATAAAATTGCTTGCCATCTTGCAAAAATCTGTTTTGAGACTAGATTTTGAACATCTTTTTGTAAAATATCTTTTGCAGCTTTGCAATCGACTCTTAACAAAAAGGTTTTGTTGACCAAATCATCTTGAAATTTTGAGATTCACAAAACTATTGATAGAACTTCTTTTTTGATTGTGGAGTAATTCTTTTGAGATTCAATCCATAGTCCTGAACGGTATCTCACTATTTGTTCTGGACTAGTTTTTTCAATCCTTTGTTTTAAAATTCCCCCATAACCTATATCAGAAGCATCAGTTTCTATAATCTTATAGGTTAAAGGATCAGGAATAACTAGACAAGGGAGATTTTGAGATAGAATTTTCAATTCTTTGATGACTTGAGTCATTTCCTGACTCCATACAGGTGGATTTTTCTTAAGTCTTTTGAATAATGGTTTACATTTCTGTCTTAAATTGGGAATAAAATCAGAAATGTAATTCAAACATCCTAAAAATCTTTGTAATTAATTCTTATCTTTGATTTCATCTGGAAATTTATTTAAAAATTCTATTGATCTGTTGATAGGCTTAATAGTACCTTGATAAATATCAAAGCCTAAAAACCTAACTTTTGTTTGAAACAGTTTCATTTTCTTGGCTGATACCACCAATCCATTTTGTTTGACTAATTGAAAGAATGTTTCTAAATGCTCAAAATGCTTATTGATTGAGTTTGAGAAAACCAAAACATCGTCTATATAGACAATGGTGAATGTTGACAAAATATTGAAAATGTTATTCATGATATTTTGAAATTCAGATGGTGCATTTTTGAGGCCAAATGACATGATATTCCATTCATAGTGTCCAAATGGAACTGTAAAAGCAGTTTTGTATTTATCTTTTTCATGAATTTGAATTTGCCAAAACCCAGATTTTATATCAAATTTTGAGAATATGGATGCATTATGAAGACGACTAATTAAATCTTTTTTATTAGGTATGGGATACCTAATCCATTGAAGAACTTTGTTGAGAGGCTTGTAATTGATGACTAATCTAGGCACACCTCTTTCCTGCTCAGCTTGTTTATTAACATAAAAAGCTGCACAACTCCAAGGAGACTTGCTAGGCCTAATGAGTTTTTTATCTAACAATTCTTGAATTTCTTTCTTGCAGACCTCTAACAATTCCTTGTTCATTTGAATTGGTCTTGCCTTGGTAGGAATTTTGTTTTCATGAAAATCTTTTTCATAGGGTAATTCCACCATGTGTTCTTTCCTTTGCCAAAAAGCATTAGGAAGATCGGCACAAACTTCAGTTTCAATTTTCTTTTGAATTTTCTCTATTCTCTTTTGAACCTGTTCATCTATTCTCTTGTAATGAACTTCCTGATTTAAGTATTGAATATGTTTCTGTTTCTTTATTACCATATTGGTAATAGAGACTGAACTATTTTGAATTTCATTAACATCTTTATCTTTCATAGGGGTAAGAAATTCAAACATGATTTCTTTACCACCTTGAAGAGTATGTACTCCCTGAGATGTTACATGAAAAGGATAAATTTGAGTAAGGAAAGGAGTTCCTAAGATGACAGGTGTTGAAATGTTTTTGACCAGAATAAAAGTATTTTTGAAACAAATACCTTTATTACAAATTTGAGCTTTAGTTAACTTAAAATCTATATGAAGCTTTGAACCATTAGCACTAGTTAAAGACTCTAGAGTCTTTTCATAGTACTTAGTAGGAATTAAACCTTCTTGAATGCAGTTCATGTCTGCACCTGAGTCTATTAGGGCAATGAAACCCTTATGATATTCTTCATTAATGATTAATGATATTTTGCAATACCATTTTTGAATTTGAATCCTATTGATGATATTGAGATAAGTTTCATGAGAATCTGAAAATTGATCAATATCTTCATATTCATCTTCATTCTTTTGACTAGACTCTTGACTATTGAGAGGATTCTTTAATGACAAATTAAGCAAATCTAATTCTATTCAGCTCTGATATTGCTTTAATTGCTTAATTTCTTTTTTGACTCCTTTGATTTCATTTTGAAGATCTTTGATAGTAACAACCTGTTGTTTTGAATTCATTTTTGATAGAATAGTGCTAAGGCTAATTGGTTTGATGTCAGGAAAGCTAGGCTTCTCTTTATCTAAGATGTCTTTTAATTTCAAAAGATATTGCCTTTTGATTTCATCATCTTCTATCTTTTCTATGACATCTATGAGGAAACTAGCTTCTGATGAAATAACATTTATTGACTTTGATTTGCAAGTTCCATTGCAATCTGGATCCTTGCAATTTTGAATACAGGGTTCATCTTTTTCAGTTTTAGAAGATTCTGAAGCAGATGATTCTTCTTGAATTTGAAAAATATTTTCGATTTGATTTTCAGAATTCCTATCTGATGATTCCTTTTTAGATTCATCCTCTAAGTCTGAAATATTGTTAATAAATAATTTACTTAACTCTTTCTTTAATGAATCACTAATGTTTAATGAATTGATCTTAGTTCTCATTCGACAATTACTCTTGTAATGTCCTACTTGACCACATCTATAACAGACAGGATTTTTGAATGACTTTCTAGACTTTGAACTCTTCTTTGATGATTCTTTGAAAGGTTTTGATTCATTTCTATCATGATTTGTTCTTCTTTTATTAAACTTCCTATGACTAAAACTTTTTCTAAAGGACTTTTGATTTTTCTTATCTCTTGATGAAGGAGGAACTAAATTTGTATCAAATCCCATTTGATTACAAATATTTCCTAGTTCATTCTTCCTTTTATGACTATCTTTTTGAATTTTGTTTTTGAACTTGATATCATTACACTCAACCATGATCTCTTCATTGACAGCACTAACTAACTGACCATAAGATGAAGATTCATAGACTTGAGTTCTATAGTTTCTCAACCTTTCTTTGACTTTTTCTGCAAATAGCTTAGGAAGACCACATATAAACTTTTCTTTCCAATAAGCTAAATTGCAATCACTTCGTAAGAACACTTTTGAGAAAAAGACATCTTTATACCATCTTAAGTCTGAGAGTTCTCTACACCTTAAGTTGGTTAAGATTTCTAATGACTTGTCTTGAAAGCTTTGAGGTTCACCTATGAAATGTTTAATGATGGCATAGATCAAAAGTTCTATGCATGTTGAACTATCAGTTTCAGGATCTATTGAAGTTTCTATTTCTAATCTTTGATCTTCAGTGAGATAATTATCCCACCAACCTTTGAGTTGACCAGTGAAACCACTAACAACGATTTTAAGGATATTCCTTAAATCTGCTGAAGGAATTTTGATTCTAAAAGCATTTACTGCCATGAGGATTTCATTAGTATGATTTAGTATCTCATGTTCGCTCATACCATCAATATTCCATTCATAGATACTAGTTCCATCATAACTACTATGGACATATTGACTTCTTTTCTCAAATTGAATATCTGGAAGAGTAGGTCTAGGATAATAATTCCTAGTTTGATAAGTTCTTCGATCTAATCTCAGATTCTGTTTTAAAACTTTATTGACAGCTAATTCTTCTTTTTCTTGTTTGATCATATTGATTGAAGGCTTCTTTTCTACTATTAGGTTTAAGGAATCCTCTTTTCCAAACCTAATGCTTTTCATTTTTGAAAAGTTTGGCATCCTATAAATAGGTTGCTGAATTTCTGATTTATTGAAAGATATTGAAGGAGACTTTGATGAAGAAGGACCTAATGAAAGAGGACCTAAAGGATGACTTAAAGGAGGAAGATCTAATGAATTATTTAATGAAGAAAGAGAAGAGAGTGTATTCTCTACTCTAATCATCTGATCTATATTTGGACCTTTTAATGAATGAAGATCATGAGTTATTATGAGAGGTGAAGTAAGTACTTCTTCTTGATGAATATTTTCAACAGTAATTTTCTCTAAAGGGAGATGGACAACAGTAACTAGTGTCTCTGATGAAGTTTCCTGACTTATCCTAGTATTTTTCTTGATCTTCTTGATTAGTTTATAAGGATAAACTGTATCATCCACCTTAGCAAAAGGATAGTTAATATCATTTACTTCAGCATACTCTTCGAACCATTCGAAGAAAGGCATGTTGTAGTTCATGATATTTAATTCATGATAATAAATTTCTTTGAATATTTCTTTTGCTTGATGATTGAATTTTTTGAAATACCAACGTCTTTTTCCTTTGTTTGAGGCTTTCATGAATTCTTTCCTAAGATATTCTTTATCTATTTGAAACTCTTTTGATAACTTGGGAAAAGACATATGAGGAGAATTTTGAGTAAAAGGTTTGGAACTAACTATTGTAAGGTTAATTCCTGGTGAACTTTTTGAAGAGGATTTTAATGATCTTCTGCTAGGACTGTAATGAGTTGATGATTCAAAACTAGAATCTTCTAATTCTAATTCTTCTTCATCCGAATTTTCATCATCTTGATCAACTGAAATTTCATCATCTTGAACATCTATTGAATAACCATGTTCTTCAGTATCTGAATCAAAAGATTCATCTTCACTAGACATATACTCTCGATCCATCCTTGACTTTATGCCTTGAACTTACCGGGAACATCCCGCTTACCAACGGTTTTACTGCCTCCCCTGGGACTTACGACCGGGAACACGGTTACCGGCTTACCAACGCTAAGTCAAGAAAACATAATGATTTAGAAAATTAGAGTCTTAATATCTTACAAAGTCTTGGACTTTAGAGATCTATGCCTTGCTTAATGAACTTCTAAGACAATACTTAGAATAATGACTAAGCAGCTAGATGAGCAAGCTTGCTGAAATAGTATTGAACAATCCTTTGATTATATTTAATTTCTTCAATTTCAGAGGGATGTTCCTTTTTAAGGTATCTAACTCTATTGCAATAGAACAAGTAAGCATGTTTTTGCTTAATTATGAAAGGATCATAATATCTTGCCATCTACCTCAGACAGCTAGATATGAAACTTTGAAAAAAGTGTTTAATGAAAATTAACACACTGACGCGAGGAGGACGCACGCACCTAGAGGGACACAGACACACCCATTACCCCCACCACAAAAAGAGACGGCACAGGCTCTGATACCATTCGGGGCTGGATCGCTCTTAGATTTTGACTTAATGATTATGAAAGTCTTGATGAGTAATGAGTAAGTCAAAACATGTAAAACATGTAAAGAAAGTGTGTACAAAAATGAATTAAAAAGTGAAGAAGGAATAGAAGATTCGGAGTGAATAGTAACTTATGAACAGTGACGTGAATAGTAAATGTGAACAATAATTATGAACATGAACAGTGATGAACAGTAACTTCGAAAATTAAAAAGGATGCTAATCCGGCGGTAGTCCGCACTGGAAAGCAGTAGGAAGGGGAAATGCTTATGAAAGGGAGCTAATCCGGCGGTAGTCCGCACTGGAAAGCATAGGAGAAGGATAATGAATGCTTAATGAAAAGTAATGAAATAAAACTTAATATTGAACAAAATAACACTTCCAACTTTGTAACTTCTTGAAATACACTTTGAAAAAGTTACAAACTTTGAGGAGAGCACAAGGGCTTTGATGAAAGGCTTTGAAGTAAGCTAATGACTTAGTGAAACTTTGATGAAAGGAGAAGGTTAGAAAGGTTAGCTAGACTTGGCTAAGCTAAAGGTTATTTCTACCAAATATTTACATTCATTTGGAGAATATTTTACATTGTCTTCTCTTGTCATGAAGGTGGCTATTTATAGACTCTTGAGGGAAGGATGGATTCCAAATGGTTTGAAGTCTATTCTTGTCTTGTTGTATGATGTGTGATGAAGCTTTTCATGATGTCTTCTTGTAATGACACTTGTTGAGTGGGGAAGCATTCTTTTCTTCTCTTATTGACACATGTCTGGACACTTGGCATGATGAGGAGTCTCCATAAAACTTTGTTGACTTGTTGAATATGATGATAAGTTTGCATGTGAACTCTGCAGCCTTTTAGTAACACTGCACATGGCTACAGCTGTGTGGAATCACTGCACATGGACGGCAGTCTTTGGGTGACTGTGTCACGATTCCATTCTATTGTAATGATATCTTGGTATTCTGCATCAAAAGCAGTATTCCAGTAATCAAATCTGTCATCTTCCTCTGCATTTTGATAGAAAAGATGAAATGCCTCTAAATCTTCGGCATGATTCTTGTGAAAATAATGATCGACTAACTGTTGAAAATCAGTCCGAATTTTGAAAGGAACTTTGGGAATGGTTAAATCTGAATATATTTTTTGATTAAAATCCTTTGCAACAAGGGTTTAATATTTAATAGAAAGCTCTTTTGCAATAGTAAAAGCTCTCCAATGTCTAATTTGCTTTCTTAAGGAAAGATTGTGACAAGGCCAGGGATACTCAGAAGAGAGAAGGTAAGGTTTAACTAGATGTTTTTTGAGAAGAATTTTGTGTTGAGCAGGATAACAAATCCCTTTGATCCATTCTGGGACTTTGCTTTGAATGAGTAGCTCGACATATCTTTTTGAAGGAAACTTATCAAAGGCATGTATAATACAATGAGACAGTTTTCTTCCAAATCCTATTGATTGATCAGGGTTGGTAATGAGAACATTGGCAAGATATCCATAATCTAAAAGCTTTTGAGGAGTTAAAATTATTGGCTCTTTGTTGAAATAGATTGTGACAGGAAGATATTGGGAGAGATCTAATGAGGCTCTACATATGCTGTAGGTAAGGTGACATTTACAATCAGGCATGGAAAGGGGAATTTCTGTACACAAAGGGTCTGTTTTGAGACATTCAATGACTTTGAGACCATGATAACATTCCCATGTCCAAGTCATACCTGGAATGAGTTTGTAGTTGCAAGCGAATTCAATTAAAGCCTTTTGAATAAACTCTTGCCTGTTGAGCTCAGTTTCTTGAAGAGTTTGATGAACATATTCTCTACAATCAGCATCTGGTAACTGATTGAGAAAACTGTGGGAGAAGAAGAAAGCTCTTGATTTCTTTGTTTCTCTTTCTACTTTTGCTTTAATCAGTGAGGTTAAAGTTAGAATCTTTTCTTTTCCTTTAGCCAGTGGGGCTAAAGTTCTGTCGCTCTCTCTCATCTTACCTTTACCCTTATCTTTGGCTAGTGGGGCTAAGATAGCACTCTTACTTGTCTCACATTTTGCTTTAGCCAGTGGAGCTAAAGTTATATCCTCTAAAGCATCAAGTTCTTTGAATCTGCTTTCATCCAGTGGGGATGATGATGATATTCCACTGTGAGCCAGTTGGGCTGACAGGGCTTCAACTTGTCTTTTGAGGAGTTCATTCTCTTTGATCAGCTCAAGATTATTAGCAGTAATATCATTAAGAAAATATTCATTTGTTCCACAAGTACGACAAGTTTTGTGATGAAATTTGTGATGAGAAAAACGAAAATAATCTGCTACTACTTGCAAGACTAATGACTTATTATTGAAGTCACTAATATTCCAAATAGCATCTAATATTACTATTTCACTATTATCTAATCCTTCTAAATTACCTCTGTAATGAAGATTAGACTCTTTAGGCCAGACAGGTAAAGCTTTGTCAACAAAATACATCAATCCATGGGGATCCATCTGCAAAACTAATCTGATTAGTATAAACAGCAATATCTTATATGATGAAGGAACAAATATATTATGGAATAAATTGTTAGGTATTTGAAACCTAATCTTTTGAAAAACATTATTGAAAGGTATATAATGAACTTCTTGATTTTTGAATATCATGTTGATAACAGATATTGAACTATTTTGAATTTCATCAATATCTTTGTTTCTCATAGGAGTAAGAAATTCAAATATGATTTCCTTGCCTTTTTGAAGAGTATGCACTCCCTGAGATGTTACATGAAAAGGATAAATTTGAGTTAGGAAAGGAGTTCCTAAAATGACAGGTGTTGAAATATTTTTGACCAGAATAAAAGTATTTTTGAAACAAATACCTTTATTGCAAATTTGAGCTTTGGTTAATTTGAAATCTATATGAAGCTTTGAACCATTAGCACTAGTTAAAGACTCTAAAGTCTTTTCGTAGTACTTAGTAGGAATTAAACCTTCTTGAATGCAGTGCATGTCTACACCTGAGTCTATTAGGGCAATGAAATTCTTATGATATTCCTCATTAATGATTAATGATATTTTGCAATACCATTTTTGAATTTGAATCCTATTGATGATATTGAGATAAGTTTCATGAGAATCTGAAGATTGATCAACATCTTCATCTTCATCCTTTTGACTAGACTCTTGACTATTGATATGATTCTTTAATGACAAATTAAGCAAATCTAATTCTATTCGGCTCTGATCTTGCTTTAGTTGCTTAATTTCTTCTTTGACTTCTTTGATTTGATTTTGAAGATCTTTGACAGTAACAACCTGTTGTTTTGAATTCATTTTTGACAGAATAGCACTAAAGCTAATTGGTTTGATGTCAGGAAAGCTAGGCTTCTCTTTATCTAAGATGTCTTTTAATTTCAAAAGATATTGCCTTTTGATTTCATCATCTTCTATCTTTTCTATGACATCTATGAGGAAACTAGCTTCTGATGAAATAACATTTATTGACTTTGATTTGCAAGTTCCATTGCAATCTGGATCCTTGCAATTTTGAATACAGGGTTCATCTTTTTCAGTTTCAGAAGATTCTGAAGCAGATGATCCTTGAATTTGGAAAATGTTTTCTATTTGATTTTCAGAATTCCTATCTGATGATTCCTTTTCAGATTCATTCTCTGAGTCTGAAATATTGTTAATGAACAATTTACTTAATTCTTTCTTTAATGAATCACTAATGTTTAATGAATTGATCTTAGATCTCATCGGACAATTACTCTTGTAATGTCCTACTTGACCACATCTATAACAGACAGGATTTTTGAATGACTTTCTAGACTTTGAACTCTTCTTTGATGATTCTTTGAAAGGTATTTTGATTCATTTCTATCATAATTTGTTCTTCTTTTATTGAACTTCCTATGACTAAATCCTTTTCTAAAGGACTTTTGATTTTTCTTATCCCTTGATGAAGGAGGAACTAAATTTGTATCAAATCCCATTTGATTACAAATATTCCCTAGTTCATTCTTCCTTTTATGACTATCTTTTTGAATTTTGTTTTTGAACTTAATATCATTACACTCAACCATGATCTCTTGATTGACAGCACTAACTAACTGACCATAAGATGAAGATTCATAGACTTGAGTTAATGATAAACCTTGTTGAGTTCCATGGTTTCTCAACCTTTCTTTGACTTTTTCTGCAAATAGCTTAGGAAGACCACAGATAAACTTTTCTTTCCAATAAGCTAAATTGCAATCACTTCTTAAGAACACTTTTGAGAAAAAGACATCTTTATACCATCTTAAGTCTGAGAGTTCTCTACACCTTAAGTTGGTTAAGATTTCTAATGACTTGTCTTGAAAGCTTTGAGGTTCACCTATGAAATGTTTAATGATGGCATAGATCAAAAGTTCTATGCATGTTGAACTATCAGTTTCAGGATCTATTGAAGTTTCTATTTCTAATCTTTGATCTTCAGTGAGATAATTATCCCACCAACCTTTGAGTTGACCAGTGAAACCACTAACAACGATTTTAAGGATATTCCTTAAATCTGCTGAAGGAATTTTGATTCTAAAAGCATTAACTGCCATGAGGATTTCATTAGTATGATTTAATATCTCATGTTCGCTCATACCATCAATATTCCACTCATAGATACTAGTTCCATCATAACTACTATGGACATATTGACTTCTTTCCTCAAATTGAATATCTGGAAGAGTAGGTCTAGGATAATAATTCCTAGTTTGATAAGTTCTTCGACCTAATCTCAGATTCTGTTTTAAAACTTTATTGACAGCTAATTCTTCTTCTTCTTGATTGATCATATTGATTGACTGTTTCTTTTCTAATTTATTGAGTTTATCGACTATTAGGTTTAAAGCATCTTCATTACCAAACCTAATATCTTTCATTTTTGAAAAGTTTGGCATCCTATAAATAGGTTGCTGAATTTCTGATTTATTGAAAGATATTGAAGGAGACTTTGATGAAGAAGGACCTAATGAAAGAGGACCTAAAGGACGACTTAATGGAGGAAGATCTAATGAATTATTTAATGAAGGAAGAGAAGAGAGTGTATTCTCTACTCTAGTCATTTGTTCTGAAACAGTTTTGAGTATTTGATTTGTGTAATTATTCTGATATTGAATATTCTTGACATCTTTTAATGAAAGATTGTCCTTGTCAGGACCATGACTCATTTTGAAAGGGGAAGCAACTACTTCTTCTTGATGAACATTTTTGACAATGATTTCTTCTAAAGGAGGATGAACTGAAGTGACAGTTGTATTTGATGAGGTTTTCCAATTTTGAGCTATCCTGGTATTCATATTGATTTCCTTAGGTGTTCTAAAAGGATAAGGTATGTAATTTTTCCTAGCATAGACTTCGAACCATTCGAAGAAAGGAATATTGATCTTAGCACGTTCTAACTTATCATAATAGAACATTTTGTAATATTTTAGAATCTCTTTACTGAATGTATTGAAATACCAGTGCCTTTTTTCTTTATTGTAATCTCTCATGAATTCCTCCTTAAGATATTCTTTATCTATCTTGAATTCTTTTTATATGACATTGAGTTGGCTTTGAAAATCAGACGCTGTAGGAGACATATGAGGAGACTCTTGATCTTGAGTTTCCTGATAGACTCGCTTTGGGATGACAGGTCTAAAATTGATTCCTGATGAACTTATTGAAGAGAAATCTATTGATCTTCTTACAGAACTATAATGAGTTGATGGTTCATACCTAGAAGAATATGACCTTCCAAATTTGAGAGTGACATTCCCTGAGGGAGATGTTAAAATTTGATTTAATTCTGGATATTCTGGGGATCTAGGAGGGACTGCATCCTCTATTTCCCATTCATCCACATATGAAATCTCATCATGTCTTAACCTTTTAGGGGTTATTGACTGAGAATTTTGAGTATTGACTTCTAACAACAAAGATTCATCTTTTGGAGATTGTTTGATGCAACCTATGTTGATCTTGGTTTTCATGACTTTGTAACAGATTCGGAATATAACAGCCATGTGTTCTATTCCTGGAAGAAACTTTTCTTCCTTTGATTTGATTTTGAGTTCTAAAAACTTTGAAGTGTCAGGATGTCCTAAACCCATAGTGTAGTTTGGAAAACAATCTACATATGTTGGACCATTATGAAGATTTGATTGAATGACTCCTAAAACGGATTCTTTGAAATCTATGATTCTTTTGTCTCTGAGGTACACTAGTATTGGAGTATCTATCCCTACTCTGTGAAGAGGTTTGACAGCTACTTGAACCAATCCTAGATGGAGATATTTGAAACCTTGTTGACGATGTTTCTTAATCATCTCTTCTGAGAGAAGATGAATCGTATCTTTTGATTTTTTGACTGTTATTGTTTTTTCCACTGTTTTGATGACATAATTTTGACGTATATCAAAGCTACCTTTTTGATAAACTTCTGATGAAGAAACTTTAGGAATAGTCCAGTTTTGAAGATTTTGCTCTATTTGAGAAATAACAACTTCCCTGCTATTACTTCCATCCTCTTGATTATCTGATGAATAGTCATGTTCTTGAATACTTGAACTAGAAGGTTCATGTCTACCAGACAACAATCTCTTAATCACCCTTGACATTATAATCAATCTTAACTCTAACAACCAAGTGTTTTCCTTGAACTTACCGGGAACACCCCGCTTACCAACGGATTCACTGCCTCCCCTGGGACTTACTACCGGGAACACGGTTACCGGCTTACCAACGCTAAGTCAAGAAAATATAATGATTTAGAAAATTAGAGTCTTAATATCTTACAAAGTCTTGGACTTTAGAGATCTATGACCGACTTAATGAACTTCTAAGACAAATACCTTGAACAATATCTAGACAGCAAGATAAACAAGTCTCTTGAAATAATATTGAGAAAATTGTTGATAAGCTTCAATCTCTTCAGTTTCCAAAGGACGTTCCTTTTTGAGGTATCTAACTCTATTGCTATAAAGCCAATAAGAGAGTTTTAGCTTTTCTATTGAAGGACCATAATACCCTACCATCTGACTCAGACAGCTAGATATGCAATTCTTTTTGATCTTAAAGTGACTTGATACCTACAAACCCAAATGTAGTAAGGATCTGCTGTTTGAAGAAACTCTTTGTCGAGAAGGAGACTTCTATAATATCTAATTAAAGCTTGATCTTCCATCAAACCATAACCATTATATCTACTGACTCGGTATTGCTGCCACCTAGCCATGTAGAGTGTTCATGATTATCTTTTGAAGAAAGTGTTTAATGAAAATTAACACACGGACCTAGGACACAGACACACCCATTACCCCCACCACAAAAAGAGGCGGCACAGGCTCTGATACCATTCGGGGCAGGATCGCTCTTAGATTTTGACTTAATGATTATGAAAGTCTTAATGAGTAATGAGTAAGTCAAAACATGTAAAACATGTAAAGAAAGTGTGTGCAAAAATGAATTAAAAAGTGAAGAAGGAGTAGAAGATTCGGAGTGAATAGTAACTTATGAACAGTGACGTGAATAGTAAACGTGAACAGTAATTATGAACATGAACAGTAATGAACAGTAATGAACAGTAACTTCGAAAATTAAAAAGGATGCTAATCCGGCGGTAGTCCGCACTGGAAAGCAGTAGGAAGGGGAAATGCTTATGAAAGGGAGCTAATCCGGCGGTAGTCCGCACTGGAAAGCATAGGAGAAGGATAATGAATGCTTAATGAAAAGTAATGAAATAAAACTTAATATTGAACAAAATAACACTTACAACTTTGAAACTTCTTGAAATACACTTTGAAAAAGTTACAAACTTTGAGGAGAGCACAAGGGCTTTGATGAAGGGCTTTGAAGTAAGCTAATGACTTAATGAAACTTTGATGAAAGGAGAAGGTTGAAAGGTTAGCTAGACTTGGCTAAGCTAAAGGATTATTTCTACAAAGTATTTACACTCCTTGGGAGAATATCTTACATTCTATTTACATTCCCTTCTCTTGTGATGAAGGTGGCTATTTATAGACTCTTGAGGGAAGGATGGATTCCAAATGGTTTGAAGTCCATTCTTGTCTTGTTGTATGATGTGTGATGAAGCTTTTCATGATGGCTTCTGGTAATGACACTTGTTGAGTGGGGAAGCATTCTTTTCTTCTCTTGTTGACACATGTCTGGACACTTGGCATGATGAGGAGTCTCCATAAAACTTTGTTGACTTGTTGAATATGATGATAAGTTTGCATGTGAACTCTGCAGCCTTTTAGTAACACTGCACATGGCTACAGCTGTGTGGAATCACTGCACATGGACGGCAGTCTTTGGGTGACTGTGTCACGATTCCATTCTACTGTAATGATATCTTGGTATTCTGCATCAAAAGCAGTGTTCCAGTAATCAAATCTGTCATCTGCCTCTGCATCTTGATAGAAAAGATGAAATGCCTCTAAATCTTCGACATGATTCTTTTGAAAATAATGATCGACTAACTGTTGAAAATCAGTCCGAATTTTGAAAGGAACTTCGGGAATGGTTAAATCTGAATATATTTTTTGATTAAAATCCTCTGCAACAAGGGTTTGATATTTAATAGAAAGCTCTTTTGCAATAGTAAAAGCTCTCCAATGTCTAATTTGCTTTCTTAAGGAAAGATTATGACAGGGCCAAGGATACTCAGAGGAGAGAAGGTAAGGTTTGACTACATGTTTTTTGAGAAGGATTTTGTGTTGAGCAGGATAACAAATTCCTCTGATCCATTCTGGGGCTTTACTTTGAATGAGTAACTCTACATATCTTTTTGGAGGAAACTTGTCAAAGGCATGTATGATACAGTGAGACAGCTTTCGTCCAAATCCTTTTGATTGATCAGGGTTGGTAATGAGGATATTGGCAAGATAACCATAATCTAAAAGCTTTTGAGGAGTTAACACTATTGGTTCTTTGTTGAAATAGATTGTGACAGGCAGATATTGGGAGAGATCTAATGAGGCTCTACATATGCTATAGGTAAGGTGACATTTACAATCAGGCATGGAAAGGGGAATTTCTGTACACAAAGGGTCTGTTTTGAAACATTTAATGGCTTTGAGACCATGATAACATTCCCATGTCCAAGTCATACCTGGAATGAGTTTGTAATTGCAAGCGAATTCAATTAAAGCCTTTTGAATAAACTCTTGCCTGTTGAGCTCAGTTTCTTGAAGAGTTTGATGAACATATTCTCTACAATCAGCATCTGGTAACTGATTGAGAAAACTGTGGGAGAAGAAGAAAGCTCTTGATTTCTTTGTTTCTCTTTCTACTTTTGCTTTAACCAGTGGGGTTAAAGTTAGAATCTTTTCTTTTCCTTTAGCCAGTGGGGCTAAAGTTCTGTCGCTCTCTCTCATCTTACCTTTACCCTTATCTTTAGCCAGTGGGGCTAAGATAGCACTCTTATCTGTGTCCCATTTTGCTTTAGCCAGTGGGGCTAAAGTTATATCCTCTAAAGCATCAAGTTCTTTGAATCTACTTTCATCCAGTGGGGATGATGATGATATTCCACTGTGAGCCAGTTGGGCTGACAGGGCTTCAACTTGTCTTTTGAGAAGTTCATTCTCTTTAATCAGCTCAAGATTATTAGCAGTAATATCAGTAAGAAAATATTCATTTGTTCCACAAGTAAGACAAGTTTTGTGATGAAATTTGTGATGAGAAAAACGAAAATAGTCTGCTACTACTTGCAAGACTAATGACTTATTATTGAAGTCACTAATATTCCAAATAGCATCTAATATTACTGTTTCACTATCTTCTAATCCCTCTAAATTACCTCTGTAATGAAGATTAGACTCTTTAGGCCAGACAGGTAAAGCTTTGTCAACAAAATACATCAATCCATGGGGATCCATCTGCAAAACTAATCTGATTAGTATAAACAGTAATATCTTATATGATGAAGGAACAAATATATTATGGAATAAAGTGTTAGGTATTTGAAACCTAATCTTTTGAAAAACATTATTGAAAGGTATGTAATGAACTTCTTGATTTTTGAATATCATGTTGATAACAGATATTGAACTATTTTGAATTTCATCAACATCTTTGTCTCTCATAGGGGTAAGAAATTCAAATATGATTTCTTTGCCTTTTTGAAGAGTATGCACTCCCTGAGATGTTACATGAAAAGGATAAATTTGAGTTAGGAAAGGAGTTCCTAAGATTACAGGTGTTGAAATATTTTTGACCAGAATAAAAGTATTTTTGAAACAAATACCTTTATTGCAAATTTGAGCCTTGGTTAATTTGAAATCTATATGAAGCTTTGAACCATTAGCACTAGTTAAAGACTCTAAAGTCTTTTCATAGTACTTAGTAGGAATTAAACCTTCTTGAATGCAATTCATGTCTGCACCTGAGTCTATCAGGGCAATGAAACTCTTATGATATTCTTCATTAATGATTAATGATATTTTGCAATACCATTTTTGAATTTGAATCCTATTGATGATATTAAGATAAGTTTCATGAGAATCTGAAGATTGATCAATATCTTCATCTTCATCTTCATTCTTTTGACTAGACTCTTGACTATTGAGATGACTCTTTAATGACAAATTAAGCAAATCTAATTCTATTCGGCTCTGATCTTGCTTTAGTTGCTTAATTTCTTCTTTGACTTCTTTGATTTCATTTTGAAGATCTTTGACAGTAACAACCTGTTGTTTTGAATTCATTTTTGACAAAATAGCACTAAGGCTAATTGGTTTGATGTCAGGAAAGCTAGGCTTCTCTTTATCTAAGATGTCTTTTAATTTCAAAAGATATTGCCTTTTGATTTCATCATCTTCTATCTTTTCTATGACATCTATGAGGAAACTAGCTTCTGATGAAATAACATTTATTGACTTTGATTTGCAAGTTCCATTGCAATCTGGATCCTTGCAATTTTGAATACAGGGTTCATCTTTTTCAGTTTCAGAAGATTCTGAAGCAGATGATTCTTCTTGAATTTGAAAAATATTTTCTATTTGATTTTCAGAATTCCTATCTGATGATTCCTTTTCAGATTCATTCTCTGAGTCTGAAATATTGTTAATGAATAATTTACTTAATTCTTTCTTTAATGATTCACTAATGTTTAATGAATTAATCTTAGTTCTCATCGGACAATTACTCTTGTAATGTCCTACTTGACCACATCTATAACAGACAGGATTTTTGAATGACTTTCTAGACTTTGAATTCTTCTTTGATGATTCTTTGAAAGGTTTTTATTCATTTCTATCATGATTTGTTCTTCTTTTATTAAACTTCCTATGACTAAAACTTTTACTAAAGGACTTTTGATTTTTCTTATCTCTTGATGAAGGAGGAACTAAATTTGTATCAAATCCCATTTGATTACAAATATTTCCTCGTTCATTCTTCCTTTTATGACTATCTTTTTGAATTTTGTTTTTGAACTTGATATCATTACACTCAACCATGATCTCTTCATTGACAGCACTAACTAACTGACCATAAGATGAAGATTCATAGACTTGAGTTAATGATAAACCTTGTTGAGTTCCATAGTTTCTCAACCTTTTTTTGACTTTTTCTGCAAATAGCTTAGGAAGACCACAGATAAACTTTTCTTTTCAATAGGCTAAATTGCAATCACTTCTTAAGAACACTTTTGAGAAAAAGACATCTTTATACCATCTTAAGTTTGAGAGTTCTCGACACCTTAAGTTGGTTAAGATTTCTAATGACTTATCTTGAAAACTTTGAGGTTCACCTATGAAATGTTTAATGATGGCATAGATCAAAAGTTCTATGCATGTTGAACTATCAGTTTCAAGATCTATTGAAGTTTCTATTTCTAATCTTTGATACTCAGTGAGATAATTATCCCACCAACCTTTGAGTTGACCAGTGAAACCACTAACAACGATTTTAAGGATATTCTTTAAATCCGCTGAAGGAATTTTGATTCTAAAAGCATTCACTGCCATGAGGATTTCATTAGTATGATTTAATATCTCATGTTCGCTCATACCATCAATATTCCACTCATAGATACTAGTTCCATCATAACTACTATGGAAATATTGACTTCTTTCCTCAAATTGAATATCTGGAAGAGTAGGTCTAGGATAATAATTCCTGGTTTGATAAGTTCTTCGACCTAATCTCAGATTCTGCTTTAAAATTTTATTGACAGCTAATTCTTCTTCTTCTTGATTGATCATATTGATTGACTGTTTCTTTTCTAACTTATTGAGTTTATCGACTATTAGGTTTAAAGCATCTTCATTACCAAACCTAATGTCTTTCATTTTTGAAAAATTTGGCATCCTATAAATAGGTTGCTGAATTTCTGATTTATTGAAAGATATTGAAGGAGAAGAAGGAGACTTTGATGAAGAAGGACCTAAAGGACGATTTAATGGAGGAAGATCTAATGAATTATTTGATGAAGGAAGAGAAGAGAGTGTATTCTCTACTCTAGTCATTTGATTTGAAACAGTTTTGAGTATTTGATTCGTGTAATTATTCTGATATTGAATATTTTTGACATCTTTTAATGAAAGACTGTCCTTATCAGGACCATGACTCATTTTGAAAGGTGAAGCAATTACTTCTTCTTGATGAACATTTTTGACAATGATTTCTTCTAAAGGAGGATGAACTGCAGTAACAATTGTATTAGATGAGGTTTTCCAATTTTGAGCTGTCCTGGTATTCATATTGATTTCCTTAGGTGTTCTAAAAGGATAAGGGATGTAATTTTTCCTGGCATAGACTTCGAACCATTCGAAGAAAGGAATTTTGATCTTAGCACGCTCTAACTTATCATAATAGAACATTTTATAATATTTTAGAATCTCTTTACTGAATGTATTGAAATACCAGTGTCTTTTCTCTCTATTGTGATTACTCATGAATTCCTCTTTAAGATATTCTTTATCTATCTTGAATTCTTTTGATATAACATTAAGTTGACTTTGAAAATCAGACGCTGTAGGAGACATATGAGGAGACTCTTGGTCTTGAGTTTCTTGATAGACTCGCTTTGGGATGACAGGTCTAAAATTGATTCCTGATGAACTTATTGAAGAGAAATCTATTGATCTTCTGGCAGAACTATAATGAGTTGAGGGTTCATACCTAGAAGAGTATGACCTTCCAAATTTGAGAGTAACATTCCCTGAGGAAGCTGTTAAAATTTGATTTAATTCTGGATATTCTGGGGATCTAGGAGGGACTGCATCCTCTATTTTCCATTCATCCACATATGAAATCTCATCATATCTTAACCTTTTAGGGGTTATTGACTGAGAATTTTGAGTATTGACTTCTAACAACAAAGATTCATCTTTTGGAGATTGTTTGATGCAACCTATGTTGATCTTGGTTTTCATGACTTTGTAACA